>CM035426.1:67496588-67821588 GCA_020310875.1 Ceratopteris richardii | reverse complement strand
AAGTTTGAGGCTCTGTTGGGTGTGTGTAGAAGTGCAAGAGACACACAAGAAGCACACACAAGGAGCACAAACGCAGCAAGACACACAGAGAAGACGATGGCTGGAATAGCTCTCTCTATTGATCGATGAACTGAACTGAAGTAAGAGGTGAATAATGTCCCTAAGTACAAAAGTACCACCACATATGAGAGTATCAAGTATGTGGTAACATGGGGAAAAAACCTCTAGCCAACACTAGAGTAAAAAGTGCCCATGTATAGGGAAAAGGTTCACATCAAAGCTACTCGAGGAACACATAAGTGTAACAAACCCCCCTGGAGCGAATGATGTGAACACATACATGGAGTGACAGATCAGCCACCACAAGGTAACAAGCCTAAAGGTTTGCGAAAAGCTTCAAACTTTTCCTGTGGAAGAGTTGTAGCTCAGTGACGAGTAACACCTCCTTTAATGTCAATCTGGGAAGACGTGAGGATGGTATGAAGACCTCAAGCAAGTGAAGGCACAAGTGCGTGAGTGAGAAGCACACTAGCATGCACACACATACACACACACGCGCACACACGGCAAGACAAAGAGTGAGAAGCAATGGAGTTCTTAGATTACTTTCAAAAAGCTCTTACAAGTTCATATCAATTACAAGCTGACCCAAAAATGAGCTCTCTAGCTCTATTTATAGTTTTTGACTAGGTTTTGGCCTTGTCCAGACCTAGTGTCCGGCCTAGTTAAAAATTAGGTTCTCTACCCTATTTGGAGGTTCAAATGAAGTCTAAAAAATGTGAAAACTAACAGGTAGATACTTCTAAAGCTCCTCAAGCTCAAGGACTCCTTGGCTTGCACAAAATGAAGCTAAAAAAATGTGAAATGGTATTTACAATGGTTTTTAGTGATGAAAATCACTATTTTTGTAGGGATTTTCTATTAATATGTTGACATACATTTCCCGGAGCTCCCTACTTGCTCCTTCTCCTTGTGTGTCCACCTCTTTTATATGCGTTAGTGTCCTGAAAAAATAAAGTCCGTGAGTAGAGCATCCCAATCTACCGGCCCGGGAACCTCTGGATGTGGTATACGTAACTTTTTTGAATGGAGAGCTTGTTCTACTGCAAACAACTGCAATAAATGTGATGGTCTGGGAATGAATATCTCTGAATGATATTCCCAGAATCCCGTGACGAACATTTCTTCAAACGTCTGTTTGAAGCAGGCTGGTAGATACTTGATACGCGCGTGCCATGCATATACAACATTAATAGATGGTGTTGCACTCATGTCGTAGACGAGGTCCTGATTACCTTCATTAAATCCAAGAGCGGACAGATGAGGTTCCTTGACATTCTTGAAAGTCCTGAAGGTGACCAACATGAGTTCAAAAATTTTAAGGCACATTTGGGCCATGACATCTGGTACATTTTTAAACCTGACCCCCCAATGCCGAATCGTCGAGATCATATATCCTATGGTAGGTTGGCCTTTGGGTGGTGCTAAGTAGACATAATTGAGCCATTTCTCGCATCCTTTGGTTGTCAGCATAGTTTTTGTGTATTCCGGCCATGACCTTCTTCGAAATACAGGGCAGTAGCATGGGTTGTATTTGATGTACAAAGGCATGTTATTCCATGTTCTTACCATCTCTGGGTAGGTTTCCAGTAGAGGTAGGTTTCCAGTAGACAAATCCTCCACATTGGTTGATGTATATTGCCCTGCTTGGCACTTGCTGGGATGTCGTCTGGTGCAAACTGTGTAGCCGAGGTTGGTTCTTTTGAGGTGTGTTGCTTGATTTCGGCATTGTAGTCCGCCATTAAGACGCAGAAAGGAACATACAAATCATCGGATGTGTCGATCCACCTATGATGGGAGAGGTTCCTAAAGTAATCCGATTTTATGACTACCTCTTCCAAGCGTGACATAGATGCTATGTGAACTGCCACTCTGTCATCATGGGTTGTGGCCACTTTCTCTAACCTCTGCATCCATTCAGGAGCCTCGATCTCGATGGTGTCCATACCCTCTTCTGTTTGCTTGCCCCCTGGTGCAGGCATGGGAACGTATGGGTCTTCGAAGGTTTCCTCTATTTCAATGGGTACTAAGTCTTCAGGTTCCAGTTCTACAAGTGGAGAGGGTTGACGCTCATATTGCATGACTTTACTGCGTAATTCTTCGAGTTCTGCTCTGAGTTTTGTGACGTCTTCGGATGTGTCGTCTGTGGCAGTGACTTTGCTTGGTAACTCCTGCTGAGTTGCCAGTTGCTTAAGTAGGTCATCTCTTTCTCGTTCTAATGCTGCATGGGCCTCTAGGAGGTCGGCATGGGTTTCTAACACAATTTGCATATTCTCTGAGGGAATGGCCTTGAATTTCTCTGGGTCGATTTCCTGCGGGGAACCCTCCATGGCTGCTTCCAAGTTCTCTTCATTCTGTTTCTACAGCCGTTTATTCTCTTTGAGTGCTGTAGACATGTGTTTTCGTAGGAGGGCTAGATTGCATCTGAGCTTGAGATTCTCCGTTATCTGGGAGTGCAGCAAATCATCCATTTGTTTCTTTTCTTCTGCATCTGACTGGGGTGGGTTGGCTACTAACTGTTGTTAGTAGTAGCCGCTTTTCCCTTTCGAGATCAATGAAGCGTAGTTGAAGTTCCTCATGACTTCGAAAGAGTTGCGTATGTTGGTTATCAAGATGCTGGTAGTGCTGTTGTAGTTGCGACATACACTGATACATATTATTAAATACATTATTAATAGGGGTGGATGCGGGAAGGGTGTTGAATGCAGAAGGGAAGGGAAAGGGGAAGGGGAATGGAAGTGTGGATGCGGTGCTAGAAAATGGTGAAGTGGGAGGTGGGGGAATGGGAGATGGTGGGTGTATGGGGGGAGGGAGAGGTGCGGAGGTGGGTGAGATGTCCATAAATTCAACAGTGGATGCCGTAGTGGGAGTGATTGTGAATATTGGAATTGTGGATGCGGTGATGGTGGTGAAAGTGTACAGTGGTGAGTGCAATTGTGAATATGAACTACCTGGAAGTGTGATTGGGGGAATGAGATTTTCTGTGGCTGCGGTTAGAATTACTGTTTCAGTGGCCATATAGACAAAAGAGGTGGAGATAGGGTGTGTGGGTTGACTGACGGTCTGTGCTTCAGTATGGGTAGTGGACTCGGAGGCGGTGACAGTAGTGGTTACACTGGTAGTGGGAGGTGAATGTGGTGGAGTTGGAGGCAGGGGTGGCAAAGGGGGTGACAGAGGTGCACTTGATACATGGGTTTCCTCAGTATCGTGGACAGTGTGTGCGGTGCCCGTGGTTGTGGATGTGCCTTGTGGTTCTGATACTAATACATTCATCTGCTTTCTTGATCGAGGGGGACGTCTGCCGTATCTCCGCTCCGTTCTTCGTGCTTGTGCAAGGGCGGTATGCACCGTCTCAGGTATGCCTAAAGCCTCAGATATCATGTCAAGGGTGGCGCGGTATTGCTCGTCTACGCCTTCCTCCTCAAGGATTTGATTCATGAGGGCCTTGCCTGCCGCTAGGGACAGTCTATGTTGCTCTTGAACTCTGTTCATGGTATCATAGAGCTTTTTCAATGCCTTCGTATAAGCTGGGGCACCTTCAAGTACCTGCAGAGCTTCCTGATCATATTCCTGCTCTTCTTCCTCGGATTGTCCATCATGTTCCTCCTCTTGTTCCTCTTCTTCTTCACCCTCCACATTGACGACATCTGGTTGTCTGGGGTGGGGTTGGTCTGTAGCAGTTTGTTGTCCACTAGCTTGTTCTGCCTCGACTTCTGCATTAACCGCCTCGATGATTCTGGCTACCTCCTCATCAGTTAGGTCTTCTAAAGTGAATCCGTGAGGAAACTCTAGGTCGGTTGGTACGGGTGGGAACACCAGATTAGGTCCGTCAGTGCTATGTCTTGGTAATCTGATAGTGAAGGGTTGTACCCGCCTTGGAAGTCGTGGAGTTGTTTCTGGTGTCAATGTCGCACCGCGGGCTTGTGCATAGGGCATCTGAACGACGCCTCTCATTTTCTTGGAGGGTGGCCCTGCGGAGGATAATCTACACTGAAACTCCTGTACCCTGGTCCAAATGAGTGCCCTTTGCACTGGTACATCATATGCGAGACATCTATACACAATCCTAGTAAGAGCACAACATCCATATAGTACCGACTTTTGTTTCTTATACCACCTTTGATGAGCCAAGTGGATTTGGTCGATGATCCAATGGGGCATATTGATTGTCAGATCAAAGGCATCAGCCAAATATAGACTAAACCATATCTTCTTAGGTGGCATTGTGAACCTTTCTTGAGCGGGAAATGCAAAGTGCTGCATGACCATTCGCAAATGAATGGCGATTGTAGGCGTCATTGCCACCATGTCCTTTAACTTCGTAGATTCCTGTTCTTCATATTGTCGGGGACCATAGTCTCTTTCTCCGTAGGAATGTGCATACCTTTCATGTCTAGAGCTTCCCTTACCAAGTTGATAGTTAATCTGAAACGCTTGAGCTCGTTGCCCCTTGTGAGAGATGGGAGGACAAAGGAGCTGTACCCCTTTTTGTCTTTGCTCGGAGTGAAGGTGCTAATCAAACAAGAGCACCTTAGAAAATCGGGCTTTGGCAATTGGAATTTGAAGTACTCGTAGAGCCCTGCCTTCTTCCATATAGGTTTCAGTCCTTCATTATTCTGCAGTCTCTCGAATTCCCTGGTGAAAAAGTGATATCTGCCCCAACGCCCATTGAATTCTATCTCGGCCTCCCACATATAAGTGCCTTCACCTAGGGGTCCTGCTACATCACTGAACCAATGAGAGTTTTTGCTGACTGGCATGGTGTGCCCCTGTGGAGGATTCTGAACCGGTATGGTGTGTAATGCCCTCAATGCCACTGGGCGTTCCTTCAATTCCTCCTCAACGGGAAGACTTTCAATGTCCACGACTTGGGGGCTGGTGCCTGCTTGGGAGCTAGTTCCTGCCGTATCTGCCATGTTACTTCTTGCCTCCTGATTCTGTGAGAATATAGAAACATGTGTTAACATTGTAAAGGACAAGATAGAACCATTTTTGTCCCCATTACAACATTAACATGAGGTTCGGGAGAGATTAGGGGGTTATTAAGTGCTCGGTGCTTGTGCGTGTAGTTAGGAATTGGGTAGACCTAGAAGCTAAGTGGAATGATGTAGTGAGAGAGTGATGTAGTTAGTAGGTGGGCATGGATTTACAACTGGGGTCTGGGGGTTTATTACAAGTTTTAGGTTGCCAAATGCAGTAGATGGGTTTTGATCTTGATTTTGTGGAGACTCTGAAGAGTTTGATAGGGGTATCTACTTGAGAATGAGGCTTTTTAGGGGCCCATTGCCGAGTGATTCTACTTTTGCACATGGAAGAATATGTGTCCGTGCGTGATGTGTAAGACTGGGCCTCAGATGTTCGAGTGAGTGAAACATGTTGTACCAGGTGTGGCCTCGGTGTAGCTATTTGAGCCCGCAAGCAAGCCTTAGGCACCCTGATTTGTCGTGATTGTGGGCTGGCCTTCATCCACTTCTTGGGTACCCAAATAGACTTCACTGTCATAGAAGAATTTATGAAAGACTTCTTATTAGTGTCGTGTTGTTGATTACCAGTGTGCAGAGAGAGACCACCAGTGGAGCATGCGACCCTTTATCAAGTATCATTAATTCCAGACTGGAGTGCTCCATTGGTAGAGTTTATGAGATCGGGAAGATTACCCAAAGAGGCCAGTCTAGCAAGAAGAGGAAGCATGGAGCAAGAGGCTCAAGGCTATGCCTTAGTAGGAGAGAACCTATACCAAAGAGGCAAAGATGGTTACTTAAGACTGTGCGTTCATGAATCAGACTATTTAAAGGTCTTAGAGACTGCACACAGTGGTGTTGCAGGTGGACATTTTGGTCCTGACCGAGTGATCAAGGCCATTCTATTCTCAGGACTTTGGTGGCCCACTCTTCATATGGATGCACATACCTATGTGAAGAAATGTGACACATGCCAACGTGCACAATATCCAGTTAGAAAAGACGAGATGCCTTTGAGGCCAATGATGGGAGGGCGTGCATTTTCGAAGTGGGGCATAGACTTCATAGGTCCTATTAACCCCCCAGCTAGAAACTCCCATGCAGAATATATTATTGTAGCCACAGATTACCTTACAAAGTGGGTAGAAGTGAAAGCCACAACAAAGAATGATGCTCAGACTACGGCTAAGTTTTTATTCGAGAATGTGTTCACGAGATATGGACTACCAATAGAGTTGGTGATCGATAGAGGCACACACTTCTTGAATGAAGTCATTGAAAATCTTCTCCAAGAATTCTTGGTGATACATAAGAAGTCTACCCCCTATCACCCACAAGCTAACGGACAAGCCGAGAGTACCAATAAGATCCTTTGTAACGTATTGACAAAATTGGTAAATAAAAACGCTCTGATTGGGACAAACAACTTCGTCATGCTGTTTGGGCTTACCGAGTTGCCTACAAAACGATACTCAATACCACCCCATTTCAGATGGTCTTTGGACAGAATGCGGTGTTACCACTGGATTTCTTAATCCCTGCTTTAAAAGTAGCACAAGAGCATGAGTGGAATGGACATGAATTGTCATCTAGGATCTTTGATCTAGAACGCTTAGGTGAGACAAGGCTACGAGCGGCTACAGGCATCTACGCTGCAAAGAAAAGGCAAAAGGCATACTTCGATGCACATATTAAGGATAAGGGACTGAAAGAGGGAGATCTAGTGTTGGTTTACACACTAAAACAACATGCCCATAAGTTGGAAAAACAAGGATATGGACCCATGATCATTAACAGAATTTCTACTAGCGGCGCGGTTCAATTGGCTACTTTGGAAGGTGATATCTTGTCAAACTATATTAGTGGTTGTAGAGTCAAGTTATATCAAGAACCTCTTATAGAGGACATGCTAATGAGACTCAACACTGCTAAGAAACAAAAAAAAGAAGAGTTAAGAGTGAGAGAAGAAGCACAGGCAGAGGCCAGAGAGCGTATTAGGTGAAATAAGTTAAGGCGATTAGGCCTAGATGTCAACTCAAAAGCCCCAAAATATCACATGGATATGTGCCAAAAGTCAGGCATAGCGACTTCTCAAGTCATTGACCGAAGACCCTTTGTGACCATAGATATAGGACAAGGGAAGGGTGCAAGGACGATAAAGGCATTGATTGACTCAGGTGCAGCAAGTAGTGCAGTTAGACTTTCCTACTGCCAAGACTTGCAGTTGAACATCAATCCCATAGAAGCTTATCTCATAGGATTGGGAGGTGTGGAAACCCCTTGTTTGGGCTAGGTGGAACTTCCCATCTACCTTCAAGATGTTCCAATGAAAGTCAAAGCGCTAGTATGTCAAGATGAGAACCTTACAGAACCACTTGTCTTGGGTCAAGATTGGATCTATGACCATGCAGTTAACTTAAACCTAAGAAGTCAAATTCTTCAAGTTTGGGTACATGAACAATGCATTACATTAGAATTAGAGAACTGCATGCTCCTAGATCATGGCACCACACACTCTCTTAGTTCTTCCAAGACTAATCATATGAAAGAAGATGTTGTATGTGTCAAAAGCTCTATGATGCAGAAGGAGTCAATCGTGGAAGACCAGGTTCGAAGGCGGGTGGATCTTTCTTCTTCTCCAAAGAATCAAGTAACCACAGTAGTGAGTCCACCACACAAGCAAACACAACCGTTCACGACAACTGCTACATCAAATAGAAAGACACCATTCGATAAGAAAGCAATTCCGAGCATGAAGCAGATATGGGTACGCAAAGGAGCGCAACCACCAGCCCGGCCCCCACAAAGCCCATCCAGGCAAGCCAACCAGGCCAGAAGACATTGAATGCAGCTCGGACAAGCTCAATCACAAGGTATCCAACAAGTTTGGGTGCCTAAGAAGTTAGCTGCAGCTCAACAAGGACAATTACAGATGTGGGTACCTAAGAAGCTCCTACATCCACAACAAACTATGTTCTCCCACATGCGAAAGGACTCAACAAAGAAGCCAAAAAGAGAAAAGGGTACGAACCATGTACAGAGACCAAAGGAAGATCAAATCAGCTCTTCAACATTAGTAGGAAGACATGCAAAAAGGATATGGGTTTGGAAGCCAAAAGTACAAGTAGCCTCCACCGAACCAAAGCGCCAACCACACTGGATACCACAGTTCAGAAAGCATCCAAAGAGGAAGATGCCTGAAGTGACCTCTAGAGTGCCAAATGATGTTCTAAAATGGACTCCAATAAGGAGGATTACATCGGTTCGAGACTCAATGGATACCTCCACCAAGGTCGGCATCAACCTCCGCAAATAACATCGAAAGCCTCGAACGAGCGACAACCATGTGCTCCTTGCACAACCCTGTCTTTTGCACCATTCAGGTCATGCATTTCCAAAGTATGCACTAATATAGGGCCACATTACACGGCCGTGCATAGACACACTTGAGAATCCCAAGCACAAGAGCATAGTGACATATGTCAAATATTTCTATTGATACTAACTTTTGTGTTCTTGTTTTGTGATATCTTTTTCCTCAAAAAAAAAAAAAACAACAAAAGAAAAGGAGAGAGGAAGCACTTGTTCCCAGGTTTGGCTCATGAAACATGAATGAGTCATGCTTTGTTAAAGGCGGAACTGTTGATTACTGGGCATTTATCAGTTTGGATAGAAGTGTGTCTTGGCTAGCAGATGATATAATTGCTGCCTTATCTCATAAATGTCAAGAACTTGGCATGAGCATGGCATCCACAACTATGGTTTCCTCATACTATGGTAGGAGTGAAGAGCTTGAAGGTCTGCAACTTGAATGAGGCATAACTATTGCATGTACGTGAGCATCCAGGGAGATATCTACACGGGGTAGCTCTGGTACCCCAAAAATCCTTGTCTGTATACTAGATGAGCAGACTCCTGCTTATGGTGAACTAAAGAGAATATGTGAAACTAAGCTTGGTGTAGTTACCCAATGTTGTTTGTCAAAGAATATAAAGAAATTCAATTCTCAGTATTTGGCAAACGTTGCTTTGAAAAGAGAAGACAGAACCAGGCACTCAAAAAAATTTTCGGTGGACCAGCAACATGGACATTCATCGACAATGTTCCATCACAAATGCCGGGTATACAACATGAAGAGATAGACATATCAACCCTTCACCACGGTAAGTATCTTTACTCTGGCAACACCATAACCATGATAGATTAGGAAACCTCTTCGTCAACATACCCTTGAGCACTTAGCTCAAGACCCGCAATTTTTGCACCATACTTCTTCCAATGCATTTTCCATGTAAGCATGCGTAGGGCTACATTACAAGGCCGTGCACAAGGCACATACTTTTTTCAACCCATGCACATACACACTTACCCATCATTCACTATGGGTTATGAGTACTTGGCATGACTACTTTGAACATCATCTTAAGAAGCGCTAGAGGACATTCTGGGGCAACATCAATACCTAGGAAGCAATTCGAAGGTAGCAGTTGCTCCAACTCAATCTTGATACGCATTCATGCGGGAATCCACGGAAGAAGCACATACCAAGGGACTAGACTACGACTTGCAAAGGCATGCAGTGACAAATGAAGGACCGGACAACCAACACTGCCAAATTTGGAAGATAGACGGCTCTTGTTCATACAGAATGGATACTACCTCTCAAGGCACTACTTGGAACAACCACTACAACAACGGTCTGTCAGGGACGACAGACTCGAGAGGGGGGGGAGTGTTGAAGCTGAAGGTCAAGGAAAAAGCATAGGAACACATCTAAGTGCTTAACACACAAGGAAAGGGAGCAAGTAGGGAGCTCCAATAAGTGTATGTCAAATTTTCAGAAGAATCCCCTACAAAAATAGTGATTTTCATCACTAAAAACCATTGTAAATACCATTATCTATTTTTATAACTCCATTTTGTTCAAGCCGAGGAGTCCTCGAGCTTGAGGAGTATTAGAAGTACCATCCTACCAGTTTTCATAATTTTTAGACTTCGTTTGAGCCCTCAAATAAGCCCTGGAACCTAATTTTTAACTAAGCCGGACACTAGGTCTGGACAGGGCCAAAACTAGTCAAAAAACTATAAAAAGAGCTAGAGAGCTCATTTTTGAGGGGGGCTGGTTAGAGAATAGAGATTTTGTAAGAGAACTCATTTGCAATCGAAGCTTTCCATTGTTCCTCTCTTTGATCTTACCTTGTGCGCGTGTGTGTATGTGTGTGCATGTTTGTGTGCTTTCACTCACGCACTTGTGCCTTCACTTACTCGTGGTCTTCATACCAGTCCTCACGTCTCCGCGGATTGACAAGTAAAGGAGGTGGTGCTTACGCTTGAGCTACAATGTCTTAAGTAATGGTTGGATAGCATCTTCCACAAAAACAACATCATGGCTAGACAAAATGGGTTTTGTCTATGGATGATACATATGATAGCCTTTGTTTTGAAAAGTGTACCCAACAAAAAAATACATTTCATTGCTTTATCATCTAATTTCCTATGTTGTTGTTTAGACATTAATGCATATTCCAGATAACCAAAGACATGCAGAAGAGCAAGTGATGGCTTGCAACCATGCCAAGCCTCATTTGGAGTGATAGACTGCAATGCTTTAGTGGGACACCTGTTAAGTACATATACTATACACATATGTGGTAAAGCTTGATTCTTGACCATACACCTTGCCATCTCCATGAGTGACATGTTCTTCCTTTCAGCAAATCCATGTTGTTGATGTGTACATGGCACTCTACACTAATGTTTTATCCCATGTATAAGGAAGTGCCAAGGTATGTGGAATCAATCCACAAAAGGAAGTAAGCCCAAAGCTTTGCGGAAAGCTTCAAACTTCTCCCTAGGCAGAGCCTTCATGAAAAGTTTTGCAATGTTCTCCTGTGTAGGCACATATACCAAGTTGATCTCTCCAGCAAAGAACCTCTCCTTGACATTATGATAATGCACCTCAATGTTCTTAGTGCAAGCATGGAACACAAGGTTCCTTACAACTGCCAATGTGCTCTGACTGTTAGTGAAGATGGTGGTCGCATAAGATTGACCAACACCCAAATCAGCCATAAGGCATTTGTGCCACACACACGACAATCATGGTGAAAGCTTCCCTATACTCAGTCGCACAACTAGAAGTGGCCACATTAGGCTTCTTTTTGCTCAAGAAAGATATGCATGAGCTACCAAGCATGAAGCAAAAACCACTGGTGGAGACATGTGTCATAGCAACTAGCCCTGTCAGAGTCAGAAAAAGCATGTAAATCAGGCGGTAGTGATCTCCCCCTGGGATAAAACAATCCAAGTAGTTGGGTGCCACTCAAGTAATGAAAGATGTGCTTAACTGCCTGCCAATGCTTGACACTTGGGTAATGCATAAACCTACTCATCTGTGAGACAACAAACTAAATATCGGACCGAGTAATGCATAAGTAAATCAAGCATCCAATAGCCTGTTGATAGAGAACAACATCAAATGCATCTCCAACATCATGAAGACTCAATCGTAAATCTGTCTCCATAGCAGTGGCAATAGATTTATAGTCTCCAAGGCCAAAATGCTACAATAATGCATCGATATATTTTGTTTGACACAAAGCTATTCTGCCATCAATGTGCATAAATTGAATGCCCAAATAATGATGCAAATGCCCCAAATGAGACATCTCAAATGAGGCATGCAGATCAACCTTAAAATCAACAATATGCTTCTCATGAAAACTAGTGAAGAGCATCATCAACATACACAACAATGATCAGAAGCACATCATTAGCATGCTTAACATATAAGTTGCTCTCTGTTGGACTATTGTCAAAACCATGTGCAATTAGGTAGGCATGTATTTTTTCATACCAAGCATGTGCTACTTGTTTCAACCCATATAATGCCTTTTTCAACCTACACACCTGGTTTTCATTCCCTTTTTGCACAAAGCCCATGGGGCTAAAAAATATACACTTCCTCATGCAAGTCATCATTCAGAAATGCAATTTTAATGTCCAAGTGATGTACATTCCACATGATGAGAGCTGCAAGTGCACAGATGCTACGAATAGTAGTCATTCGGCATGTAACTGCAAAGGTCTCATGAAAATCAATGCCTCTTCCCTATGCATAACCCTTTGCAACAAGCCTAGCCTTATACATGTCCATTGTTTCATCAGCCTTGTGCTTCAACTTGTATACCCACTTGGTGCCAATGGCCTTCTTGCCAGGTGGCAAGTCACATAAAGACCAGGTACCATTTTTCATGATAGCATCATATTCTGATTGCATAGCAGCCTTTCAATTTTGTGAATTTTGTGTGTCATCAAAAAAAGCAGGCTCATTCTCATCATAGAGACTAGAGGTAGCCATGGCATAGCAATTCGATGCAAAAGAAGCACTATGAGAGCCTGAACGAGTACGATATGATAGAGGTGCATCTAATTTGTTGTCACACAAACTCTGCCCGAACCATTTGGCATAGTTTTTGCCTCCTTAATATCAGCTCTCTCATCAACAAGTGCATCATGTAAATCTGGATCATAAATGGAATGATCTGCATCATCGCATGAAACTTGCAAAGGTTGAGAAGTTGCCTCATTAGGACCAACACTAGACTGTGCACTTGTAAAAAGAGGCAGCAAAGTATCATACATGTCTTTGGAGCTAATAGATGTCTCCTCAGTACATGAAAGTAATGGTTAAATAGCATTTTCCACAAAAGCAACATCATGGATAACCAAAATGCATTTAGTGTGTGGATGATACAAACGATAGCCTTGGCTTTTAGAACTCTACCCAATAAAAATACATTTCATTGCTTTATCATCCAATTTCCTACGTTGTTGTTCAGGCACTAATGCATATGCCAAACAACCAAAAACACGCAGGTGAGCAATTTCCTACGTTGTTGTTCAGGCACTAATGCATATGCCAAACAAACGCTTGCGACCATGCCAAGCCTCATATGGAGTGATAGACTACAATGCTTTAGTGGGACACCTATTAAGTACATATTATGTGTTGGTGCAGCGCTTATTGCGGAATTCGCTTACACCACAGAAACTAAGCTAGAGTGATGTTATAACACCTCTATAATCATCAGTAGCTTAGCAAACTTTTTGAAACTAAAAAGCTTATAACTGTATCTAGTGAACACTGAGAATTCACTTTACAGAAAGCTTCATGTTTCCTTCTAGCTTCAATTCTGAACTGGTTTACTTCAATCTTTACACTACTGTATTTGCTTTCAGTTAAACAATCTGTGTGTCACTTAACTTTGTCAAAATTGTGTTTTGAACTCACCAAAATTTCACCGGAACTTCACCGGACTATCACCGAAATGTCACTGTAATTACACCAAAATCTTATCGGAATCAACTGCAATTATGTTTGTAGTTACTTCAAACCTGTATACATGAAGTAAGGAAGTGATACGTGAACTTCCTTCACTAAATGAACTCTATCTGAAGTTTAACGAAAAACTTCACCAGTTCTGGATTCTTCTTTTCGGCTAGACTTTGTACTGTATGTACATGTCCATTTTACCGAAATCTTTGATCAGTTTATAGTTGAGACTTATAGCTACAAGATAAGCTATATCTCATACAAAACTTTACACTGTACTTCGAGATCTAACTCATAGAAGCACCGGAAAATATTTACTGAGAAAACTATAACTATTAACTAACTTTCACAGTAACATGAAATCTCTCAGATTTCTTCACATACGAAGAATGCGCACAAACTTTCACATGAACATGTGTTTTCTATTAGAGAAGATGTGTACAAAATATAGTTTGGCCTCACTTTGCTCATAGCTATGGAAAACTCTCCTACTCTGAGTAGTTGTTCCTTACCATCTCTCTCAGATGAATACCCGACATTTCAGGTTTTGTTATTCATCTCTACATACGCGATCTATGGCGTCTTCTATATCTTACTTCTATTCTCTATCTCATATGCACACTCTCTCTCTCATATGCAATTTTTGATCCGAGTTCTAATTCTGGAAGTTTCTACGCTGTATATTACAGACGTGAATTTGTCCCTTCACTAAGGCTTTTGTTTTCTGAACACTTTGTTTCTGCTTTTCTTTATCTTTATATCGTTATGCATAATTAGTGAGTGAATCTTCAACAGCTCCCCCTCAATCACTAATTTTCATCTTCCGGTCTTCATATATCCTTCTTTTCTTTTATACCTGCCATTTCTTTGAATCTGCTTGTCTTTACTCCATCTAAGCTCTTTGTCAGAATATCTGCAATCTGATCTTTTGTAGGAGTGAATACCAATTCAATCTCCTTCTCCATTACCTTTTCCCTCATGAAATGATATTGAATCTCTATGTGTTTTGTTCTTGCATGAAATACTGGATTTGCTGCAAGATATAATGAGCTCATATTATCTCCATGTATGATAGGTATACCTTGATCAATACCCATGCTTTTGAACAAGGTCTGCATCCATATCACTTCTTTAGCTGCTTCCACAAGTCCTTTATACTCTGCTTCTGTTGAGTTGAACACCAGCTTACAACCTTATCTCCTAGGTATATCATATACCCATGTGTTGATCTTCTGTCATCTTGACTTCTGTTGGCAGTAGCAGTCAAGGCACTGAAGGACTCACAAGACAAGGAAGCCAAAGAAGGGAGCCAGAGCGGAGAGATGGCACAAGCAGACTAAGCAGTCAACGAAGATCTGGTAAGTAGGCCATTCAAATTTTTCCAAAACAACATCTTCATAACAGTGATTCTCATCACTACACATCATTGTAAATACCATTTCACCTTTTTGTAACTCCATTTTGTGCAATCCGAGGAGTCCTCGAGCTTGAGGAGTATTAGAAGTAGCATCGTACCAATTTTCATAATATTTAGACTTCGTTTGAGCCTCCAAATAGGCCCTAGAACCTAATTTTTAACTAGGCCGGACACTAAGTCTGGACAGAGCCAAAAGCTAGTGAAAAACTATAAATAGAGCTAGAGAGCTCATTTTTGAGGTTAGCTTGTAATAGATTTGAACTTGTATGAGCATTTTGGAAGTAATCTAAAAGAACTCCATTGTCTTTCTCTTTGTCTTGCCGTGTGTGCGCGTGTGTGTGTATGTGTGTGCATGTTGGTGTGCTTCTCACTCACGCACTTGTGCCTTCACTTGCTCGAGGTCATCATACCATCCTCACGTCTTCCCGATTGACATTAAAGGAGGTGCTACTCATCATTGAGCTACACCAAATTTTGGCGCCACTGCCGGGGATCGAGCTTTGAGGACGAGCGTGTGATGGTAAGACGTAGAGTTGAGGCGTTGGAGTCATAGGTATTTTCTTCACTTTTATCTATTTTCTTTTGTTTTTCTCATCATCATCATCATCCTCACCATCTTCCACATCCATCTCCATCATCGCGAAAAATTTTAGTTTTTGTTCATATCACCCCACCCATACCATTTCCCTCATTTCACTTGTGAGAGAGAGCGAGAGAGCATTTGTGTGCTTGTGCTTTTTTGTGTTTTTTGAGATTTTCTACACGAACCAGCATCCCTAGCAGCTGCACCAGCTTCAGTAGGTAAAAAATTTGACTGTGCAGGTCCCAAGGCGTTGACCTCTGTCAATCGCGACCGACAGAAAAGTTGACTATTTTGCAAAACAAAGTGTATAACCATGATGTGTAGGCCTAGGGCATCCTAAATGTGTGCTTGAAATTTTAAAATTCCTCAGTTTTCTGTCAATCGCGATCGACCTGTCAATCGTGATTGACAAACCACGATGGACACTTGCCGACCGACCTGTCAATCGCGATCGACCTGTCAATTGCGACCGACAGAGTCAACGATCGACTGACCACGACCGACTGAATCACCACGCGCCACGTGTCAATCGCGATCGAGCCATCAATCGTGATCGATCCATCAATTGCGACTGACAGCCTCGACGGACTTGTCAATCGCGACTGACCCAGTCAACGAGTGTTTGACCACGATCGATAGACCCCTCGCGATGGACCTGTCAATCGCGATCGACTCATCAATCGCGACCGACAGATTCAATGACCCTTTGACCACGATCGACTGAAAATCCGGGCCATGTGTCAATCGCGATTGACCCATCAATCGCGACTGACAGCCATGACGGACCAGTCAATCGCGAACGACACGTCGATCGCGACTGACATATCAATCGCGATTGACAGAGCTTTCGATCGCGATTGACGGGCAAATTCGACCAATTTTTTTAGGGCAAAAATAGTGGTCTAATTTTTGGCAATTTGTGGGGAGCTTTTAAGGGTTAGTAGAGCATTGTGAGGCCAATACCCAAAGCATTTCAAGAAGTCATGTCTGCCTGTTAACCTGTTTTAAATCCTATCTTAGCCCCAAAACCCTGAATTGGCATAACTTTCTCATACGAAATCCGATTGCTGTGATTTTTATTTTGTTGGAAAGCTCGTGGGGAGTACAACCAAAACTTCCATTGGTTACGGTAAATTAATATCAGGATTATTAGATAGGTTAATTTTAAGTTGATCATATCTCAGGGCAGGAAAAAAACTGAGAGTCCCTTGGGATTGTTTTTCATAAAGGGCAAAATGCAAGTTGGTTAGTGAATTACATGCATGAAAGTGATCTGTCTGTCAATCTAATTTAAGTCTTTAGCTAACTTTGGGACTTTTTCAGGTTCTTTGAGAGCATCAAAGGGTACTCAGGCAAGAGTAAGTGCAAGCTTGGGAACACGCTTCCTGGGCACACAAGGGCAACACACAAGGATAGAAACTCAAGGTTGGAAATTCTCAACTCCCTCTCTCCATTCCTAGCTTAGGCTAAGTGCGAGTAGTGCTAGAAGTAAGTCAGGGCAACGATAGGCACGAGACAAGTCAAGACTATCTAAGAAATCAAGTTCAAGTCAAGAGATAACCTGTGTGTGACCGACAACTTTACAGGAAACCTAACGTGTGACGATCAACATTCAAATGCGGAAATTAAGTCAAGTGTTCCTGACGACGTGATATCAGACAAGATCATAAACACAATAATCAACTAAAAAGAATCAAGTAACTGATACAAAAGAACTCAGCAATGAGGTTGTACCTTGGGTAAAAATTGGGATTGCTCAGCTAAGCATATGAACCTTAGACCAGGATGACACCTAGGAAGAGATAGACAGAGTCTTAGATCTTCAGAGGCTAGTGTCAATCATATTGCTAGGTCTTGGGCCCAGCAGTTGAGCCATCATTCGTACTACCCTAGCTCTGAGACTAGCGAGTCTGAGATGTCCCACGGTATGGAGAGACCTATAGGAAGTTCAAGAGTGCCATATTTACATAGGGTAGAAGGCCCTTACAAGATGCAACTCGAATACCTTAGGACCAACCGATTAGGTGCTTGCATCTATGAGGATGGCCTAGGAAGATCTGTGGTCCAGATTAAAAATCCTGACCAATCCATTGGACTAGAGCACCCAGCTGTCAAGTTTGAAAACGGAGCATACATAGACAAGGAAGGAACCATATACGTAGTCACCAGTCATCCAGATAGGACAGATGAATTTGGGAATGCGATCCCAGAAACGCACTTAGGTGACCTGGAGCAAGGAAACATGGGTGTAGAACCTAGAACCCCCCGAGGCAAATATGTTCTCACTAGGATTATCACACCAGAGTGGATTCCCCAAGACAATAAGAGCATAGATCTACTTCTGAACCGAGAAACTGATGAAGCCTTTTGGAGGTATAGATCTGATCAGCGGAATGAGGTAGGAACAATCAGATATATGAGTTCAAAGGTCCTGATAGCCTAGGTAGAGTGACCTACTTAGATCACGCTTCAGAGAGGGTCTTTGTGGTTACAAAAAATGATAGGCATGCTTACACTTGGAAAGGTGAATTTATTTTCCCCCAACCAAGATCGAATGTGTCCTTTGGTCACCCAGGAGCTGGAACGTCCCAAGCTCATGGAGCTCAAAGAGACAGACATAGAGATAGACCAGAGGTAAGCTTTGCCAACCTAGTGGGAAGAGAAAGAACGAGAATGGAAACAAATAGAGTGGAACCTAAGGGACTTAGAGCCCCAAGGAACCAAAGGAATGCTGATGATTTCCCTCTGCCAAGGCCTAGGGAACACACCAGAACCTTGAGACCTACATGTTGGTGCATGTCAATCATCAATTGAAGGTTTAATGAAGAAATGAAGTCAAGAAATCAAGAAGAGAACAAATTCAGAAGTTTGAAGGAAGGACATACTCAGAAATTCAAAGCTATGTATACATATGTACATTAGTTCAGATATAGGTTACTTATGCTTTTGATTAGTCATAAGTTTGTACATGTTTGCCTATAAATGGTTTTGAAAAAGTCGGGGCAAAGAGAATTGAGAATAGGAAGAGAGAAATCAGATGTAGAAAGTGTCATTGGATACAAGAAAGTTAGTGGAGTAATCTCTTCAATGTAGTTGTAATTTTTCTGAGTAATCAAAGGAAATCTTGCGCCCGATGTTTCGATGTTTCCTACTTCTGTAGTTAATCTTTTGAGAAATCCTTCTGAACATATCTAAGTCCATAGTTAATCAATCTATGGCTAGAATTTGAGAGTCCAATTGTTATCAGGCTGAGAGAATTTTGCATAGGAACATTCATATGTGAAATGTTCTAAGTGTCTTCTGAAACAGGTGTAGATTTCGTGATCAAAGAAATGATCAGTTCTCAGCACACAGTGTAAAGTTTTACACAAGTAATAGCTTAAAATTTAAGTTGAGAGATAAGCCATTTATGGCTAAAAGCATTTCATCAAACGGGCTATAGTTTGAGAGAACCATTGCTAAGAAGTTGCAGGTGTTAAAGTCGCTATTACAGAGAGGCAGTTTCAGACACAGGTAAGTTGTTTGAGTCAATTCTCAGATTATACTCAATCATTTTGAGAAATTTAAGTTGGAGGAGTTGCGCAAACTCTATGCAATACATCATACAAAGTTTTATCAAAAACTTTACATGAATGATTAGTCAATGAGTGATTAATCTGCAGCAGACTTTTCAGAGAAGTGATTTCTTCACAGTTAATCAATTTCTTGGTAATGTGATAGTGGATTTCCAAAATCCTGTGGAGTCTAAAGTTATTCTTGGTCTAGAGGTGGTCTAATACCAAGGATAGCTTGTTCTTTTGGAGATTAACACTCTCCATCAGTGGTATCAGAGCAGGTTGTGTCAAAATTAAGGAAAGGAAGACTCCGACTGCTGCAGATATACAAATTCTACATCTCGAAGGTTCAGAAGGATAAAGTGTTGAAGAAAGATTGAAGGGAGACACGCAAAGATTATCAAAAGGATCAGAAGAAGCAACACTCGAAGTTAAGGTACACTTATTTCTTGTAAAGGCTAAAGCTTTGAGACTACATGTGAAGCAAGGATGGGAGATAGTCTCCAAATTGAAAAGTTGGATAGAGAAAACTATCCAGCTTGGTCTATGAGAATGGAAGCTCATCTGATGAGCAAAGATTTGATAGCATACATTACAGGTGAAGAAGAGAAGCCTCAGTTCAGAGATCCTAGTGTTCCAACTAGGGAAGAATTGTCAGATCTAAAGAATTGGATGAAGAAGGATGCTCAAGCAAGGAGCATAATCTACATGGCAGTCAATGACTATTTGCTTCCTCACATTAGAGGACTTGAAAGTGCATGTGACATTTGGAATGCTTTGGAAGAGCATTTCCAAAACACGACCAAATCAAGGAAGGCTTCACTATGGGCAGAATGTACTACTTTCAAGAAGAAGGCCTCACAATCAATCTCTGATTATGTGACAAAGATGAAGGACATTGCAGATTCTTTAGGTGCAGTGGATGAAGATATTGAAGAAGATAAATTAGTAAGACAAATTCTCACAGGGCTAAGAGGAGATGAGAAGTGGAAGCCTTTCATTTTGTCTACAGAACTTTCATTAGATCACTTCACTCCTGATTTGAATCAATTGTTAGGTCATATGCTAACTTTTGAGAATGATATCAAAGGAGATGTAGATAAGAGTGCAGGTCATGCAATGAATTCTAAGGACAAGAAGAAAGCTAACAAAGGAAAGCAACAATCAGGTGAAGAAGAAGGTACTTCAAACCAAGCAAATTTCATAAGAGGAAGAGGTAATGGCAGAGGTAGAG
This sequence comes from Ceratopteris richardii, assembly GCA_020310875.1. Classification (NCBI taxonomy): domain Eukaryota; kingdom Viridiplantae; phylum Streptophyta; class Polypodiopsida; order Polypodiales; family Pteridaceae; genus Ceratopteris; species Ceratopteris richardii. The sequence continues at coordinate 67,801,444 of CM035426.1, read as the reverse complement.
GAAGAGGCAGAAACAACAAAGATAATGCAAGAGCTTGTTGGATATGTGGTAAGACCAATCATCTATCTCATGATTGTTGGCACAATAATCAGAACAATGGTAATTATCAGAACTTTAATCAAAGAGCAAGAGGTGGTAGATTTCAAAGAGGAAACTTCAGAGGTAGAGGTGGTAGGAATTCTTTTGGAAGAGGTGGAGGAAGAAGCTTCCAAAATCAATCCTATAATAACACCTACTACAACTATGCATCAGATCAGAAGGAGGATTCGACTCTCATCATGAATGCAACATGTGAAACCTCACATGAGGACATGAGAGTGTTCTATATTGATTCAGGATGTAGTAATCATTTAAGTGGGAATATTGCTTTGATAACTGATCTAGATCATAATGCAATTAACCATACAGTTCAGACAGGTGATAATACAAAGCATAAGGTAAAGTCAATTTGTTCAGTCAAGGCTAAAGATGGGAGCACTCTTCTGAGTAAGGTTCTTTATGTTCCCACAATTCCAAAGAATTTGATCAGTGTAGGTCAAATTGTGGAAAAAGGATATGAGGTAAGGTTCACCAATGATGGAGTTTATGTTGAAGACCCTAGTCAAGGGTATAAACAGGTTGTTACAGGAAAGAAGGAAGGGAGGCTTTTCACATTGAAGGTACAAGGAAATGTTGGACATGCTATGTTCACATATGGAGAGCAGAAGGTATCGGAATTGGATCTTTGGCATAAAAGACTTGGACATTTCAATGAGAGAGGTATTAAAGAAATGATTAACAATGATTCAGTGCTTGGGTTGCCTAACATTGCAGGTCAACACATGACATACAGATGTGAGGCATGTCAATTAGGTAAGGCCCATAAGCAACCTTATTCCAAGCATGGGTTTATGTATTCAGAAAGACTTGAGTTGGTGCATACAGATGTGTGGGGTCCTTCAAAGGACTTTAGTATAAATGGTTCAAGATATTATGTCATATATGTTGATGATGCTACCAGATGGATCACAATTTATGTGATTAAAGAAAAGTCAGAAGTGTTTAGTACATTTAAACACTATCATGCATATGCAGAAAGGATTACAGGTAAAAAATTGAAGAGACTAAGGTCAGATGGAGGGGGAGAGTATTTTTCAAATGAATTCAATGATTACTTGTGGAATGCAGGTATAAAGAGAGAAGTTACATGCAGGTAATCTCCTCAACAAAATGGGGTAGCAGAAAGAAGAAACAGGACACTTGTTGAATTTGCAAGGTCCATGATGAAAGAGAAGAATTGTCCAAATTATTTGTGGGCTGAAGCTGTTAATACAGCTACATATTTGGTTAATAGATTGCCTTGTAAAGCTTTGCAAGGTATGACACCATATGAAGCTTGGTGGGGTAAGAGACCTACCTTGGATCATTGCAGAATATTTGGATGCTTGGCATATGCATATGTGCCATCTCAATTGAGGCATAAGTTGGAGCCTAAGGCAGAAAAGTATGTATTCATTGGTTATGATGATAAGCAAATGGGATACAGGTTGTGGAGTCCATCCACAAAGCAATTCCTTGTATCCAAGGATGTTACATTTGATGAGCAAGGTACTTGGTATGCAGGTAAATATAATATACATGCAGATGTTGAAGAAGTAGTGGATCAAAGGAAAGGTAAAGCAAAGATTCAATTACTTGATGAAAATGAGAATAATGAAGTACAGGTTGAAGTTGAAGAGAGGCCAAGGTTTGATCCAGAATGTGATGAACCAAAGACTTCAAAAAGTGCAGAAGTTAGGAGGTCATCTAGGCACAAATGGCAACCTACAAGGTATAGCTATGACACCTCATTCTTGACTACTAGAGATTATGCTTATTTGGTAAAAGTAGATGAAGATCCATCTACATATGATGAAGCCAAAGGCAAGAGAAATTGGGAAGAAGCCATGCAAGAGGAGTATGATGCATTGATAGAGAATCAGACTTGGGATTTGGTTCCTAAACCAAATAGTCAGAAAATCATTGGTTGTAAGTGGGTTTACAAAACCAAAAGATTTGCAGATGGAAGTGTGCCTAGGTACAAAGCTAGACTTGTGGTGAAAGGATATGCACAGACATATGGAGTGGATTATGATGAGACTTATAGTCCTGTGGCAAAGATGACAACCATCAGAACTCTCATAGCAATTGCTGCTTGCAAAGGTTGGAAGTTATCTCAATTAGATGTTAAAAATGCTTTTTTGAATGGTTACATTTCAGATGAAGTTTACATGGAGCAACCAGATGGGTTCAAAGATCAAGTGAGTCCAAATTATGTGTGTAAGCTCAAGAGAGCTTTGTATGGATTAAAGCAGGCCCCAAGGGCATGGAATTATAGGCTTGTAAAGTTTTTGAAGGATCTAGGATTTCAAGTATCAAAGGCAGATAGTAGCTTGCTAGTCAAAGCAAGTGAAGATGGATTCATTTATGTTTGTATTTATGTTGATGACATAATACTTACAGGAACAGATGATAAAGGAATACAAATGATCAAGAAGCAGATGGAGAAAGAGTTCAAAATCAGTGATTTGGGGAACTTGTCATTCTTCTTAGGAATGGAGATTTTATATACTCAACATGGAGTATATGTGACCCAAGAAAGGTATCTTAAAAATTTGCTAACCAAATTTAAAATGGAAGATTGCAGGGTTGCACCCACACCATTGGAAGTGAACCATAAATTGTCTAGATTTGGAGGAGAAGAATTCAGAGACATGAAGCTCTATCAAAGTTTGGTTGGTAGCTTGATTTATGCTACATTAACAAGGCCTGATTTGTCATATGCAGTTGGTGTGCTTTCATAATTTATGCATTGTCCTAGAAAGGAACATTGGATTGCAGGACAAAGAGTACTTAGGTACATCAAGGGTACACTCAGAGAAGGGCTGTACTATGGATTTACTTCTGATACAAGAGTGAAGATATATAGTGATGCAGATTGGGCAGGTAATGTGGATTATAGAAGATCAACACATGGATATTTGTGCTATGTAGGAGACAAATTGATTTCATGGTGTTCTAAGAAGCAACATACAGTTGCTTTGTCATCTACAGAAGCAGAATATAAAGGTATGGTGGAAGCTGCAAAGGAGGTAATATGGCTAAAGACACTTATGAAGGGTTTTGATGTGATTCAAAGTACTCCTATTATTTGTGGAGACAATATGAGTTCTCTATACTTGGCAGCTAATCCTGTGTTTCATGCTAGAACTAAGCATATTGAAATACAATATCATTTCCTGAGAGAGAAGGTCATTGATAAGGAAATTGAAGTTATGCATACACCTACAAAAGATCAACTTGCAGACATGATGACAAAAAGTCTAGATGGACCAAAGCTACAGAGATTTAAGGATATGGCAGGTATTAAGAAGATAGAGAAAAACCTCAATTAATGATTGAGGGGGAGCTGTTGGTGCATGTCAATCATCAATTGAAGGTTTAATGAAGAAATGAAGTCAAGAAATCAAGAAGAGAACAAATTCAAAAGTTTGAAGGAAGGACATACTCAGAAATTCAAAGCTATGTATACATATGTACATTAGTTCAGATATAGGTTACTTATGCTTTTGATTAGTCATAAGTTTGTACATGTTTGCCTATAAATGGTTCTGAAAAAGTCGGGGCAAAGAGAATTGAGAATAGGAAGAGAGAAATCAGATGTAGAAAGTGTCATTGGATACAAGAAAGTTAGTGGAGTTATCTCTTCAATGTAGTTGTAATTTTTCTGAGTAATCAAAGGAAATCTTGCGCCCGATGTTTCGATGTTTCCTACTTCTGTAGTTAATCTTTTGAGAAATCCTTCTGAACATATCTAAGTCCATAGTTAATCAATCTATGGCTAGAATTTGAGAGTCCAATTGTTATCAGGCTGAGAGAATTTTGCATAGGAACATTCATATGTGAAATGTTCTAAGTGTCTTCTGAAATAGGTGCAGATTTCGTGATCAAAGAAATGATCAGTTCTCAGCACACAATGTAAAGTTTTACACAAGTAATAGCTTAAAATTTAAGTTGAGAGATAAGCCATTTATGGCTAAAAGCATTTCATCAAACGGGCTATAGTTTGAGAGAACCATTGCTAAGAAGTTGCAGGTGTTAAAGTCGCTATTACAGAGAGGCAGTTTCAGACACAGGTAAGTTGTTTGAGTCAATTCTCAGATTATACTCAATCATTTTGAGAAATTTAAGTTGGAGGATTTGCACAAACTCTATGCAATACATCATACAAAGTTTTATCAAAAACTTTACATGAATGATTAGTCAATGAGTGATTAATCTGCAACAGACTTTTCAGAGAAGTGATTTCTTCACAGTTAATCAATTTCTTGGTAATGTGATAGTGGATTTCCAAAATCCTGTGGAGTCTAAAGTTATTCTTGGTCTAGAGGTGGTCTAATACCAAGGATAGCTTGTTCTTTTGGAGATTAACACTCTCCATCACTACACAGTTGGTTAAGTCCATGAAGAACTACTTCGATGGCACAGGAGACCCATATGATCATGTGGCTGAGTTTAGGCAAGTCTTGAGAGCTGAACAAGTTGAGGACCTATTCACGCAATATAATGCCTTTGGTCTAACCCTTAGGAACACAGCCCTTACGTGGTTTTAACTATTGAATGAGAGATAGTTTAGGAGCATAGACCAACTCTTAAGAGCTTTTATCACTGAATTCTCTAAGAGTGGGATAAGGCATAATACTTCCTCATTGATACATAGCTTCAAGCAGACCCCCCAAGAGACAGTTAGGCTTGCAGGAAGAAGGTTTAGGCAATATCTAAAGAGATGTCCTATCCCTGAGTTACCCACTCTAGCCAAGCAAGTGGCTTTATTCTTGGATGGATTGCTCAGTACCAAACTACGATCATATGTGTACTTGAAGGACCCTAGGACTATAGAGGAGTGTGTACACATGTGCATTGATATCGAGGATAACCTAGGGGAGGAGTTGGAGCTTTCAAAAATCTACAGAGATTCAGATAGTTCTTCTAGCCTCTCTTCCACGCAATCCACATCAATTGAGGAACTTGTGGAGAAAGTAGCTCAAACACTAGGTGTCACTAGCAAACAAATCCCAAGGTTTTCTCCAGTAAAGAGGTGCTATACTTGCGGTGGTGACCATATGGCGAACATATGTCCCATCATGGCTCAACCCCAAGTGAACCCTAGCAGCCAATATTGCACCATAGAACGGAGATACACAAATCACACAGCACAAGACTGCCCATACAATAAGCAAGCAGTTAGGCAAACCTACCCTGAGCCCTATCCACAACAGGGAAGATACCAGAACCAGTACCCTCCACAACAATATGGTAGACCACAACAATCCTATCAACAACCCTACCAAAACCAACAAAGGCCTCAACCTGTGTTAGCTCAACAACCTCCAACCCAAGCTAATGTGATTCCTATAAAGTATGCAGCTACTGAGGAAAATTTGAATAGAGCCATAGTCCTAGTGACTCCGTTGCTTTTAGAAAGTGACCCGAGTGATCATAGTTTTGATTCCACTCACATAGATAGTCCACAAGCTTACTATGTGAGGCTTTCCTCAAAGAAACTTGTGAATGATGTGTGTGCCACTCTCCTCCCATCCATTTATATCCTCTTGTATCTAAAATAGCAATGATCTGGAATGTTCTAGCGTCGCCATGTGGCCAGCATGCAACACTCGTCCCCACTAACCATCAAATACCTTAGGATATACCCCCGAGCTTACGACCTTGGCTAACTAGCCCTCGTCCCACACACACACGGAATGGTCTATGTAGACCAATGTCTTACACTCTCTCCCCCTTCTAAACATCATTGTCCTCAATGATCAATGAGGGAAAGTACTTGCGAACTAGAGCTGCTGATTCCCAAGTAGCATCAGTAAGTGGTAATCCTCTCCAGGCCACCAGATACTCTTGGATGACACGATTCCTTAACCATTTCTGTCTCCTATCTAGTATTCTGTCTGGAGAATGATCTTCTCTATCGGTTTCCTGCAAAGAAACAATACCCTCTATTAGATTATCTTCCCTAGATATATACTTTCTTAGTTTACTGACATGAAACACTAGATGGACTCTACAATCTAGAGGAAGCTCTAATCGGTATGCAACATCACTCAACTTCTTTACTATCTTCCAAGGTCCACAATACCTTGGTGAAAGCTTACTACACTTCCCTGTGGACAATGAAGTAGATCTAGCCGGTACCTGAAGGAAGACTCGGTCTCCTTCCTCAAAGGATCTAGGAGATCTTTTCCTATCAGCATACTCTTTGGCTCTATCAGCTGCTTGCTGCATCTTGGCTTTAGCTATTTCAAGGTTTGCTTGGAGATTTGCTAAGAACTCAGAAGCACTAGGACATTTCTTAGGCATTCCTATGGTACTGGGAGCAGTGGGATTCATGCCATAGTTCATCTCAAAAGGAGAAATCCCAGTCACCTTGTGAGGTCTATTGTTATAAGCAAACTCTACTAATGGCAAATAACTATCCCAATCCGTCTGTCTCTCAGAAACATATGCCCTTAACATATCCTCTAGAATTTGGTTGACCCTCTCGGTCTGACCATCTGTCTGTGGATGATCACCACTACTCATTTTTAGTGACACTTTCAGTTTGTCAAATACAAACTTCCAGAAATGTCCTGTGAATCTGACATCCCTATATGAGACTATGGATGTAGGTAACCCATGCAATCTGAAGACATTCTGGATAAACAACTCCGCTACCTATGGAGCTTCTATCGTCTCCTGCATAGGTATGAAATGAGCCATCTTGCTCAGTCTATCTACCACAACTAGGATTGTATCCCGCTTCCTTTGGGTCCGCGGTAACCCCACTATGAAGTCCATGGATATACTATCCCAATTATGATCTGGAACTTGTAAAGGATGTAAAAGACTTGGTGTCTTTACCCTTTCTACTTTGTTGACTTGACACATAAAGCATTGTTGAACATAAGTATGGATATCTCTGGCTAATCCAAGACACCAAAATGTTCTTCTAACAAGTTGTATTGTCTTGTCAATACCAGGATGTCCTGCATAGGGAACATCATGGTTATCATGCATGACTTTCTTTCTCAAATCCCAGGAATCTGGCACACAAACCTTTCCTTTCCGCTTCACTATTCCATTCTCTTGTGAGAAATTGGAATACGGAATGGACTTGTTTGCTTTAGTAGAAGAAGAAATAGCTGGAACTGTCCCATCTCCTAAAATAGAGTCATTACTAATGGCTCTAACTATCTGTAACAAATGTGGATCTTCCACCTGTGCTTCCTTAATTGCTTGAAGCAATAACCTTTCTAAAATTGTAAAGCTCATTTGATACATTATACGAGATAATGCATCGGCTACTATATTTTCTTTGCCTCTTCTATACAAGATTTCCATATGAAATTCTTGCATGAGCTCAGCCCAACGAGCCTGTCGGCCTCGAAGATCTGGCTGACTACAAAAATACTTGAGTGTATGATGATCTGTGAATACCTTAAAGTCTGCACCATAAAGATAGTGTCTCCAAACTTTAAGTGCATGCACCACCGCATACAATTCTTGTTCATGCACATGCCAATTGCGTTGTGCACTACTTAACTTCTTACTTTTAAAAGCTATTGGCCTGCCATCTTGACTCAAGACTGCGCCTATGGCTGTGCCGCTAGCATCGGTCTCTAACTCAAATGGTTTCTGAGGATCCACCACTTTGAGTATAGGAGCCTCTGAAACAGCTTGTTTCAGAGTATCAAAACTCTCTTGCTGCTCTTGCTTCCATGCAAATGGAATTTTGCCTTGAAGCAAGTTCGTCATAGGTGCTACTATCGACGAATATGAAGAGATGAATTTCCGATAGAAACCGAAAAGTCCTAAGAATGACCGTAACTTCCCCTCATCCTGAGGAGTAGGCCATGCTAAAATAACTGATACCTTCTTGGGATCCATCTGAACCCCATCGGCTGAAATCACATGCCCTAGATAGTCTATCCTCGGAAGAAACAACTGTGTCTTCTCTGGATTTACATACAGCTTATTTTCTTTTAAAAAATTCAACACAAACTTTAAATGATTTTCATGCTCATGCACAGTCCTACTATACACTAGCAAATCATCCACAAAATCAACAACACACTTTCCTATGAAAGGTCTTAAAATATCATTCATTAACATCATAAATGTAGCTGGAGCATTTGTCAAACCAAAAGGCATGACCAAATACTCATAATGACCAAAACGGGCTCTGAAAGCTGTCTTATGTACATCATGATCTTTTACTCTAATCTGATGATAGCCACTCTTTAAATCTATCTTACTAAATACAATGGCTCCACCTAGAGCATCCAAAAGATCATCAATCCGGGGCATGGGATATCTATGTCTAATAGTGATCTTATTGAGTGCTCGATAGTCGACACACATCCTATAAGATCCATCCTTCTTCTTCACAAGAAGAACTGGAGTGGCAAAGGGTGAATAGCTGGGTCTAATCAACCCTTTCTGAAGATACTCCTCCACGACCTTGCGAACTTCATTTTCCTCTTGCAAACTCATTCGAAATGGTGGCCGAGCGGTCGGACTCGCTCCTGGTACCAATTCAATTCTATGCTCAATATTCCTGCAAGGAGGCAAACCTAATGGTAGTTCCTTTAAAAACAATTCTTGGAATTCTGCTCTCACTTTAGCTGAAAGTGCTGGAGCATTCCAACTAGAGTCTCCATGACTGCATGAATCCATCTCAACATACGACAAATACATGAAATAAAGAAAATAGATATACTTACAATCAATTTTGAGCAACTTGGTAGCAGTCACCAATCGCATCTCTTGGAGATCTGGTTCTCCACGGATCAGTAATCTTCTTCCCTCATGCTCAAACTGATACACATGCGAAGCAAAATCAATGACTGGTTTCTTCCTTGCATGCCACTTCTTACTAAGAACTATGTCGAAACGAGCTAATCTCGCTATCTCAAAATCCAATCTGTCCTCATAGGACTGGATCTGAATAGGAAGATCAACTGCTCGTCTATCCCAAGTCTCAGTTCCCTTCCCATCAGCTAGCTCTACGGTATAAGTATAATCTGACTGTACCGTATCTAAGCATAACCTCTTGACTAATCGAGAACTAATAACATTATGAGTTGAACCTATGTCAAAGAGTACCTTGACAGGCTGTCCTGCCATGACTCCTCTCATAACAATAAGCTCAGTATCTGGGAATCGGTGTCCTTTCTGTGCCACTGGCGAAAGCACAGCATCTGGCATAGTCGGAACCTTTTTAGTGACCGTCATAGCCACTACGGGAGATGATAAAGGAGATGGGGGATCCCCAAACTCATCCTCACTCCCACTCCCTGCCTGATTCGGATTTATGACTATGGTGGCTGCTATCTTTTTCTTTTTAGGACAATCCTTATATAAGTGTTGTCCTAAGCATCCATAGCACAAAACCTCTTTCATTTCCTTCTCTTTCTGCTGAAAGGTAAGAATGGATCGGTTATATGCCCTCTCAGCCAGAGCTGACACTTTTCTCTTACCTCCTGAGACTGTCTGGATCATGTGCACCTGCTGAGCCTCCCTAGAAGGCTGTGCACTGACCGAATCAGGAGTCGAAGCATGGAAAGGTCGGCTAACCCTAGTCCATGGGGATCTCTGGCCCTGGGAACCTGTGCTCCTGTGGCCATCCTCATAAACCAAGGCCATCTCTGTGGCCTATGCCAAATACTGACACCGCTCCTTTCTCACTAAAGGTCGGATAGTTTCTCTAAGTCCCAAGACAAACTTGTGGACTTGAAGAAACTCTGGAATGGTATCAGGTACTTTAAGAAGTACCTCTCTATACTGATTTGCGTATTCCTAAACTGACTGATTCTTCTGACTGATGAAGAACCACGTGTCTAGTGCTCTAGATCTCTCATCAGGTGGTACAAAATTATTTTAAAACAGGATTTTGAATTGATCCCATGTGGTGGGCTCCTTCTTATCCTATTCTATCTTTCGCCACCACCTATGTGCAACATCCATGAGATTATAAGTGGCCTGCTGAATCTTGTGCCTATCATCAGTGATATGACACAGATGGAAACACTGTTCCCACTTGTTGAGCCACTGCTCAACCGCATCAGCAGTCCTAGCGCTAGTTGAGCCATGATATCTTGGCGGCTTAAGATCCTTAAGCTGCCATCTGGCTTCTCTAACTAAAACGCTATCTTTAAGGACTTTTGAAGTTTGATGCTCATCTGGAGAATCTACCTCCATCTCTGGCAGGTCAAAATCAAGCGGCTCTTCTTCTTTCTTAGAACCACGCACGTGTTCCAAGATGTCATGAAGAGAACTTTCTAAAGATAAAATTCTATTGTTCATAGCTTGAATGGGATCAATTGGAGGTTCAGGCATAATGGATTCTGTCCTAACAGGTGATGAAGGTTCGGGTTCCATGCTAGGCAAGAAACTTTTTCTTTTGGTTTTCTGTTTTTTTTTTTTAAGACTAAACAAACGTAAATACTACTGGCAAGCGGAAAAAATAACCAGTCAAAGCTTTTGCTAAATAGAAAAAGACAATAGAAAGAAACTTTAATATGCTTTCTAAATTTTAATGCACATGCATGCTAATTTTTAGAAATTTTGGAAGCCTAATGGCGTCACTATGAAATCCGAAATAATTTCGAAGAAAATAAAACACGTCAAGCATAAACCATGTGTCGGCAGGCACGATCTATTCTTTTTTTTTATCTTCTCGTCGAACACCTGCAATAGAAAACTTTTCCAAATATGTTGTTGGGCACTACAGGCCCTCAATCAAAATATTTCTCTGGTCGATACCTGCCGATACTTACCACCTGTAAGAAAAGCTCAAGCATCGAACATACATCTCTATTTACGCTCTAATTACGTCGTCCTACACGTAATGCATGAATATTTCTAATATGCACAGTCAACAAAATAATTAAGCAAATATTGACTAAATACTTATCTCCGATTTTCTTTGATATTGTTGAAGCGTCCAATTGAAAAGCTACGGGTAGAGTATCGACTCCCTTTTGCTGCACAAATCTTCAAAAAGTGCTTCGTTGAAGGTATTCAATGAAGAACTATCCCCTTCTAGCCTCTATTGCAGGAAATATCTGAACCCAAAGTATGGCTTATAGCCACTCCCTGGAAAGATCTATGAGAGAGCTTTCTAATAAGCCCAAGAAGTCTAAATTTGGATAATAATTGACCAAGCTATGGCCAATTTGGTGAAGTTTGATAGCTCAAAATCTGAAAACTCTGCTTCAACTAGGTAGTTCTTCAAAAAAGAATTTTGATCTCCTCTTCTGAGTGGACGCGTGCGCAGGTAGCAATTTATCCCACATATCTCTGTAAAAACCAGAATATATATATATATATATATATATATATATATATATATATATATATATATATATATATATATATATATATATATATATATATATATATATATATATATATACTGCAAGGAGGTTCTCGTTACTCATCAATCTCTGCTCTCTAAAGCTACTTCGGTGGCTGAAAGGCTGTGGAAACACGCCTCTGTGAAGTCGGCCAAAAATTGGACTGTCTGATCACGCGAACAGCATGGAAAACAAGTTCGTTCTTTGCTGAAATCCCGGCAGATTCCACGCAATTCATAAACCAACGACTTATTCCCTTGCGCGAGAAATTCACTGAGCAGGTGGCCAGATATCCTTTTCTCCCGTGCGTGAGATATGGTGCTCTCTGATGGTTGCCTTAAGAGGAGGGGTCACACGAAATACTCAGAACAAGGCCGCCTTGGGCGAAGAGCGCCTAAAGATCCTCCTCTAAACGTGCCTTAGGCGGGGATCACCGGCTGTCTTCTACTACAGATCAACGACGGCGATGGCTACCAATCCCCAAACAAAACGAAAGGCTCCCAAAACGCATGCGCCAACTTCTTCCACCACGCGAGATTTTTTTCTAAAAATAACTCAACAAAACCAAGCTCTGATACCAAGTGTGAGGCTTTCCTCAAAGAAACTTGTGAATCATGTGTGTGCCACTCTCCTCCCATCCATTTATATCCTCTTGTATCTAAAATAGCAGTGATCTGGAATGTTCTAGCGTCGCCATGTGGCCAGCATGCAACACTCATCCCCACTAACCATCAAATACCTTAGGATATACCCCCGAGCTTAGGACCTTGGCGAACTAGCCCTCGTCCCACACACACATGGAATGGTCTCTGTAGACCAATGTCTGACATACTATATGCAGTCTCCTGAACATGGTGAATCCTACTATAGTGAAGAACCGAGTGAACCTAGTTGGGAGCCAGAGTATGCAAATCTCATGTACACAAATCCCAACACTAGACCTCAACCTAGGTAGGTAAGACCCCCATTCCCTAGGGGACCATGCTATAGATGTCAAGGAGATCACCTCATTTGTGATTGCCCAATGCTTACATCTACACAACCACAGTCTGTAACAATACATGGCTTTTGTCAAGATTGCGGAAAGGAGCATCTCTTACGAGATTGCCCAAAGAATCCCAATAATATGCCAAAAATAACTCCAATTAACGTTATTGGCTTAGTTGTAGACTCAACAGGAAGTGTCACTTCCACTGCACCAATGCAAGTGGTCACTAGAGCCCAGGCTTTGCAACAGAACCCAGGAGTAGGTCAAGAGAAGAGTGCAAAGGTTAGTGAAACTGAGAGCATAGCCAAGAAACGGTCAAGAGCTTGGAGGGATAGCCGAGAGAGAATGAAAAGACAATGGTCTAAAAAGATGAGCGACTTAGAAGAAAGCATACGAGAAACAAAAGCCAAAATTGTTGAACTCACCTCTCAAACAAACTCTCACATACCACCACCACCCTCATTTCCATCACCATCTAACCCACCATGTGTCCACCTACGTCATACCATCCCACCACCCCCTAGAGTAGGATCAGTATTAGCTGACCCCACTCCTGAAGACATAGACATGATGCTTAAGGCATATCAGGCCAGAATCCAAGAAGGGCCAAATGTGACGGATCATGACAAGTGCTACCCTAGAGCTGACCTAGAGATAGAAAGAACCAAGCTTTGCGCGAAAATGGTCGCGTTGGCTCAGACCATGTTTGAAGCCAGTCGCATCTTCAACTACTCTGGCTCAGCTAAGACACAATTGCACTTGGATGGACTCCTAGAGAAGTTAGAGAGCATAATTGCAAGATCTGCCAAGGAAGAAAAAAATCAAGGAAGAGATGAGGAAAGTAAAAGAATAAGCCTTCCCCCACAGGAAGCTTTTGTGCCCAATTCCATTGAACCAGACACCTCCTCTTCTATGAATAGGTACACACCAGAATTCCTACGAGAGATTCAAGAAGACAAATGGGCTAAAGAAAGTGAAGTCCCTCCTCCCATTGAACTTGTGGATGACACGCATGATCAGTTCCCACAAGATATTCCTTCCATTTATGGAGAGCAAGAGAGTGCACAAAGTCAAGAGAGGTTAGACTTCGAGTCTAACTCCCTACAGGAATTACCCCATTTCACAGGCCCATGGGAAGCCAAGTCTACTTGTATGAGAGCACCCACGGTCATGGTAAGAAACGAAGACTCAGTCATACCTAGGAATACGGAGGTAGTGAAAAACACTAAGGTGCAGTGCAACCTCACTTTAGAAGAGCTACTCAAAGTTAGGCCAGAATTATGGAAACATGTAGCGAACCAAGTGCCAAAAGTAGTGAAACCCCGTTCCCAGGTAGGTTCTCATAGAACAGTGCCAGAAATTCCTCTAGACAAGATAGGAGATATGAGTGAAGGTGAAGAAGGAAACACCTATCTTCCCATTACCCATCAGGGGTACACAACCAAGGCAATTCTAGACTCAGGTGCAGGAGTTGCTATTGCTACCACTTCCCTATGGAAGCGTTGGGGCAAGCCAGCACTCAGGCCCACGAGGATGAAATTGCAGATGGCTGATGGTCACATAGAAAGACCCTTAGGCTTGCTGGAAGGAATAACTGTCACTACATGCGGTGTTGAGTTTGAGCATACTTTCGCCATATGTGATTTCAGCAAGAACCATGCCTATGAGATGATTTTGGGAAGACCATTTATGCGACAGTTGCAAGTGGTCCAGGATTGGGGAACCAATTCCTTGTATTTGCAACACTTAGGTGTTACGACCAAAGTCAATCTCAAGGATTACTCTCATAGAGATGTACCGCCTATTCAATGGAATCTTTTCCATAAAGCCAAGGATGACACGAAGTCTGTGCACTCCATAGGATCAGGATCCTCATGGATGCATGAAGACACTCACTTATGGATGTGTAAAGTGGTAGTGGAAGAAGAGAAGAGAGAAAAGGCCAGAGAGATAGGTGCTAAGGAAACCCATAGGTCAATTCAAGACCCAGCCTACGCACCTATAGTGTTTCCTGATGAAGAGTTTGAACCTCATGGCTGGGCAGAAATTTTAGCAACAATGGACGTAGCCATCAATGAGGAACAATGGACACCCCACTGTGATGAGGATGGCTATGACATTTCAGTCTTCTCCATAGAACCAATCATAGGAGATGCAGTTCTGGAAGAATGCGAACCTAGCCCTGATGCATATGAAGATGCAAGTGACTCTGATCTAGAGTCAATCATTATGGACCCACCTTTTGCGTCAGATGAAGAATACTTCTATGAAGTAGAATTTCAACCCCAGAGACATGGAGAGCTTACAAATGATGTAAGGTTAGCCACACAAGTGACCCCTAAGGATGAAGGAAAGAAAAGAAAGAAGAGAGAAGTCACACCAAAAGAGGAAGAATCTTTGTTTGAGGTCTCTGAAAACTTTAAAAAGTATGAGATAGACGATAGAAGAGTCATGGTAAGGATGCCTAAATGTGAGGTACAAGCAGGAGAGGCCTATGATAACAAAGAAACTACCAAGAAAGTAGTTGTAGCCATAGAAGAAGGAGAAGAAAGATGCACGTACATAGGCCATGACTTGACGGAAGAAGAAGAGCGCGAATTGATAGCCTTGCTAAGAGAATACAGAGATGTATTCGCTTTGAGTTACAAGGATTTGAAAGGTGTGGACCCTGACATATGCTCACACACTATCCCCATGACCTCAAATGCCAAACCTTCTAAGCAAAACCCATACACATACAATGATAATTATGCTGCCAAGATCAAAGAAGAGATAGATCATCTGGTGGAAGCTGGATTTATCTATGAAATTGAGCACACTGAGTGGGTATCCCCCATTGTAGTGGTGCCCAAGAAGAATGGAAAGCTACATGTGTGCATTAACTTGAAGAAGGTTAATGCAGCCACTATCCGAGATAATTATCCACTTCCTATTACGGAGCATCTACTAGAAAGGGTAGCAGGCAAGGAAGTGTACAGCTTCCTTGATGGATTTTCGGGCTACAATCAAGTAGCCATTGCAC
The DNA here is from genome assembly GCA_020310875.1 of Ceratopteris richardii. Taxonomy (NCBI): domain Eukaryota; kingdom Viridiplantae; phylum Streptophyta; class Polypodiopsida; order Polypodiales; family Pteridaceae; genus Ceratopteris; species Ceratopteris richardii. The sequence continues at coordinate 67,786,008 of CM035426.1, read as the reverse complement.
TAGAAGATCAGCATAAGACAGCTTTTGCCACGGAGTGGGGCATATTTGCCTTTAGAGTAATGCCATTTGGGCTTACCAATGCTCCTGCAACTTTCCAAAGATTGATGTGTCACGTGTTTAAAGAGTTCTTGAGGAAGACTTTAGAGGTCTATGTTGATGATCTCTGTGGTCATTCCAACAAGATGAGATGCCACTGAAACCTATGATGGGTGGACGTGCATTCTCTAAGTGGGGAATAGACTTTGTAGGTCCTATTAATCCCCCAGCCAAGGGTTCACATGCTGAATATATCATTGTGGCCACGGATTATCTCACCAAGTGGGTAGAGGTAAAAGCTACGACAAAGAACGATGCTCAGACTACTGCTAAGTTCTTATTTGAGAATGTATTCACTAGATACGGGCTACCCATAGAGCTAGTTAGCGATAGGCACTCACTTCTTGAATGAAGTTATTGAAAATCTGCTCCAAGAATTTTTGGTAGTACATAAGAAGTCTGCCCCCTATCACCCTCAAGCTAATGGCCAGGCTGAGAGCACCAATAAGATCTTATGCGATGTACTGACGAAATTAGTGAACAATAAACGCTCTGATTGGGACAAACAGCTACACCATGCTGTTTGGGCATACCGAGTGGCCTATAAAACGGTACTCCAAGCCACACCCTTTCAAATGGTATTTGGCCAAAATGCAGTGCTACCGATGGACTTTTTGATACCTACATTGAAAGTAGCACAAGAACACGAATGGACGGGTCATGAACTATCCTCTAGACTTTTTGACCTTGAACGATTAGGAGAAACAAGACTGAGGGCAGCTGCAGGGATATATGCAGCTAAGAAATGACAGAAGGCATATTTTGATGCCCATATTAAGGATAAAGGCTTGAAAACAGGAGATCTGGTACTAGTCTACACTTTGAAACAACATGCGAGGAAACTAGAGAAAAGAGGTTACGGACCCATGATAATTAATAGGATCTAAACGAGTGGAGTAGTACAGCTGGCCACTCTAGAAGGCGACGTTCTCCCGAGCTACATTAGCAGATGCAGGGTCAAGTTGTATCAGGAACCTCTCACAGAGGAAATGCTAAGTCGACTCAATACTGCTAAGAAACGCAAAGAAGAAGAGAAGCGAATTCGAGAAGAAGCCCAAGCAGAAGCATTGGAACGCATCCGGAGAATGAAGTTGAGAAGACAGAATAGGGAGCAACCTAGGACGGATGCCTATGCAGATCAAGGATATCACGTGGCTATGTGTGAAGTTTCAGGTATCAGCGCTCAAAGGATAATTGATCGACGTCCTTTTATAACCTTAGAGATAGGACAAAGAAAGGGTGCAAGGACTGTGAGAGTCTTGATTGACTCAGGTGCAGCCACTAGTGCTGTTAAATTGTCTTACTGTCAAGAATTGAGATTAACTGTCAATCCTATAGAAGCATATCTCATAGGATTGGGAGGTGTGGAAACCCCTTGCATGGGCGAGGTGGATCTTCCCATCTCCATTCAAGACGAAGTAATGATAGTCAAAGTATTAGTGTGTCAAGATGAGGACCTCACTGAGCCTCTTGTCTTGGGTCAGGACTGGATCTATGATCATGCAGTCAACCTAAGCCTAAGAAGCGGACTTCTTCAAGTATGGGTAAATCATAGCCGAATTACAGTTGAATTGGAAAAGGAGGCACTCAAGGAACTAGGTAAAGCACAGACTCCTGGTCCTTCCAGGGGTGCACAGGAAGTTGACCATGCTATTCTTGTCCAAAACAGTGTGATACAGAAAGAGGACTATCTCAACAACGGAGTCAAGGATAAGAAGGCACTTCCTTCTGTTCCAAAGGCCAGAGGGATGCAGCAACCAAAGGCAGATCGAATACAGAAGAAGCAGAACACTACCTATACTAGAGGCCAAACAAAGGAGCAAAGCAGATTGTTTCAGCCGATGAAACAAGTATGGAGGCGAAAAGGCGAACACCCTGTTCCGACCAGGCCAACACCACGACCAAAACCTCTTATTAGTAATCAACAACACGACACTAATAAGAAGTCCTTCATACATTCTTCTGCGAAAGTGAAGTCTATTTGGGTACCCAAGAAGTCAATGAAGGCCAGCCCACAATCACGACAAATCTGGGTGCCTAAGGCTTGCTTGCGGGCTCAAGTAGCTACACCAAGGCCAAACCCTATACAACATGTTTCACTCATGCGAACATCTGAGGCCCAGTCTTACACATCACGCACGAACACGTATTCTTCCATGAGCACAAGTAGAATCACTTGTAAATGGGTCCCTAAAAAGCCCCATTTTTCAAGTAAATACCCTATCACACTCTCCAGAGTCTCCACAAAGTCAAGATCAAAACCTATCCATTGCATTTGGCAACCTAAAACTTGTAATAACCCCCCCCCTAGTTGTAAATCCATGTCTACCTACTAACTACGTCACTCTCACATCACATCATTCCGCTTAGTTCTTAGGTCTACCCCAATTCCTAACTACACACACAAGCACCGAGCACTTACTAACCCCCTAACCTCTCCCGCACCTCATGTTAATGTTGTAACGGGGACACAGTGTCATTTTTGTGTCCATTGCAATGTTAACATCTATTCATATATTCTCACAGAACCAGCTGCGAAGTTTTCAACATGGCTGAGGCGGCAGGAACTAGCTCTCAAACAGAAACGAGCGAGCAAGTGGTGGGCTTAAACAGTTTACCCGTGTTTCCTGAGACAAATGAAAGACCAGAAGAATTGCAGGCCATCAAAATCATACCTATAGCGGACCCTCCCAGTGGCCATACCATGCCCGTCGGAAAAACTTCCCACTGGTTTAGTGAAGTGGCAGGACCCTTGGGAGAGGGAACATACCTATGGGAATCAGAGTTGGACTTCAATGAGAAGCAAGGTAAATACCATTTCTTTACAAGAGAATTCGAGAAGTTACAAAATGCAGAAGGTCTACGTTCGGTATGGGAAAAGGCAGGATTGAATGCATATTTCAGTGCACGGCTCCCAAAGCTTGACTTCATGCGATGCTACTATCTCATCAACACCTTGACTCCAAACAAGAACCCAAAAGGTGCAAGCTCATTTGTGATCCCATCTCTAACAAAAGGAAATGAGCTCAAAAGGTTTATGTTATCCAACAACTTGGTGAGAGAGGCCCTAGATATGCGCGGAATGCATATTCCTACAGAGAAGGAGACCCTAGTGCCTGATTACATGAAGAATCGAAGCCTCACCAAACTCAAGGACATGGTGTCCATGACGCCTAATATTGCAATACACCTTCGCATGTGCATGCAACACTTTGCTTTTCCTGCACAAGATAGATTCACCATGCCGCCCAAAAAGATTTGGTTTAGTTTGTATCTGGCAGAGACACAGAGCCTCACCATCAACTTACCCCACTGGATAATTGATCAGATACACCTAGCTCACAAACGATGGCCGCGGAAACCGGTTTTATATGGTTGCTGTGCTCTGACGAGAATCATTTATAGGTGTTTGGCTTATGACATCCCTATTCAATGGGCCCTAATGTGGAATCGTGTAGAGCAGTTTAGAGGCAGGACATCCACTGGACCCCCTTCTAAGAAGATGAGAGGTACTGTCCAAGTCCCTTGTGCTCAACCACGTGGAGCCACCCTAACACCAGACGTCACCCCTCCACCCCGAAGAGTCCGACCATTCACACTCCGACTTCCAAGGCGCAGCACCGATGGTTCTACCTTGATATTCCCTCCCATCCCAACCGATCTTGAATTTCCCAGTGGTGCACCTTTGGAAGAACTCACGAATGAAGATTTCGAACAATTATTACAAGATGTAGAGTTGGAGGCAGAAGAGGCACAACAAGTGGAGAATGTGCAAACGCAAGCAACAACCTCCCAAGTACCTATCACCACAGTTGAAGTGGATGAAGAGGATAATGAAGATGAAGAACAGGAGGAGGATGAGGAGGATTATGATCAAGAGCATCAAGATGAGCAACAAGAAGTGCCAGAACTTGTAGGTGCACCTGCATATACAGCTCAAGTACAAAGATTATACGACACAATCAAAGCAGTACAAGAAAGGCATCAACTCTCTCTCGTGTCAGGTCAAGCTTTGATGCAAGAAATGCTATCAGATGATGGGGTGGATCAACATTTCATTGACACCTTCAAATTAGTGTCAGAGTCTTTAGGAGTTTCGGAGGCTGTCCACACTGCAGTCCGCCAGTCCATGAGGTATGACAAATGCAGAGTCGACACAATACCACGAGCAGGTAAGACTATCAGGATGCCTGTCACAGAACAAGAGGTAACCATTGAAGCCACAGCTAACCCCACCACCACCATTGACCTCTCTGCTGAAACCTTCGTTCAGACATCACCCATCTCACCCCAGCATCCCCCATCACCACCTTCTCCACCCCCACCACCACCTCCCACCATGGAAGAAACGCCAGTCATCACCTCTACCTTCACTTATAACCCACCCTCAGTCACATCATTTTCCTTTCGAGAACCCACCTCACAAGACACCCTCTTCTCTTTCGTCACCAATCCCTTGTACACTTCAAACCTTCTATCCTCCGAACCCATAATGGGTCATCCCATAATTCCAAGTGTGGTTGGAAACCCTGCACCCACAGAAGGCACCCTGTGTTTCCCAGCCTATCCCCCAATACGGATACCTCCATTCCATGACCCTCACTTCCCATCTGGCCCCTACGCCTCTTTCAACCTAACCTCACCACCCCAATACCCGTCCTTTGTGGAGCAGTTCATCCGCTCTCCAATGTTTCAGAGGCACATTTCCCCGCTGTTCGCAACGACATCAATTCACATGAACACCACACTCACTTCACCTACCATACCCACCTACATGGTAGCCCCTGTACACACCACTCTGTCTGACCCAATGGACATTTCACCCACCACAACACCTCTCCCCACGATTCCACCATCTCCCCCTCCACTACCCCCCACCTCACCACTCACCACATCATTGGCACACACAGCATTCACTACCTCCCTCGCCAATCCCACCTCCCCTGCATTTCAAACTTTTCCCCTTGCATTTCATAATGTAAATAGCACGTTCAACACATTACTTCAGTGTGCACATCAACTACAACAAGAATACCATCAATTGGAAGAACGCACTGCTTCCCTCCAGGAAGAATCTCAACGTCTGCAAGCTAGAGTCAACACTCTTGAAGCTGATTACCAAACGCTCCTAACCGAGCATACCACCTTACAGCAGGCTCACTCCGAATTGGAATCAAAGACATCGACAGTAGATGATCAAGCAGTCAAGGAACTAGGAACAGTGCTCCAAGCGCAAATGATATCTAATGCTACACTCAGACGCAACCTTGGGCTATTAAGGAAGCATATGGCAGCAGCACTAGAAGAGAACAAGAGGCTTCAACAACAAAACCAAGACAACTTTGAAGCGGCTATGGAAGGAACTGCAGGAGCAACCATTAGCCCTACCAAGTATAGAGCAGTCCCATCAGAAGACATTCGCATCTTACTAGAGGAGCATGCAAATTTCTTGGAGTCATATGAAAAGTTAGAGACTGAATGTGCAGACCTAAAGAAACAGATAGCCCGTGCCCCCACAGCTCAACAGGAGTCAATAATCCTGGAACGCTCCACAGAAGAATTAGAGACCCTCCGTAAGCAGGTGGCAGAACTCAAAGCACGCCTCGCACCATATGAAAGGCCACCCTCGCCCACTGAAGAACCAGAACCTGAAACAGTAGTGGAAATCCCCGTCGATGACAGCTATGAAGAGCCGTACGAGCCGATGCCAACACCGGGTGGTCGGACTACAGAGGAAGGAAAAATTCAAGTTCCAGATTGGGTCAAAAGGGTCGAGAAAGTGGGTAAGACACATGATGATCGCGTTGCCGTGCAAATGCAATCTCTCACAAATCTCGAAGAAACTGTCCTTCGGTCTTCTTATTTTCAGAACCTATCCCACCAACGGTTAATCACAACATCAGAGTCGCAATACATGCCTTATTTTGTCTTGCTACATGATTATAATGCAGAAGTTAAAAGACATACAGGGAAGGAGCCCACATTTGCCACTCAATTTGAGCCAGAGGACTTACCGGCAGATGCGCGTGCTGGCTCGATCTTCTAGCCTAATTGGCGTGCACGTCTCCTAACCGATTACCCTGAGATGATGAGCACCTGGGCAACCATGCCACTGTATATCAAGTATAATCCATGTTATTGCCCAATGGTACGTCGCAGATCATGGCAAGCATTTGCGATCAAGGTACGCAACAATAAAGAATGCTCGGCTTGGGTTAACTATCCATATTTTGCTCCACCTCGAGGGACCCCAACCGTAGCCTACATGATATCAACAATTCGGCACTGGTCTACACGTCTAAATAATGTACCCGACATAGCAGCGAAAATGTGTATGAAAATATTCGAGCTCATGACCATTGTCTTCAAAACCTTTCGGAAGGTACAAGCTCCATACATCTCTACCCCTGGATTCTCCCAAGGTAACAAGGATTTAGTCTACGACATGAGCCAGACTCCCTCGGTCACTATAATCTTTGCCTGGCATGCACGAATAAAGTACTTACCCGCATGCTTCAAGCAGACATTTGAGGAAATGTTCTCTACGGGATTCTGGGAATATCATTCAGAAATTTTCATTCCCAGACCCACACATTTGCTACATCTATTCGCAGTAGAACAAGCGATCCATGCAGATCAGTTACGTCTGCCACATCCGGACATTCCAGGACCAACTGATTGGGATCGTATGATGACAGACTTGGCCAGAGGACTACGCATACAAGAACATCAGCTTGCCACTCAGGTTGTGGAATATTACATCCAACACTCCCAGCAACAAGGGTCTGTCAGGGACGACAGACGCGAGAGAGGCGGGGTGTTGAGAGCAGTATGGGCACCCAAGGACTGACTAGACAAGGAAGCCAGCAGAGAGAGTCAGAGCGAGGTGAAGGATTAAGTAGACAAAGCAGTCGATGCAAATCTGGCAGATAGGCCCTTCAAATTTTTCCAAATCAACATCTTTATAACAGTGATTCTTATCACTAACAATCATTGTAAATACCATTTCATATTTTTGTAGCTCCATTTTGTACAAGCCAAGGAGTCCTTGAGCTTGAGGAGCCTTAGAAGTGCTTACATATCAATTTTCGTATTTTTTAGACTCCGTTTAAGCCCTCAAATTGGCCCTGGAACCTAATTTTTAACTAGGCCGGACACTAGGTCTGGAGAGGGCCAAAACCTAGTCAAAAACTATAAATAGAGCTAGAGAGCTCATTTTTTGAGGGTAGATTGTAATTGAAATGAACTTGTAAGAGCTTTTGAAAGTAATCTAAGAACTCCATTGCTCCTCACTCTTTGTCTTGCCGTGTGTGCGCGTGTGTGTGTATGTGTGTGCATGCTGGTGTGCTTCTCACTCACGCACTTGTGCCTCCACTTGCTCGAGGTCTTCATACCATCCTCACGTCTTCCCGGATTGACATTAAAGGAGGTGCTACTCATCACTGAGCTACACCAGATGGTCATTTGCAAAAGAAGAAGAGATGCAAGTATTGCCGGAAGGCTGGTCATACTATTGATGAGTGTAGAAAGCTTGCTAAACGCAATGAAAAGAAGAAGGAATCCGACATGTCTATTGCTGAAAATTCAGCAAATGCAAAGAATGATGAAGCTAACATGGCTCAAGATTTTTGGGCATGTGTACTTACATGTCATTATGATGCTTCTTTACATTCTAAATGTATGGTTGTGAGTGAGGCTGATTCTGATTGGTTCTTTGATAGTGGTGCTTCAAAGCACATAACATCATGCAAAAGATTTTTTTGCCTCTTTGAAAGATGCACCTAAAGGAGGACATGTGGTGTGTGCAAACAATGCCTCTTATCCTATCATTGCAATAGGAGAAATTGAGCTTACGGCTGCAAATGGAGGTGTGATTCTCTTGAAAAATGCATCGTATGTGCCCGGTATCAAGAAGAACTTAATTTCAGTTCCGTTGATTGCCAAAGCTAGACCATGTACACTTTGTTGATGATAAGTGTATGGTTCATGATTTCAGCAATGGTGATGTTATCGTGATGTTTGATATATTATGTAATGGCTTGTACCGCATGGATACATACAAGAGGGCTGGCTCGAATGCCTTGGTTGCTCATACTTCTTCCATGGCTGAAATGGAGCTTTGGCATGCTCCTTTTGGTCATTTAAACTTCAATAGTTTGCTCTACTTGCAAAAGAAGGACATGGTTATTGGCTTGCCTACACTTGAGTCCATTGAAAAGCATGCATGTGAAGATTGCATTCTTGGAAAAATGCATCGTGCTTCTTTTCCAAAAGATAGTCATACACACACTACCTGAAAATTGCAACTTGTTCATAGTGATGTATGTGGTCCGGTCAAGACTCCATCTTTTGAGAAGCATGTATATTTTGTTACCTTCATTGATGATGCTACTCACCATACATGGGTGTATCCTATGAAAGCAAAGAATGAGGTATTTTCTTGCTTCAAAGCATTTTTAGCTATGGCTGAAAATTTTTCTTCATAAAAGCTTTTGACTCTATGCACGGATCGTGGTGGTGAATACATGTCACATGAGTTTAATGCTTTTCTTCGTGAAAGAGGTATTTCACATCAATGTACGGTGCCATATACACCTCAACAAAATGGTGTTGCCGAGCGTAAAAATAGAACTCTACTTGAAATGGCACGATGTATGGTTAAAGGAAAGCATCTTCCTCATAAGTTTTGGATGGAAGTGGTCATGTGTGCAAATTATGTGTTGAATCGCTGCCCTACAAAAGCATTGAGAGTCATCACTCCTTATGAGGCTTGGAATGGTCATAAGCCTATGGTTAGTCATATGCGTGTGTTTGGTTGTTTGGCATATGCTCTTGTGCCATCACAACAACGTCACAAACTTGATGACAAGGCAAAGAAATGTATATTTGTTGGTTATAGTGCTGAAAGTAAGGGATATTGGTTGTACCATCCATTGACGAACACAATAACTGTGAGTCGAGATGTGGTATTTGCTGAAAAATCAGTTTTCCCTCTACTTGAATGCAAAAAACTGCCAATAGCTAGCTCACAAGATGTGTTCGATACACTCATGCCTTTGTTCCAAAATGGTGCGCTTGACTATGGCCATGTAGACCAGCCAACTAAGGTTCAAAGGGCTGAAAAATTCCAGCCAAATAGGGCTGAAAATGCACAGAATTTCCAGCCAAACATGGCTGAAAAAATTCAGCAAAAAATTATCCAAACTGTTGGAAATTTCCAACCACATATGGCTGAAACTGAGCATGAAATTTAGCCCACGCATGATGTACATATTGAAGATGTTTTACATAATGAACGCATGTCTATCAAGAGTGCACAATCTATGCCAAAGTGGCTGAAACAAACTTTGCAGGACAGCAAATTGAGTGCACCTTTACTTGGTAGAACAAGATCAAGCTCTCACCATGCATCAAGTAATTTTGTGGATTATTCTCTTATTGCTACAGCATGTAATGAAGAGCCGGTGAGAACCAATTCAAACCAGAGGCCATCTTACAAGACCACAACACACACGAAGGGCCGTAGTTCCTCATCAAGTGGAAAGGCCGTCCCTTAGTTGACACTGAATGGTTCCTAGCGAACACCTTTGGTCCGGACCATCCTCTTGTCCGAAAATGTTACCACACATCTTAGGCCTACCATGGCCCCTTAGCCCATTGTAATGTTCCCAACATTTTGTAACACACCAAATTTTGTAAACCTGAACCCACTTGTTGAGGGCAACAAGCTCTCGAAGCCGAGGGAGGATGTGACAACGCCTCTTTTTCTATCCAAGCCTTTTCATTGCCTGGGGGGTATGCCATGTGGCGCCTAATTATGTGCACCTATAAGGGCTAGTCAAACTACTCCTATGCCAAGCTCTCATTGTCATCCCTTGTAAAGTGTATGTGATGATCCACAATGGATGAGTGCTATGCAATCAGAAATGGATTCCATACATAGGAATGGTACTTGGGAGTTATGTGAATTGCCAAAAGGAAAGAATGCCATTGGTACAAAGTGGGTTTACAAGATTAAGAGAAAATATGTTGGTAGCATTGATCGCTACAAAGCTAGATTGGTTGCCAAAGGATATGCGCAACAATATGGCATTGACTATGAGGAAACTTTTGCACCTACTTCATGCATGACTACCATTCGTACCGTGGTTGCATTGGCTGCCCATCGAGGTTGGAAAGTGCATCAGTTGGACATAAAAATAGCCTTCTTGAATGGTGATTTGCAAGAAGAGGTTTATGTGAAGCAACCTCCTGGATTTGCTATGAAAGGGAAAGAGCATATGGTTTGTCGCTTGCATAAAGCTTTGTATGGTCTCAAGCAAGCTCCATGTGCATGGTATGACAAAATACATAAGCACTTGATTGCTCTTGGCTTCACATGTAGTCCGATTGAAAGCACACTCTATGTACGCAAAAATGGGGCTGATCTTATAGTGCTCGTTCTTTATGTCAATGACATACTCTTGACTGGAGATGATGCAAAACTTGACATTCTTATGGCTGATTTGCAACATACTTTTGATGTCACTTATCTTGGTCTTTTGAGCTACTATCTTGGCATCCAGTTTGTATCCGTTGAGGGGGGAATTGTTATGCATCAAGCAAAGTATGTTGAAAAACTACTTCAGCGTTTTGATTTTGAGGATTGTAAGCCAGTTTCCACACCAGTTGAGACAGGATTCAGGTTCACAATTGGGGATTCCAGTGATGCATTTGACACTTCTCTTTATTAGCAAGTTGTGGGATGTCTTATATATACATGCAACACAAGGCCGGATATACAGTATGCAGTTTCCCAATTGAGTCGTTTCATGCATAGCCCTGGCACTAAGCATTGGCAAGCGGTGAAACGTGTGTTTAGATATCTCCGAGACACTTTGAGCTTAGGTCTCTTTTATGGAAGAGATGTTCAGCGATGCTTGCATGCTTTTACAGATGTTGATTGGGCTGGTTGTTATGATACTCGCGTGTCCACTAGTGGTAATTGCTTTTTCCTTGGAGACTCATGCATATCTTGGTTGAGTAAGAAGTAACCTACAGTGGCGACATCGAGTTGTGAAGCTGAGTACATGGCAGTTTTCACAGTGACAGTGGAGTGTATATGGCTGAGACGCCTATTGATGGATCTTTGCATGGAGATTAATGCTACTACGCATATTCTCACAGATAGTCAGAGTGCTTTGGCTGTTGCACAAAACCCAATGTTTCATGCACGGACCAAACATATTGAGGTGCATTATCACTATGTGAGAGAGCGCCTTCATGTAGGAGATATTGATTTGGTATATGTGCCTACACAAGATAATGTGGCAGACATATTCACCAAAGCTCTTGTTGGAACTGAAGGACTCACTAGGCAAGGAAGCTTACGAAGGGAGTCAGAGAGAAGAGAAAGTACAAGCAGACAGAGCAGTCAACGACGATATGGCAAGTAGGCCAATATTTTTTCAGGACACTAACGCATATAAAAGAGGTGGACACACAAGGAGAAGGAGCAAGTAGGGAGCTCCGAGAAATGTATGTCAACATATTAATAGAAAATCCCTACAAAAATAGTGATTTTCATCACTAAAAACCATTGTAAATACCATTTCACATTTTTGTAGCTCCATTTTGTGCAAGCCAAGGAGTCCTTGAGCTTGAGGAGCTTTAGAAGTATGTACCTGTCAGTTTTCACATTTTTTAGACTTCATTTGAACCTCCAAATAGGGTAGAGAACCTAATTTTTAACTAGGCCAGACACTAGGTCTGGACAAGGCCAAAAAAAACCTAGTAAAAAACTATAAATAGAGCTAGAGAGCTCATTTTTGGGTCAACTTGTAATTGATATGAACTTGTAAGAGCTTTTTGAAAGTAATCTAAGAACTCCATTGCTTCTCACTCTTTGTCTTGCCGTGTGTGCGCGTGTGTGTGTATGTGTGTGCATGCTAGTGTGCTTCTCACTCACGCACTTGTGCCTTCACTTGCTTGAGGTCTTCATACCATCCTCACGTCTTCCCGGATTGACATTAAAGGAGGTGCTACTCGTCACTGAGCTACACCAAATTTTGGCGCCGTTGCCGGGGATCGAGCTTTGAGGACGAGCGTGTGATGGTAAGACGTAGATTGGAGACGTTGGCGTTGTAGGTAATTTCTTTACTTTTCCTATTTTTCTCTTTCTTACCTCACCACCATCATCACCATCATCATCATCACCATCTCCCACCTCCATCTCCATCATCGCAAAAAAATTCAGTTTTTTTATCATATCACCTTCTCCACCTCACTTCCCTCATTCCACTTGTGAGAGAGAGCGAGAGAGCGATATTGTGTGCATTGTTTTTGCATGTTTCTTGAGCTTTCTTGCAGGTACTTGCTGCATCATCATCCCCAGCACTCCGTGCAGGTACAAAACATCACGAAATTGTCTCTGTGTCGCAGACCTCTGTCGATCGCGATCCACAGAAAAATCACCCATTTGGTAAAACAAAGTGCACCACCATAATCTACATGATGAGCACATTCTAAATCACTAAAAATAGTTAAAAAATTCTGTTTTTCTCTGTCAATCGTGATCGACACCATCGATTGCGATCGACAGCATCTGTCAATCGCGACTGACAGACCTGTCGATCACGACCGACAGACCCCACGACCGACTGACTGCCACGTAGGACCCTGTCAATCGCGACCGACTAAATTTCAATGATTGATTGACTTACTCGCATAGCCACGTGTCCATCGCGACGGACACAGCCCCGATCGACTAAATTCACGGTGAAAAACCCGAAAAACTTGTCGATCGCGATTGACACCATCGATCGCGATTGACAGGACTCATGACTGACTCTCTTGATCACGATTGACACTGTCAATCGCGAGTGACGTGTCGATCGCGACCGACAGGCCCCGACGGACACCTTTGTCAATCGCGATTGACAGACCTGTCGATCGCGATTGACAGGCTTTTCGGCCAAAAATTAGGGTTAATATTTCCAAGTCTTTGGGGTAATTTTGGGCATAATTAGTAAGCCATTAGTGATTTGTGAGGTCCTTACACATGTGTTCTTGAGAAAAACCCTGTGATCTGTCAGCCTGTTTGAACCCTGTTTTAGCACCAGAACCCTGAACTGTCATAACTTTCCCATACGAAATCCGTTTGCTGTGATTCTTGTCTTGTCTTAAGATTAGGATTATTAGATAGGGTATTTTGAAGTTGACCAAAACCAGGGGGAACAAAATTCAGGGGATCTCTAGAATTGTTTTCCATAAAGACAAAAGGCTAATTGGTATCTGAGTTACATGAATGAAAGTAATTGGTTCTGTCTTTGGAATTTAAGTCTTGAGCTAACTTTGGAACTCTTACAGAGCCAGTGAGAGCATCGAAGGGCATTCTAAGCAAGAGTAAGTGCAAGCTTGGGAACGCGTTTCCTAGGCACTCAAGGGCAACCAAGAAGGAAACAAAAGGTTGGAAATTCTCAACTCCCTCTGTCAATTCCTAGCTTAGGCTAAGAACTAGTGATAGGAATAGGCCACGGCAGCGATAGGCATTTATCAAGTTGAAGACTACCTAAGCACTCAAGTTCAAGCAAATGATATAATCCCTGTACGGTCGAGAATCTTAAAGGAAAAGAACTTAACGTGGAACGATCAACTTCAAGTGTGGGAATACACTCAAGTATACCTGACGACGTGATATCAGACAAGAGTATAAATATGATAATCAACATCAGAAGGAATCAAGTAACTGTTACGAAAGAACTCAGCAACAAGGTTGTACTCGGGCAAATTTGGGCTATTCAACTAGGCTTATGAACCTTAGATCAGGGCGACATCTAGGGAGAGATAGACAAAGTCTTAGGTCTTCAGAGGCTAGCGTTAATCATACTGCTAGGTCTTGGGCCCAGCAGTTGAGCCACCACTCGCATTACCCTAGCTTTGAGACAAGTGAATCAGAGATGTCTCAAGGCATGGACAGACCTACAGGAAGTTCAGGAGTGCCATACCTGTATAGGGTGGAAGGCCCCTACAAGATGCAGTTGGAATACCTTAGGACCAACCGATTAGGTGCTAGCATCTATGAGGACGGCCTAGGAAGGTCCGTGGTGCAAATCAAAAACCCAGACCAATCTATTGGGCTAGAGCACCCTGCTGTCAAGTTTGAAAATGGCGCATACCTTGATAAAGAGGGAACCATATACGTGGTCACTAGTCACCCGAAGAGGACAGATGAATTCGGGAATGTGATCTCAGAAGCGGATTCGGTGACCTGGAGCAAGGGAACATGGGTGTAGAACCTAGAACCCCTCGAGGCAAATCTGTTCTCACTAGGATTATCACACAAGAGTGGATTCCCCAAGACAATAAGAGCATAGATCTACTCCTGAACCGAGAGACTGACGAAGCCTTTTGGAGGTATAAATCTGATCGGCCAAATGATATAGGAACAATCATGATCTATGAGTTCAAAGATCCTGATAGCCCAGGCAGAGTGACCTACTTAGATCACGCTTCAGAGAGGATCTTTGTGGTTACAGAACATCATAGACATGCTTACACTTGGAAGGGTGAATTCGTTTTCCCCCAACCAAGATCGAACGTGTCCTATGGTCACCCTGGAGCTGGAACATCCCAAGCTCATGGAACTCAAAGAGACAGAAGTAGAGATAGGCCAGAAGTAAGCTTTGCCAACCCAGGGGGCAGAGAAAGAACGAGGACGGAAACAAATAGAGTAGAATCTGAGGTACTTAGAGCTCCCAGGAATCAAAGAAATGCGGATGAGTTCCCTCTACCACGACCTAGAGAGCACACAAGGATTTTGAGACCGACTCAGCTGGTTAAGTCCATGAAGAACTACTTCGATGGCACAGGAGATCCATATGATCATGTGGCTGAGTTTAGGCAAGTTTTGAGAGCTGAACAAGTTGAAGATCTGTTCACGCAGTACAATGCCTTTGGTCTAACCCTTAGGAACACTGCCCTGACATGGTTTCAGCCACTAAACGAAAGGCAGTTCAGGAGCATAGACCAACTTCTAGAGGCATTCATTATCGAATTCTCTAAAAGTGGCATAAGACATAACACTTCCTCACTGATTCACAGCTTCAAGCAAACCCCTCAAGAAACCGTGAGACTTGCAGGAAGAAGATTTAGGCAATACTTAGAAAGATGCCCTGTTTCGGAGCTACCCACACCAGCTAAGCAAGTGGCTTTATTCTTGGATGGATTGCTAAGTACCAAATTGAGATCTTATGTGTACTTGAAGGACCCTAGGACCATAGAAGAGTGTGTACGCATGTGCATTGACATCGAAGATAACCTAGGGGAGGAGTTAGAGCTTTCAAAGATATACAAAGATTTAGATAGTGCCTCTAGCCTCTCTTCCACGCAATCCACATCAATTGAGGAACTTGCAGAGAAAGTAGCTCAGAAAGTAGGTGTCTATAGCAAACAAATCCCAAAGTTTGCCCCAATAAAGAGGTGTTATACCTGCGGTGGTGACCACATGGCGAATGTATGTCCCATTATGGCTCAACCCCAAGTAAACCCTAGTAGCCAGTACTGCACCATAGAACGGAGGTACACCAATCACACCGCGCAAGATTGCCCCTACAATAAGCAAACCGTTAGGCAGACGTACCCACAACCATACCCTCAACAAGGAAGATACCAGAACCAGTACCCACCTCAGCAGTATGCGAGGCCTCAACAAACCTACCAACCCTACCAAAACCAACAAAGGTGTCACTCTAGCACAATGGTGAGTACCAACGTGAGAAGATTCACCTCATAATTGTCAATCCGTGGAGACATGAGGACTAGTATGAAGACTATGAGCAAGTAAAGACACAAGTGTGTGAGTGAGAAGCACACAAGCATGCACACACGTACACACACACGCGCACACAAGGCAAGAACAAGGAGAGGAACAATGGAGTTCTTAGCATTAGTCAAAATGTCTCTTACATAAGCTCAATTCACAAACAATCTAACCTCAAAAATGAGCTCTCTAGCTCTTTTTATAGTTTTCTAACTAGCTTTGGTCTTGTCCAGACCTAGTGTCTGGCCTAGTTAAAAATTAGGTTCTAGAGCCTATTTGAGGGCTCAAACAAAGTCTAAAAATTATGAAAATTGATATGTAGCTAGTTCTAATACTCCTCAAGCTCGAGGACTCCTCGGCTTGCACAAAATGGAGTCTATTCTACCAAAAACGGAATTTACAATGTTTGTGTAGTGATTAAAATCACTTGAGTTGTAAATGGTCCATGGAAAAAAAATGATTTGGCCTTGTTGCCGTATTGTGCATGACTCCTCTGTTGCTTTGTATGTCAACACGCCCCCCTTCCTAGCGTCTGTCGCCCCTGACAGACCTCTGTTCTATCGGGTGGTCGATATAGTATTGGATGACATTGGTGGCAAGTTCGTGTTCTCCTATCCTTAAGCCTCTTGCTAGATCAGCTTCCAATGCATCCCAATTTATTGCGCCAGGGACCTCTAGTTGCGGGGTGGTGTAGTACTCAGAGTACATTGCTTGTTCACAAGCAAAGAGATGGAGCAGGTGTGTTGGCTTCGGTGCGAAGATCTCCGAGTGATACTCCCAGAAACCTGATCTGAACATTTCTTCGAAGGTCTGTTTGTAACATGCACGGAGGTATTTGATGTGTGCATGCCAGGCGTAAGCCACACGAATACTGGGGGTGGTGCTCATGTCATACACCAAATCATAATTTCCATTGGTAAACCTCGGGAGACGTACCTGTGGTGCAACTGCATTCCTAAAAGTTTTCAAGACTACCTGCATCATATCTAAAATTTTAAGCATCATTTGAGCTGCTACATCTGGCATGGGCTTCAATCGCGGCATCCAATCGCGAATTGTTCCCATCATGTATGCTATCGACGGTGGTCCCTGTGGTGGCACAATGTACGGGTAGTTTAGCCATTCCTTGCATTGCGTGTTGTTCTGCACTTTGATATTGAATGCCTTCCAAGACCTGCGGCGTGGAACTGGACCGTAGCATGGATTGTATAGGAGATGTAAAGGTGCGTTGTTCCATGTGCGTAGCATTTCTGGATATGTCTCTAGAAGTTTCTGGCGCCAGGTGGGTTGACGAATTTTGCCTTTTTGTGCCTCTGGAGGAAGGTCTTCGGGTTGAAATTGGGTAGCAAAGGTAGGAATCTGACCCGTGACTCTCTGTATTTCTGCATTATAATCAGCCAGGATAATATAATAAGGCCTGTATTGGAGTTCAGATGAGAGGATAAGGCGTCTCGATGACAGGTTCTTGAAGTAAGCAGATTGTAGCACAATTTCCTCTATGACCCTCATGGCCTGATTTTGCACTACTGTGCGCTCTTCGTGGGAACTCCCGATTTTCTCCACTTGACGTAGCCATGGAGGCCGTGGTGCCTCGAATGTGTCCTGAGCTTCTTCTGTTTGTTGGCCTCCTGGGAAGGGTTGTGGGTAAATTCGACCAATTTACAGAGCTTTCGATCGCGATTGACGGGCAAATTCGACCAATTTTTTTAGGGCAAAAATAGTGGTCTAATTTTTGGCAATTTGTGGGGAGCTTTTAAGGGTTAGTAGAGCATTGTGAGGCCAATACCCAAAGCATTTCAAGAAGTCATGTCTGCCTGTTAACCTGTTTTAAATCCTATCTTAGCCCCAAAACCCTGAATTGGCATAACTTTCTCATACGAAATCCGATTGCTGTGATTTTTATTTTGTTGGAAAGCTCGTGGGGAGTACAACCAAAACTTCCATTGGTTACGGTAAATTAATATCAGGATTATTAGATAGGTTAATTTTAAGTTGATCATATCTCAGGGCAGGAAAAAAACTGAGAGTCCCTTGGGATTGTTTTTCATAAAGGGCAAAATGCAAGTTGGTTAGTGAATTACATGCATGAAAGTGATCTGTCTGTCAATCTAATTTAAGTCTTTAGCTAACTTTGGGACTTTTTCAGGTTCTTTGAGAGCATCAAAGGGTACTCAGGCAAGAGTAAGTGCAAGCTTGGGAACACGCTTCCTGGGCACACAAGGGCAACACACAAGGATAGAAACTCAAGGTTGGAAATTCTCAACTCCCTCTCTCCATTCCTAGCTTAGGCTAAGTGCGAGTAGTGCTAGAAGTAAGTCAGGGCAACGATAGGCACGAGACAAGTCAAGACTATCTAAGAAATCAAGTTCAAGTCAAGAGATAACCTGTGTGTGACCGACAACTTTACAGGAAACCTAACGTGTGACGATCAACATTCAAATGCGGAAATTAACTCAAGTGTTCCTGACGACGTGATATCAGACAAGATCATAAACACAATAATCAACTAAAAAGAATCAAGTAACTGATACAAAAGAACTCAGCAATGAGGTTGTACCTTGGGTAAAAATTGGGATTGCTCAGCTAAGCATATGAACCTTAGACCAGGACGACACCTAGGAAGAGATAGACAGAGTCTTAGATCTTCAGAGGCTAGTGTCAATCATATTGCTAGGTCTTGGGCCCAGCAGTTGAGCCATCATTCGTACTACCCTAGCTCTGAGACTAGCGAGTCTGAGATGTCCCACGGTATGGAGAGACCTATAGGAAGTTCAAGAGTGCCATATTTACATAGGGTAGAAGGCCCTTACAAGATGCAACTCGAATACCTTAGGACCAACCGATTAGGTGCTTGCATCTATGAGGATGGCCTAGGAAGATCTGTAGTCCAGATTAAAAACCCTGACCAATCCATTGGACTAGAGCACCCAGCTGTCAAGTTTGAAAACGGAGCATACATAGACAAGGAAGGAACCATATACGTAGTCACCAGTCATCCAGATAGGACAGATGAATTTGGGAATGCGATCCCAGAAACGCACTTAGGTGACCTGGAGCAAGGAAACATGGGTGTAGAACCTAGAACCCCCCGAGGCAAATATGTTCTCACTAGGATTATCACACCAGAGTGGATTCCCCAAGACAATAAGAGCATAGATCTACTTCTGAACCGAGAAACTGATGAAGCCTTTTGGAGGTATAGATCTGATCAGCGGAATGAGGTAGGAACAATCAGATATATGAGTTCAAAGATCCTGATAGCCTAGGTAGAGTGACCTACTTAGATCACGCTTCAGAGAGGGTCTTTGTGGTTACAAAAAATGATAGGCATGCTTACACTTGGAAAGGTGAATTTATTTTCCCCCAACCAAGATCGAATGTGTCCTTTGGTCACCCAGGAGCTGGAACGTCCCAAGCTCATGGAGCTCAAAGAGACAGACATAGAGATAGACCAGAGGTAAGCTTTGCCAACCTAGTGGGAAGAGAAAGAACGAGAATGGAAACAAATAGAGTGGAACCTAAGGGACTTAGAGCCCCAAGGAACCAAAGGAATGCTGATGATTTCCCTCTGCCAAGGCCTAGGGAACACACCAGAACCTTGAGACCTACATGTTGGTGCATGTCAATCATCAATTGAAGGTTTAATGAAGAAATGAAGTCAAGAAATCAAGAAGAGAACAAATTCAGAAGTTTGAAGGAAGGACATACTCAGAAATTCAAAGCTATGTATACATATGTACATTAGTTCAGATATAGGTTACTTATGCTTTTGATTAGTCATAAGTTTGTACATGTTTGCCTATAAATGGTTTTGAAAAAGTCGGGGCAAAGAGAATTGAGAATAGGAAGAGAGAAATCAGATGTAGAAAGTGTCATTGGATACAAGAAAGTTAGTGGAGTTATCTCTTCAATGTAGTTGTAATTTTTCTGAGTAATCAAAGGAAATCTTGCGCCCGATGTTTCAATGTTTCCTACTTCTGTAGTTAATCTTTTGAGAAATCCTTCTGAACATATCTAAGTCCATAGTTAATCAATCTATGGCTAGAATTTGAGAGTCCAATTGTTATCAGGCTGAGAGAATTTTGCATAGGAACATTCATATGTGAAATGTTCTAAGTGTCTTCTGAAACAGGTGTAGATTTCGTGATCAAAGAAATGATCAGTTCTCAGCACACAGTGTAAAGTTTTACACAAGTAATAGCTTAAAATTTAAGTTGAGAGATAAGCCATTTATGGCTAAAAGCATTTCATCAAACGGGCTATAGTTTGAGAGAACCATTGCTAAGAAGTTGCAGGTGTTAAAGTCGCTATTACAGAGAGGCAGTTTCAGACACAGGTAAGTTGTTTGAGTCAATTCTCAGATTATACTCAATCATTTTGAGAAATTTAAGTTGGAGGAGTTGCACAAACTCTATGCAATACATCATACAAAGTTTTATCAAAAACTTTACATGAATGATTAGTCAATGAGTGATTAATCTGCAGCAGACTTTTCAGAGAAGTGATTTCTTCACAGTTAATCAATTTCTTGGTAATGTGATAGTGGATTTCCAAAATCCTGTGGAGTCTAAAGTTATTCTTGGTCTAGAGGTGGTCTAATACCAAGGATAGCTTGTTCTTTTGGAGATTAACACTCTCCATCAGTGGTATCAGAGCAGGTTGTGTCAAAATTAAGGAAAGGAAGACTCCGACTGCTGCAGATATACAAATTCTACATCTCGAAGGTTCAGAAGGATAAAGTGTTGAAGAAAGATTGAAGGGAGACACGCAAAGATTATCAAAAGGATCAGAAGAAGCAACACTCGAAGTTAAGGTACACTTATTTCTTGTAAAGGCTAAAGCTTTGAGACTACAGGTGAAGCAAGGATGGGAGATAGTCTCCAAATTGAAAAGTTGGATAGAGAAAACTATCCAGCTTGGTCTATGAGAATGGAAGCTCATCTGATGTGCAAAGATTTGATAGCATACATTACAGGTGAAGAAGAGAAGCCTCAGTTCAGAGATCCTAGTGTTCCAACTAGGGAAGAATTGTCAGATCTAAAGAATTGGATGAAGAAGGATGCTCAAGCAAGGAGCATAATCTACATGGCAGTCAATGACTATTTGCTTCCTCACATTAGAGGACTTGAAAGTGCATGTGACATTTGGAATGCTTTGGAAGAGCATTTCCAAAACACAACCAAATCAAGGAAGGCTTCACTATGGGCAGAATGTACTACTTTCAAGAAGAAGGCCTCACAATCAATCTCTGATTATGTGACAAAGATGAAGGACATTGCAGATTCTTTAGGTGCAGTGGATGAAGATATTGAAGAAGATAAATTAGTAAGACAAATTCTCACAGGGCTAAGAGGAGATGAGAAGTGGAAGCCTTTCATTTTGTCTACAGAACTTTCATTAGATCACTTCACTCCTGATTTGAATCAATTGTTAGGTCATATGCTAACTTTTGAGAATGATATCAAAGGAGATGTAGATAAGAGTGCAGGTCATGCAATGAATTCTAAGGACAAGAAGAAAGCTAACAAAGGAAAGCAACAATCAGGTGAAGAAGAAGGTACTTCAAACCAAGCAAATTTCATAAGAGGAAGAGGTAATGGCAGAGGTAGAGGAAGAGGCAGAAACAACAAAGATAATGCAAGAGCTTGTTGGATATGTGGTAAGAGCAATCATCTATCTCATGATTGTTGGCACAATAATCAGAACAATGGTAATTATCAGAACTTTAATCAAAGAGCAAGAGGTGGTAGATTTCAAAGAGGAAACTTCAGAGGTAGAGGTGGTAGGAATTCTTTTGGAAGAGGTGGAGGAAGAAGCTTCCAAAATCAATCCTATAATAACACCTACTACAACTATGCATCAGATCAGAAGGAGGATTCGACTCTCATCATGAATGCAACATGTGAAACCTCACATGAGGACATGAGAGTGTTCTATATTGATTCAGGATGTAGTAATCATTTAAGTGGGAATATTGCTTTGATAACTGATCTAGATCATAATGCAATTAACCATACAGTTCAGACAGGTGATAATACAAAGCATAAGGTAAAGTCAATTTGTTCAGTCAAGGCTAAAGATGGGAGCACTCTTCTGAGTAAGGTTCTTTATGTTCCCACAATTCCAAAGAATTTGATCAGTGTAGGTCAAATTGTGGAAAAAGGATATGAGGTAAGGTTCACCAATGATGGAGTTTATGTTGAAGACCCTAGTCAAGGGTATAAACAGGTTGTTACAGGAAAGAAGGAAGGGAGGCTTTTCACATTGAAGGTACAAGGAAATGTTGGACATGCTATGTTCACATATGGAGAGCAGAAGGTATCGGAATTGGATCTTTGGCATAAAAGACTTGGACATTTCAATGAGAGAGGTATTAAAGAAATGATTAACAATGATTCAGTGCTTGGGTTGCCTAACATTGCAGGTCAACACATGACATACAGATGTGAGGCATGTCAATTAGGTAAGGCCCATAAGCAACCTTATTCCAAGCATGGGTTTATGTATTCAGAAAGACTTGAGTTGGTGCATACAGATGTGTGGGGTCCTTCAAAGGACTTTAGTATAAATGGTTCAAGATATTATGTCATATATGTTGATGATGCTACCAGATGGATCACAATTTATGTGATTAAAGAAAAGTCAGAAGTGTTTAATACATTTAAACACTATCATGCATATGCAGAAAGGATTACAGGTAAAAAATTGAAGAGACTAAGGTCAGATGGAGGGGGAGAGTATTTTTCAAATGAATTCAATGATTACTTGTGGAATGCAGGTATAAAGAGAGAAGTTACATGCAGGTACTCTCCTCAACAAAATGGGGTAGCAGAAAGAAGAAACAGGACACTTGTTGAATTTGCAAGGTCCATGATGAAAGAGAAGAATTGTCCAAATTATTTGTGGGCTGAAGCTGTTAATACAGCTACATATTTGGTTAATAGATTGCCTTGTAAAGCTTTGCAAGGTATGACACCATATGAAGCTTGGTGGGGTAAGAGACCTACCTTGGATCATTGCAGAATATTTGGATGCTTGACATATGCATATGTGCCATCTCAATTGAGGCATAAGTTGGAGCCTAAGGCAGAAAAGTATGTATTCATTGGTTATGATGATAAGCAAATGGGATACAGGTTGTGGAGTCCATCCACAAAGCAATTCCTTGTATCCAAGGATGTTACATTTGATGAGCAAGGTACTTGGTATGCAGGTAAATATAATATACATGCAGATGTTGAAGAAGTAGTGGATCAAAGGAAAGGTAAAGCAAAGATTCAATTACTTGATGAAAATGAGAATAATGAAGTACAGGTTGAAGTTGAAGAGAGGCCAAGGTTTGATCCAGAATGTGATGAACCAAAGACTTCAAAAAGTGCAGAAGTTAGGAGGTCATCTAGGCACAAATGGCAACCTACAAGGTATAGCTATGACACCTCATTCTTGATTACTAGAGATTATGCTTATTTGGTAAAAGTAGATGAAGATCCATCTACATATGATGAAGCCAAAGGCAAGAGAAATTGGGAAGAAGCCATGCAAGAGGAGTATGATGCATTGATAGAGAATCAGACTTGGGATTTGGTTCCTAAACCAAATAGTCAGAAAATCATTGGTTGTAAGTGGGTTTACAAAACCAAAAGATTTGCAGATGGAAGTGTGCCTAGGTACAAAGCTAGACTTGTGGTGAAAGGATATGCACAGACATATGGAGTGGATTATGATGAGACTTATAGTCCTGTGGCAAAGATGACAACCATCAGAACTCTCATAGCAATTGCTGCTTGCAAAGGTTGGAAGTTATCTCAATTAGATGTTAAAAATGCTTTTTTGAATGGTTACATTTCAGATGAAGTTTACATGGAGCAACCAGATGGGTTCAAAGATCAAGTGAGTCCAAATTATGTGTGTAAGCTCAAGAGAGCTTTGTATGGATTAAAGCAGGCCCCAAGGGCATGGAATTATAGGCTTGTAAAGTTTTTGAAGGATCTAGGATTTCAAGTATCAAAGGCAGATAGTAGCTTGCTAGTCAAAGCAAGTGAAGATGGATTCATTTATGTTTGTATTTATGTTGATGACATAATACTTACAGGAACAGATGATAAAGGAATACAAATGATCAAGAAGCAGATGGAGAAAGAGTTCAAAATCAGTGATTTGGGGAACTTGTCATTCTTCTTAGGAATGGAGATTTTATATACTCAACATGGAGTATATGTGACCCAAGAAAGGTATCTTAAAAATTTGCTAACCAAATTTAAAATGGAAGATTGCAGGGTTGCACCCACACCATTGGAAGTGAACCATAAATTGTCTAGATTTGGAGGAGAAGAATTCAGAGACATGAAGCTCTATCAAAGTTTGGTTGGTAGCTTGATTTATGCTACATTAACAAGGCCTGATTTGTCATATGCAGTTGGTGTGCTTTCACAATTTATGCATTGTCCTAGAAAGGAACATTGGATTGCAGGACAAAGAGTACTTAGGTACATCAAGGGTACACTCAGAGAAGGGCTGTACTATGGATTTACTTCTGATACAAGAGTGAAGATATATAGTGATGCAGATTGGGCAGGTAATGTGGATTATAGAAGATCAACACATGGATATTTGTGCTATGTAGGAGACAAATTGATTTCATGGTGTTCTAAGAAGCAACATACAGTTGCTTTGTCATCTACAGAAGCAGAATATAAAGGTATGGTGGAAGCTGCAAAGGAGGTAATATGGCTAAAGACACTTATGAAGGGTTTTGATGTGATTCAAAGTACTCCTATTATTTGTGGAGACAATATGAGTTCTCTATACTTGGCAGCTAATCCTGTGTTTCATGCTAGAACTAAGCATATTGAAATACAATATCATTTCCTGAGAGAGAAGGTCATTGATAAGGAAATTGAAGTTATGCATACACCTACAAAAGATCAACTTGCAGACATGATGACAAAAAGTCTAGATGGACCAAAGCTACAGAGATTTAAGGATATGGCAGGTATTAAGAAGATAGAGAAAAACCTCAATTAATGATTGAGGGGGAGCTGTTGGTGCATGTCAATCATCAATTGAAGGTTTAATGAAGAAATGAAGTCAAGAAATCAAGAAGAGAACAAATTCAAAAGTTTGAAGGAAGGACATACTCAGAAATTCAAAGCTATGTATACATATGTACATTAGTTCAGATATAGGTTACTTATGCTTTTGATTAGTCATAAGTTTGTACATGTTTGCCTATAAATGGTTCTGAAAAAGTCGGGGCAAAGAGAATTGAGAATAGGAAGAGAGAAATCAGATGTAGAAAGTGTCATTGGATACAAGAAAGTTAGTGGAGTTATCTCTTCAATGTAGTTGTAATTTTTCTGAGTAATCAAAGGAAATCTTGCGCCCGATGTTTCGATGTTTCCTACTTCTGTAGTTAATCTTTTGAGAAATCCTTCTGAACATATCTAAGTCTATAGTTAATCAATCTATGGCTAGAATTTGAGAGTCCAATTGTTATCAGGCTGAGAGAATTTTGCATAGGAACATTCATATGTGAAATGTTCTAAGTGTCTTCTGAAATAGGTGCAGATTTCGTGATCAAAGAAATGATCAGTTCTCAGCACACAATGTAAAGTTTTACACAAGTAATAGCTTAAAATTTAAGTTGAGAGATAAGCCATTTATGGCTAAAAGCATTTCATCAAACGGGCTATAGTTTGAGAGAACCATTGCTAAGAAGTTGCAGGTGTTAAAGTCGCTATTACAGAGAGGCAGTTTCAGACACAGGTAAGTTGTTTGAGTCAATTCTCAGATTATACTCAATCATTTTGAGAAATTTAAGTTGGAGGATTTGCACAAACTCTATGCAATACATCATACAAAGTTTTATCAAAAACTTTACATGAATGATTAGTCAATGAGTGATTAATCTGCAACAGACTTTTCAGAGAAGTGATTTCTTCACAGTTAATCAATTTCTTGGTAATGTGATAGTGGATTTCCAAAATCCTGTGGAGTCTAAAGTTATTCTTGGTCTAGAGGTGGTCTAATACCAAGGATAGCTTGTTCTTTTGGAGATTAACACTCTCCATCACTACACAGCTGGTTAAGTCCATGAAGAACTACTTCGATGGCACAGGAGACCCATATGATCATGTGGCTGAGTTTAGGCAAGTCTTGAGAGCTGAACAAGTTGAGGACCTATTCACGCAATATAATGCCTTTGGTCTAACCCTTAGGAACACAGCCCTTACGTGGTTTTAACTATTGAATGAGAGATAGTTTAGGAGCATAGACCAACTCTTAAGAGCTTTTATCACTGAATTCTCTAAGAGTGGGATAAGGCATAATACTTCCTCATTGATACATAGCTTCAAGCAGACCCCCCAAGAGACAGTTAGGCTTGCAGGAAGAAGGTTTAGGCAATATCTAGAGAGATGTCCTATCCCTGAGTTACCCACTCTAGCCAAGCAAGTGGCTTTATTCTTGGATGGATTGCTCAGTACCAAACTACGATCATATGTGTACTTGAAGGACCCTAGGACTATAGAGGAGTGTGTACACATGTGCATTGATATCGAGGATAACCTAGGGGAGGAGTTGGAGCTTTCAAAAATCTACAGAGATTCAGATAGTTCTTCTAGCCTCTCTTCCACGCAATCCACATCAATTGAGGAACTTGTGGAGAAAGTAGCTCAAACACTAGGTGTCACTAGCAAACAAATCCCAAGGTTTTCTCCAGTAAAGAGGTGCTATACTTGCGGTGGTGACCATATGGCGAACATATGTCCCATCATGGCTCAACCCCAAGTGAACCCTAGCAGCCAATATTGCACCATAGAACGGAGATACACAAATCACACAGCACAAGACTGCCCATACAATAAGCAAGCAGTTAGGCAAACCTACCCTGAGCCCTATCCACAACAGGGAAGATACCAGAACCAGTACCCTCCACAACAATATGGTAGACCACAGCAATCCTATCAACAACCCTACCAAAACCAACAAAGGCCTCAACCTGTGTTAGCTCAACAACCTCCAACCCAAGCTAATGTGATTCCTATAAAGTATGCAGCTACTGAGGAAAATTTGAATAGAGCCATAGTCCTAGTGACTCCGTTGCTTTTAGAAAGTGACCCGAGTGATCATAGTTTTGATTCCACTCACATAGATAGTCCACAAGCTTACTATGTGAGGCTTTCCTCAAAGAAACTTGTGAATGATGTGTGTGCCACTCTCCTCCCATCCATTTATATCCTCTTGTATCTAAAATAGCAATGATCTGGAATGTTCTAGCGTCGCCATGTGGCAGCAACACTCATCCCCACTAACCATCAAATACCTTAGGATATACCCCCGAGCTTACAACCTTGGCTAACTAGCCCTTGTCCCACACACACACGGAATGGTCTATGTAGACCAATGTCTTACACTCTCTCCCCCTTCTAAAGATCATTGTCCTCAATGATCAATGAGGGAAAGTACTTGCGAACTAGAGCTGCTGATTCCCAAGTAGCATCAGTAAGTGGTAATCCTCTCCAGGCCACCAGATACTCTTGGATGACACGATTCCTTAACCATTTCTGTCTCCTATCTAGTATTCTGTCTGGAGAATGATCTTCTCTATCGGTTTCCTGCAAAGAAACAATACCCTCTATTAGATTATCTTCCCTAGATATATACTTTCTTAGTTTACTGACATGAAACACTAGATGGACTCTACAATCTAGAGGAAGCTCTAATCGGTATGCAACATCACTCAACTTCTTTACTATCTTCCAAGGTCCACAATACCTTGGTGAAAGCTTACTACACTTCCCTGTGGACAATGAAGTAGATCTAGCCGGTACTTGAAGGAAGACTCGGTCTCCTTCCTCAAAGGATCTAGGAGATCTTTTCCTATCAGCATACTCTTTGGCTCTATCAGCTGCTTGCTGCATCTTGGCTTTAGCTATTTCAAGGTTTGCTTGGAGATTTGCTAAGAACTCAGAAGCACTAGGACATTTCTTAGGCATTCCTATGGTACTGGGAGCAGTGGGATTCATGCCATAGTTCATCTCAAAAGGAGAAATCCCAGTCACCTTGTGAGGTCTATTGTTATAAGCAAACTCTACTAATGGCAAATAACTATCCCAATCCGTCTGTCTCTCAGAAACATATGCCCTTAACATATCCTCTAGAATTTGGTTGACCCTCTCGGTCTGACCATCTGTCTGTGGATGATCACCACTACTCATTTTTAGTGACACTTTCAGTTTGTCAAATACAAACTTCCAGAAATGTCCTGTGAATCTGACATCCCTATATGAGACTATGGATGTAGGTAACCCATGCAATCTGAAGACATTCTGGATAAACAACTCCGCTACCTATGGAGCTTCTATCGTCTCCTGCATAGGTATGAAATGAGCCATCTTGCTCAGTCTATCTACCACAACTAGGATTGTATCCCGCTTCCTTTGGGTCCACGGTAACCCCACTATGAAGTCCATGGATATACTATCCCAATTATGATCTGGAACTTGTAAAGGATGTAAAAGACTTGGTGTCTTTACCCTTTCTACTTTGTTGACTTGACACATAAAGCATTGTTGAACATAAGTATGGATATCTCTGGCTAATCCAAGACACCAAAATGTTCTTCTAACAAGTTGTATTGTCTTGTCAATACCAGGATGTCCTGCATAGGGAACATCATGGTTATCATGCATGACTTTCTTTCTCAAATCCCAGGAATCTGGCACACAAACCTTTCCTTTCCGCTTCACTATTCCATTCTCTTGTGAGAAATTGGAATACGGAATGGACTTGTTTGCTTTAGTAGAAGAAGAAATAGCTGGAACTGTCCCATCTCCTAAAATAGAGTCATTACTAATGGCTCTAACTATCTGTAACAAATGTGGATCTTCCACCTGTGCTTCCTTAATTGCTTGAAGCAATGAACTTTCTAAAATTGTAAAGCTCATTTGATACATTATACGAGATAATGCATCAGCTACTATATTTTCTTTGCCTCTTCTATACAAGATTTCCATATGAAATTCTTGCATGAGCTCAGCCCAACGAGCCTGTCGGCCTCGAAGATCTGGCTGACTACAAAAATACTTGAGTGTATGATGATCTGTGAATACCTTAAAGTCTGCACCATAAAGATAGTGTCTCCAAACTTTAAGTGCATGCACCACCGCATACAATTCTTGTTCATGCACATGCCAATTGCGTTGTGCACTACTTAACTTCTTACTTTTAAAAGCTATTGGCCTGCCATCTTGACTCAAGACTGCGCCTATGGCTGTGCCGCTAGCATCGGTCTCTAACTCAAATGGTTTCTGAGGATCCACCACTTTGAGTATAGGAGCCTCTGAAACAGCTTGTTTCAGAGTATCAAAACTCTCTTGCTGCTCTTGCTTCCATGCAAATGGAATTTTGCCTTGAAGCAAGTTCGTCATAGGTGCTACTATCGACGAATATGAAGAGATGAATTTCCGATAGAAACCGAAAAGTCCTAAGAATGACCGTAACTTCCCCTCATCCTGAGGAGTAGGCCATGCTAAAATAACTGATACCTTCTTGGGATCCATCTGAACCCCATCGGCTGAAATCACATGCCCTAGATAGTCTATCCTCGGAAGAAACAACTGTGTCTTCTCTGGATTTACATACAACTTATTTTCTTTTAAAAAATTCAACACAAACTTTAAATGATTTTCATGCTCATGCACAGTCCTACTATACACTAGCAAATCATCCACAAAATCAACAACACACTTTCCTATGAAAGGTCTTAAAATATCATTCATTAACATCATAAATGTAGCTGGAGCATTTGTCAAACCAAAAGGCATGACCAAATACTCATAATGACCAAAACGGGCTCTGAAAGCTGTCTTATGTACATCATGATCTTTTACTCTAATCTGATGATAGCCACTCTTTAAATCTATCTTACTAAATACAATGGCTCCACCTAGAGCATCCAAAAGATCATCAATCCGGGGCATGGGATATCTATGTCTAATAGTGATCTTATTGAGTGCTCGATAGTCGACACACATCCTATAAGATCCATCCTTCTTCTTCACAAGAAGAACTGGAGTGGCAAAGGGTGAATAGCTGGGTCTAATCAACCCTTTCTGAAGATACTCCTCCACGACCTTGCGAACTTCATTTTCCTCTTGCAAACTCATTCGAAATGGTGGCCGAGCGGTCGGACTCGCTCCTGGTACCAATTCAATTCTATGCTCAATATTCCTGCAAGGAGGCAAACCTAATGGTAGTTCCTTTAAAAACAATTCTTGGAATTCTGCTCTCACTTTAGCTGAAAGTGCTGGAGCATTCCAACTAGAGTCTCCATGACTGCATGAATCCATCTCAACATACAACAAATACATGAAATAAAGAAAATAGATATACTTACAATCAATTTTGAGCAACTTGGTAGCAGTCACCAATCGCATCTCTTGGAGATCTGGTTCTCCACGGATCAGTAATCTTCTTCCCTCATGCTCAAACTGATACACATGCGAAGCAAAATCAATGACTGGTTTCTTCCTCGCATGCCACTTCTTACTAAGAACTATGTCGAAACGAGCTAATCTCGCTATCTCAAAATCCAATCTGTCCTCATAGGACTGGATCTGAATAGGAAGATCAACTGCTCGTCTATCCCAAGTCTCAGTTCCCTTCCCATCAGCTAGCTCTACGGTATAAGTATAATCTGACTGTACCGTATCTAAGCATAACCTCTTGACTAATCGGGAACTAATAACATTATGAGTTGAACCTATGTCAAAGAGTACCTTGACAGGCTGTCCTGCCATGACTCCTCTCATAACAATAAGCTCAGTATCTGGGAATCGGTGTCCTTTCTGTGCCACTGGCGAAAGCACAGCATCTGGCATAGTCGGAACCTTTTTAGTGACCGTCATAGCCACTACGGGAGATGATAAAGGAGATGGGGGATCCCCAAACTCATCCTCACTCCCACTCCCTGCCTGATTCGGATTTATGACTATGGTGGCTGCTATCTTTTTCTTTTTAGGACAATCCTTATATAAGTGTTGTCCTAAGCATCCATAGCACAAAACCTCTTTCATTTCCTTCTCTTTCTGCTGAAAGGTAAGAATGGATCGGTTATATGCCCTCTCAGCCAGAGCTGACACTTTTCTCTTACCTCCTGAGACTGTCTGGATCATGTGCACCTGCTGAGCCTCCCTAGAAGGCTGTGCACTGACCGAATCAGGAGTCGAAGCATGGAAAGGTCGGCTAACCCTAGTCCATGGGGATCTCTGGCCCTGGGAACCTGTGCTCCTGTGGCCATCCTCATAAACCAAGGCCATCTCTGTGGCCTATGCCAAATACTGACACCGCTCCTTTCTCACTAAAGGTCGGATAGTTTCTCTAAGTCCCAAGACAAACTTGTGGACTTGAAGAAACTCTGGAATGGTATCAGGTACTTTAAGAAGTACCTCTCTATACTGATTTGCGTATTCCTAAACTGACTGATTCTTCTGACTGATGAAGAACCACGTGTCTAGTGCTCTAGATCTCTCATCAGGTGGTACAAAATTATTTTAAAACAGGATTTTGAATTGATCCCATGTGGTGGGCTCCTTCTTATCCTATTCTATCTTTCGCCACCACCTATGTGCAACATCCATGAGATTATAAGTGGCCTGCTGAATCTTGTGCCTATCATCGGTGATATGACACAGATGGAAACACTGTTCCCACTTGTTAAGCCACTGCTCAACCGCATCAGCAGTCCTAGCGCTAGTTGAGCCATGATATCTTGGCGGCTTAAGATCCTTAAGCTGCCATCTGGCTTCTCTAACTAAAACGCTATCTTTAAGGACTTTTGAAGTTTGATGCTCATCTGGAGAATCTACCTCCATCTCTGGCAGGTCAAAATCAAGCGGCTCTTCTTCTTTCTTAGAACCACGCACGTGTTCCAAGATGTCATGAAGAGAACTTTCTAAAGATAAAATTCTATTGTTCATAGCTTGAATGGGATCAATTGGAGGTTCAGGCATAATGGATTCTGTCCTAACAGGTGATGAAGGTTCGGGTTCCATGCTAGGCAAGAAACTTTTTCTTTTGGTTTTCTGTTTTTTTTTTAAGACTAAACAAACGTAAATACTACTGGCAAGCGGAAAAAATAACCAGTCAAAGCTTTTGCTAAATAGAAAAAGACAATAGAAAGAAACTTTAATATGCTTTCTAAATTTTAATGCACATGCATGCTAATTTTTAGAAATTTTGGAAGCCTAATGGCGTCACTATGAAATCCGAAATAATTTCTAAGAAAATAAAACACGTCAAGCATAAACCATGTGTCGGCAGGCACGATCTATTCTTTTTATTTATCTTCTCGTCGAACACCTGCAATAGAAAACTTTTCCAAATATGTTGTTGGGCACTACAAGCCCTCAATCAAAATATTTCTCTGGTCGATACCTGCCGATACTTACCACCTGTAAGAAAAGCTCAAGCATCGAACATACATCTCTATTTACGCTCTAATTACGTCGTCCTACACGTAATGCATGAATATTTCTAATATGCACAGTCAACAGAATAATTAAGCAAATATTGACTAAATACTTATCTCCGATTTTCTTTGATATTGTTGAAGCGTCCAATTGAAAAGCTACGGGTAGAGTATCGACTCCCTTTTGCTGCACAAATCTTCAAAAAGTGCTTCGTTGAAGGTATTCAATGAAGAACTATCCCCTTCTAGCCTCTATTGCAGGAAATATCTGAACCCAAAGTATGGCTTATAGCCACTCCCTGGAAAGATCTCTGAGAGAGCTTTCTAATAAGCCCAAGAAGTCTAAATTTGGATAATAATTGACCAAGCTATGGCCAATTTGGTGAAGTTTGATAGCTCAAAATCTGAAAACTCTGCTTCAACTAGGTAGTTCTTCAAAAAAGAATTTTGATCTCCTCTTCTGAGTGGACGCGTGCGCAGGTAGCAATTTATCCCACATATCTCTGTAAAAACCAGAATATATATATATATATATATATATATATATATATATATATATATATATATATATATATATATATATATATATATATATATATATATATATATATATATATATATATATATATATATATATATATATATATATATACTGCAAGGAGGTTCTCGTTACTCATCAATCTCTGCTCTCTAAAGCTACTTCGGTGGCTGAAAGGCTGTGGAAACACGCCTCTGTGAAGTCGGCCAAAAATTGGACTGTCTGATCACGCGAACAGCATGGAAAACAAGTTCGTTCTTTGCTGAAATCCCGGCAGATTCCACGCAATTCATAAACCAACGACTTATTCCCTTGCGCGAGAAATTCACTGAGCAGGTGGCCAGATATCCTTTTCTCCCGTGCGTGAGATATGGTGCTCTCTGATGGTTGCCTTAAGAGGAGGGGTCACACGAAATACTCAGAACAAGGCCGCCTTGGGCGAAGAGCGCCTAAAGATCCTCCTCTAAACGTGCCTTAGGCGGGGATCACCGGCTGTCTTCTACTACAGATCAACGACGGCGATGGCTACCAATCCCCAAACAAAACGAAAGGCTCCCAAAACGCATGCGCCAACTTCTTCCACCACGCGAGATTTTTTTCTAAAAATAACTCAACAAAACCAAGCTCTGATACCAAGTGTGAGGCTTTCCTCAAAGAAACTTGTGAATCATGTGTGTGCCACTCTCCTCCCATCCATTTATATCCTCTTGTATCTAAAATAGCAGTGATCTGGAATGTTCTAGCGTCGCCATGTGGCCAGCATGCAACACTCATCCCCACTAACCATCAAATACCTTAGGATATACCCCCGAGCTTAGGACCTTGGCGAACTAGCCCTCGTCCCACACACACATGGAATGGTCTCTGTAGACCAATGTCTGACATACTATATGCAGTCTCCTGAACATGGTGAATCCTACTATAGTGAAGAACCGAGTGAACCTAGTTGGGAGCCAGAGTATGCAAATCTCATGTACACAAATCCCAACACTAGACCTCAACCTAGGCAGGTAAGACCCCCATTCCCTAGGGGACCATGCTATAGATGTCAAGGAGATCACCTCATTTGTGATTGCCCAATGCTTACATCTACACAACCACAGTCTGTAACAATACATGGCTTTTGTCAAGATTGCGGAAAGGAGCATCTCTTACGAGATTGCCCAAAGAATCCCAATAATATGCCAAAAATAACTCCAATTAACGTTATTGGCTTAGTTGTAGACTCAACAGGAAGTGTCACTTCCACTGCACCAATGCAAGTGGTCACTAGAGCCCAGGCTTTGCAACAGAACCCAGGAGTAGGTCAAGAGAAGAGTGCAAAGGTTAGTGAAACTGAGAGCATAGCCAAGAAACGGTCAAGAGCTTGGAGGGATAGCCGAGAGAGAATGAAAAGACAATGGTCTAAAAAGATGAGCGACTTAGAAGAAAGCATACGAGAAACAAAAGCCAAAATTGTTGAACTCACCTCTCAAACAAACTCTCACATACCACCACCACCCTCATTTCCATCACCATCTAACCCACCATGTGTCCACCTACGTCATACCATCCCACCACCCCCTAGAGTAGGATCAGTATTAGCTGACCCCACTCCTGAAGACATAGACATGATGCTTAAGGCATATCAGGCCAGAATCCAAGAAGGGCCAAATGTGACGGATCATGACAAGTGCTACCCTAGAGCTGACCTAGAGATAGAAAGAACCAAGCTTTGCGCGAAAATGGTCGCGTTGGCTCAGACCATGTTTGAAGCCAGTCGCCTCTTCAACTACTCTGGCTCAGCTAAGACACAATTGCACTTGGATGGACTCCTAGAGAAGTTAGAGAGCATAATTGCAAGATCTGCCAAGGAAGAAAAAAATCAAGGAAGAGATGAGGAAAGTAAAAGAATAAGCCTTCCCCCACAGGAAGCTTTTGTGCCCAATTCCATTGAACCAGACACCTCCTCTTCTATGAATAGGTACACACCAGAATTCCTACGAGAGATTCAAGAAGACAAATGGGCTAAAGAAAGTGAAGTCCCTCCTCCCATTGAACTTGTGGATGACACGCATGATCAGTTCCCACAAGATATTCCTTCCATTTATGGAGAGCAAGAGAGTGCACAAAGTCAAGAGAGGTTAGACTTCGAGTCTAACTCCCTACAGGAATTACCCCATTTCACAGGCCCATGGGAAGCCAAGTCTACTTGTATGAGAGCACCCACGGTCATGGTAAGAAACGAAGACTCAGTCATACCTAGGAATACGGAGGTAGTGAAAAACACTAAGGTGCAGTGCAACCTCACTTTAGAAGAGCTACTCAAAGTTAGGCCAGAATTATGGAAACATGTAGCGAACCAAGTGCCAAAAGTAGTGAAACCCCGTTCCCAGGTAGGTTCTCATAGAACAGTGCCAGAAATTCCTCTAGACAAGATAGGAGATATGAGTGAAGGTGAAGAAGGAAACACCTATCTTCCCATTACCCATCAGGGGTACACAACCAAGGCAATTCTAGACTCAGGTGCAGGAGTTGCTATTGCTACCACTTCCCTATGGAAGCGTTGGGGCAAGCCAGCACTCAGGCCCACGAGGATGAAATTGCAGATGGCTGATGGTCACATAGAAAGACCCTTAGGCTTGCTGGAAGGAATAACTGTCACTACATGCGGTGTTGAGTTTGAGCATACTTTCGCCATATGTGATTTCAGCAAGAACCATGCCTATGAGATGATTTTGGGAAGACCATTTATGCGACAGTTGCAAGTGGTCCAGGATTGGGGAACCAATTCCTTGTATTTGCAACACTTAGGTGTTACGACCAAAGTCAATCTCAAGGATTACTCTCATAGAGATGTACCGCCTATTCAATGGAATCTTTTCCATAAAGCCAAGGATGACACGAAGTCTGTGCACTCCATAGGATCAGGATCCTCATGGATGCATGAAGACACTCACTTATGGATGTGTAAAGTGGTAGTGGAAGAAGAGAAGAGAGAAAAGGCCAGAGAGATAGGTGCTAAGGAAACCCATAGGTCAATTCAAGACCCAGCCTACGCACCTATAGTGTTTCCTGATGAAGAGTTTGAACCTCATGGCTGGGCAGAAATTTTAGCAACAATGGACGTAGCCATCAATGAGGAACAATGGACACCCCACTGTGATGAGGATGGCTATGACATTTCAGTCTTCTCCATAGAACCAATCATAGGAGATGCAGTTCTGGAAGAATGCGAACCTAGCCCTGATGCATATGAAGATGCAAGTGACTCTGATCTAGAGTCAATCATTATGGACCCACCTTTTGCGTCAGATGAAGAATACTTCTATGAAGTAGAATTTCAACCCCAGAGACATGGAGAGCTTACAAATGATGTAAGGTTAGCCACACAAGTGACCCCTAAGGATGAAGGAAAGAAAAGAAAGAAGAGAGAAGTCACACCAAAAGAGGAAGAATCTTTGTTTGAGGTCTCTGAAAACTTTAAAAAGTATGAGATAGACGATAGAAGAGTCATGGTAAGGATGCCTAAACGTGAGGTACAAGCAGGAGAGGCCTATGATAACAAAGAAACTACCAAGAAAGTAGTTGTAGCCATAGAAGAAGGAGAAGAAAGATGCACGTACATAGGCCATGACTTGACGGAAGAAGAAGAGCGCGAATTGATAGCCTTGCTAAGAGAATACAGAGATGTATTCGCTTTGAGTTACAAGGATTTGAAAGGTGTGGACCCTGACATATGCTCACACACTATCCCCATGACCTCAAATGCCAAACCTTCTAAGCAAAACCCATACACATACAATGATAATTATGCTGCCAAGATCAAAGAAGAGATAGATCATCTGGTGGAAGCTGGATTTATCTATGAAATTGAGCACACTGAGTGGGTATCCCCCATTGTAGTGGTGCCCAAGAAGAATGGAAAGCTACATGTGTGCATTAACTTGAAGAAGGTTAATGCAGCCACTATCCGAGATAATTATCCACTTCCTATCACGGAGCATCTACTAGAAAGGGTAGCAGGCAAGGAAGTGTACAGCTTCCTTGATGGATTTTCGGGCTACAATCAAGTAGCCATTGCACTAGAAGATCAGCATAAGACAGCTTTTGCCACGGAGTGGGGCATATTTGCCTTTAGAGTAATGCCATTTGGGCTTACCAATGCTCCTGCAACTTTCCAAAGATTGATGTGTCACGTGTTTAAAGAGTTCTTGAGGAAGACTTTAGAGGTCTATGTTGATGATCTCTGTGGTCATTCCAACAAGATGAGATGCCACTGAAACCTATGATGGGTGGACGTGCATTCTCTAAGTGGGGAATAGACTTTGTAGGTCCTATTAATCCCCCAGCCAAGGGTTCACATGCTGAATATATCATTGTGGCCACGGATTATCTCACCAAGTGGGTAGAGGTAAAAGCTACGACAAAGAACGATGCTCAGACTACTGCTAAGTTCTTATTTGAGAATGTATTCACTAGATACGGGCTACCCATAGAGCTAGTTAGCTATAGGCACTCACTTCTTGAATGAAGTTATTGAAAATCTGCTCCAAGAATTTTTGGTAGTACATAAGAAGTCTGCCCCCTATCACCCTCAAGCTAATGGCCAGGCTGAGAGCACCAATAAGATCTTATGCGATGTACTGACGAAATTAGTGAACAATAAACGCTCTGATTGGGACAAACAGCTACACCATGCTGTTTGGGCATACCGAGTGGCCTATAAAACGGTACTCCAAGCCACACCCTTTCAAATGGTATTTGGCCAAAATGCAGTGCTACCGATGGACTTTTTGATACCTACATTGAAAGTAGCACAAGAACACGAATGGACGGGTCATGAACTATCCTCTAGACTTTTTGACCTTGAACGATTAGGAGAAACAAGACTGAGGGCAGCTGCAGGGATATATGCAGCTAAGAAATGACAGAAGGCATATTTTGATGCCCATATTAAGGATAAAGGCTTGAAAACAGGAGATCTGGTACTAGTCTACACTTTGAAACAACATGCGAGGAAACTAGAGAAAAGAGGTTACGGACCCATGATAATTAATAGGATCTAAACGAGTGGAGTAGTACAGCTGGCCACTCTAGAAGGCGACGTTCTCCCGAGCTACATTAGCAGATGCAGGGTCAAGTTGTATCAGGAACCTCTCACAGAGGAAATGCTAAGTCGACTCAATACTGCTAAGAAACGCAAAGAAGAAGAGAAGCGAATTCGAGAAGAAGCCCAAGCAGAAGCATTGGAACGCATCCGGAGAATGAAGTTGAGAAGACAGAATAGGGAGCAACCTAGGACGGATGCCTATGCAGATCAAGGATATCACGTGGCTATGTGTGAAGTTTCAGGTATCAGCGCTCAAAGGATAATTGATCGACGTCCTTTTATAACCTTAGAGATAGGACAAAGAAAGGGTGCAAGGACTGTGAGAGTCTTAATTGACTCAGGTGCAGCCACTAGTGCTGTTAAATTGTCTTACTGTCAAGAATTGAGATTAACTGTCAATCCTATAGAAGCATATCTCATAGGATTGGGAGGTGTGGAAACCCCTTGCATGGGCGAGGTGGATCTTCCCATCTCCATTCAAGACGAAGTAATGATAGTCAAAGTATTAGTGTGTCAAGATGAGGACCTCACTGAGCCTCTTGTCTTGGGTCAGGACTGGATCTATGATCATGCAGTCAACCTAAACCTAAGAAGCGGACTTCTTCAAGTATGGGTAAATCATAGCCGAATTACAGTTGAATTGGAAAAGGAGGCACTCAAGGAACTAGGTAAAGCACAGACTCCTGGTCCTTCCAGGGGTGCACAGGAAGTTGACCATGCTATTCTTGTCCAAAACAATGTGATACAGAAAGAGGACTATCTCAACAACGGAGTCAAGGATAAGAAGGCACTTCCTTCTGTTCCAAAGGCCAGAGGGATGCAGCAACCAAAGGCAGATCGAATACAGAAGAAGCAGAACACTACCTATACTAGAGGCCAAACAAAGGAGCAAAGCAGATTGTTTCAGCCGATGAAACAAGTATGGAGGCGAAAAGGCGAACACCCTGTTCCGACCAGGCCAACACCACGACCAAAACCTCTTATTAGTAATCAACAACACGACACTAATAAGAAGTCCTTCATACATTCTTCTGCGAAAGTGAAGTCTATTTGGGTACCCAAGAAGTCAATGAAGGCCAGCCCACAATCACGACAAATCTGGGTGCCTAAGGCTTGCTTGCGGGCTCAAGTAGCTACACCAAGGCCAAACCCTATACAACATGTTTCACTCACGCGAACATCTGAGGCCCAGTCTTACACATCACGCACGAACACGTATTCTTCCATGAGCACAAGTAGAATCACTTGTAAATGGGTCCCTAAAAAGCCCCATTTTTCAAGTAAATACCCTATCACACTCTCCAGAGTCTCCACAAAGTCAAGATCAAAACCTATCCATTGCATTTGGCAACCTAAAACTTGTCATAAAACCCCCCCCCAGTTGTAAATCCATGTCCACCTACTAACTACGTCACTCTCACATCACATCATTCCGCTTAGTTCTTAGGTCTACCCCAATTCCTAACTACACACACAAGCACCGAGCACTTACTAACCCCCTAACCTCTCCCGCACCTCATGTTAATGTTGTAACGGGGACACAGTGTCATTTTTGTGTCCATTGCAATGTTAACATCTATTCATATATTCTCACAGAACCAGCTGCGAAGTTTTCAACATGGCTGAGGCGGCAGGAACTAGCTCTCAAACAGAAACAAGCCAGCAAGTGGTGGACTTAAACAGTTTACCCGTGTTTCCTGAGACAAATGAAAGACCAGAAGAATTGCAGGCCATCAAAATCATACCTATAGCGGACCCTCCCAGTGGCCATACCATGCCCGTCGGAAAAACTTCCCACTGGTTTAGTGAAGTGGCAAGACCCTTGGGAGAGGGAACATACCTATGGGAATCAGAGTTGGACTTCAATGAGAAGCAAGGTAAATACCATTTCTTTACAAGAGAATTCGAGAAGTTACAAAATGCAGAAGGTCTACGTTCGGTATGGGAAAAGGCAGGATTGAATGCATATTTCAGTGCACGGCTCCCAAAGCCTGACTTCATGCGATGCTACTATCTCATCAACACCTTGACTCCAAACAAGAACCCAAAAGGTGCAAGCTCATTTGTGATCCCATCTCTAACAAAAGGAAATGAGCTCAAGAGGTTTATGTTATCCAACAACTTGGTGAGAGAGGCCCTAGATATGCGCGGAATGCATATTCCTACAGAGAAGGAGACCCTAGTGCCTGATTACATGAAGAATCGAAGCCTCACCAAACTCAAGGACATGGTGTCCATGACGCCTAATATTGCAATACACCTTCGCATGTGCATGCAACACTTTGCTTTTCCTGCACAAGATAGATTCACCATGCCGCCCAAAAAGATTTGGTTTAGTTTGTATCTGGCAGAGACACATAGCCTCACCATCAACTTACCCCACTGGATAATTGATCAGATACACCTAGCTCACAAACGATGGCCGCGGAAACCGGTTTTATATGGTTGCTGTGCTCTGACGAGAATCATTTATAGGTGTTTGGCTTATGACATCCCTATTCAATGGGCCCTAATGTGGAATCGTGTAGAGCAGT
The DNA here is from genome assembly GCA_020310875.1 of Ceratopteris richardii. NCBI lineage: Eukaryota > Viridiplantae > Streptophyta > Polypodiopsida > Polypodiales > Pteridaceae > Ceratopteris > Ceratopteris richardii. The sequence continues at coordinate 67,745,478 of CM035426.1, read as the reverse complement.
TTAGAGGCAGGACATCCACTGGACCCCCTTCTAAGAAGATGAGAGGTACTGTCCAAGTCCCTTGTGCTCAACCACGTGGAGCCACCCTAACACCAGACGTCACCCCTCCACCCCGAAGAGTCCGACCATTCACACTCCGACTTCCAAGGCGCAGCACCGATGGTTCTACCTTGATATTCCCTCCCATCCCAACCGATCTTGAATTTCCCAGTGGTGCACCTTTGGAAGAACTCACGAATGAAGATTTCGAACAATTATTACAAGATGTAGAGTTGGAGGCAGAAGAGGCACAACAAGTGGAGAATGTGCAAACGCAAGCAACAACCTCCCAAGTACCTATCACCACAGTTGAAGTGGATGAAGAGGATAATGAAGATGAAGAACAGGAGGAGGATGAGGAGGATTATGATCAAGAGCATCAAGATGAGCAACAAGAAGTGCCAGAACTTGTAGGTGCACCTGCATATACAGCTCAAGTACAAAGATTATACGACACAATCAAAGCAGTACAAGAAAGGCATCAACTCTCTCTCGTGTCAGGTCAAGCTTTGATGCAAGAAATGCTATCAGATGATGGGGTGGATCAACATTTCATTGACACCTTCAAATTAGTGTCAGAGTCTTTAGGAGTTTCGGAGGCTGTCCACACTGCAGTCCGCCAGTCCGTGAGGTATGACAAATGCAGAGTCGACACAATACCACGAGCAGGTAAGACTATCAGGATGCCTGTCACAGAACAAGAGGTAACCATTGAAGCCACAGCTAACCCCACCACCACCATTGACCTCTCTGCTGAAACCTTCGTTCAGACATCACCCATCTCACCCCAGCATCCCCCATCACCACCTTCTCCACCCCCACCACCACCTCCCACCATGGAAGAAACGCCAGTCATCACCTCTACCTTCACTTATAACCCACCCTCAGTCACATCATTTTCCTTTCGAGAACCCACCTCACAAGACACCCTCTTCTCTTTCGTCACCAATCCCTTGTACACTTCAAACCTTCTATCCTCCGAACCCATAATGGGTCATCCCATAATTCCAAGTGTGGTTGGAAACCCTGCACCCACAGAAGGCACCCTGTGTTTCCCAGCCTATCCCCCAATACGGATACCTCCATTCCATGACCCTCACTTCCCATCTGGCCCCTACGCCTCTTTCAACCTAACCTCACCACCCCAATACCCGTCCTTTGTGGAGCAGTTCATCCGCTCTCCAATGTTTCAGAGGCACATTTCCCCGCTGTTCGCAACGACATCAATTCACATGAACACCACACTCACTTCACCTACCATACCCACCTACATGGTAGCCCCTGTACACACCACTCTGTCTGACCCAATGGACATTTCACCCACCACAACACCTCTCCCCACGATTCCACCATCTCCCCCTCCACTACCCCCCACCTCACCACTCACCACATCATTGGCACACACAGCATTCACTACCTCCCTCGCCAATCCCACCTCCCCTGCATTTCAAACTTTTCCCCTTGCATTTCATAATGTAAATAGCACGTTCAACACATTACTTCAGTGTGCACATCAACTACAACAAGAATACCATCAATTGGAAGAACGCACTGCTTCCCTCCAGGAAGAATCTCAACGTCTGCAAGCTAGAGTCAACACTCTTGAAGCTGATTACCAAACGCTCCTAACCGAGCATACCACCTTACAGCAGGCTCACTCCGAATTGGAATCAAAGACATCGACAGTAGATGATCAAGCAGTCAAGGAACTAGGAACAGTGCTCCAAGCGCAAATGATATCTAATGCTACACTCAGACGCAACCTTGGGCTATTAAGGAAGCATATGGCAGCAGCACTAGAAGAGAACAAGAGGCTTCAACAACAAAACCAAGACAACTTTGAAGCGGCTATGGAAGGAACTGCAGGAGCAACCATTAGCCCTACCAAGTATAGAGCAGCCCCATCAGAAGACATTCGCATCTTACTAGAGGAGCATGCAAATTTCTTGGAGTCATATGAAAAGTTAGAGACTGAATGTGCAGACCTAAAGAAACAGATAGCCCGTGCCCCCACAGCTCAACAGGAGTCAATAATCCTGGAACGCTCCACAGAAGAATTAGAGACCCTCCGTAAGCAGGTGGCAGAACTCAAAGCACGCCTCGCACCATATGAAAGGCCACCCTCGCCCACTGAAGAACCAGAACCTGAAACAGTAGTGGAAATCCCCGTCGATGACAGCTATGAAGAGCCGTACGAGCCGATGCCAACACCCGGTGGTCGGACTACAGAGGAAGGAAAAATTCAAGTTCCAGATTGGGTCAAAAGGGTCGAGAAAGTGGGTAAGACACATGATGATCGCGTAACCGTGCAAATGCAATCTCTCACAAATCTCGAAGAAACTGTCCTTCGGTCTTCTTATTTTCAGAACCTATCCCACCAACGGTTAATCACAACATCAGAGTCGCAATACATGCCTTATTTTGTCTTGCTACATGATTATAATGCAGAAGTTAAAAGACATACAGGGAAGGAGCCCACATTTGCCACTCAATTTGAGCCAGAGGACTTACCGGCAGATGCGCGTGCTGGCTCGATCTTCTAGCCTAATTGGCGTGCACGTCTCCTAACCGATTACCCTGAGATGATGAGCACCTGGGCAACCATGCCACTGTGTATCAAGTATAATCCATGTTATTGCCCAATGGTACGTCGCAGATCATAAAGAATGCTCGGCTTGGGTTAACTATCCATATTTTGCTCCACCTCGAGGGACCCCAACCGTAGCCTACATGATATCAACAATTCGGCACTGGTCTACACGTCTAAATAATGTACCCGACATAGCAGCGAAAATGTGTATGAAAATATTCGAGCTCATGACCATTGTCTTCAAAACCTTTCGGAAGGTACAAGCTCCATACATCTCTACCCCTGGATTCTCCCAAGGTAACAAGGATTTAGTCTACGACATGAGCCAGACTCCCTCGGTCACTATAATCTTTGCCTGGCATGCACGAATAAAGTACTTACCCGCATGCTTCAAGCAGACATTTGAGGAAATGTTCTCTACGGGATTCTGGGAATATCATTCAGAAATTTTCATTCCCAGACCCACACATTTGCTACATCTATTCGCAGTAGAACAAGCGATCCATGCAGATCAGTTACGTCTGCCACATCCGGACATTCCAGGACCAACTGATTGGGATCGTATGATGACAGACTTGGCCAGAGGACTACGCATACAAGAACATCAGCTTGCCACTCAGGTTGTGGAATATTACATCCAACACTCCCAGCAACAAGGGTCTGTCAGGGACGACAGACGCGAGAGAGGGGGGGTGTTGAGAGCAGTATGGGCACCCAAGGACTGACTAGACAAGGAAGCCAGCGGAGAGAGTCAGAGCGAGGTGAAGGATTAAGTAGACAAAGCAGTCGATGCAAATCTGGCAGATAGGCCCTTCAAATTTTTCCAAATCAACATCTTTATAACAGTGATTCTTATCACTAACAATCATTGTAAATACCATTTCATATTTTTGTAGCTCCATTTTGTACAAGCCAAGGAGTCCTTGAGCTTGAGGAGCCTTAGAAGTGCTTACATATCAATTTTCGTATTTTTTAGACTCCGTTTAAGCCCTCAAATTGGCCCTGGAACCTAATTTTTAACTAGGCCGGACACTAGGTCTGGAGAGGGCCAAAACCTAGTCAAAAACTATAAATAGAGCTAGAGAGCTCATTTTTTGAGGGTAGATTGTAATTGAAATGAACTTGTAAGAGCTTTTGAAAGTAATCTAAGAACTCCATTGCTCCTCACTCTTTGTCTTGCCGTGTGTGCGCGTGTGTGTGTATGTGTGTGCATGCTGGTGTGCTTCTCACTCACGCACTTGTGCCTCCACTTGCTCGAGGTCTTCATACCATCCTCACGTCTTCCCGGATTGACATTAAAGGAGGTGCTACTCATCACTGAGCTACACCAGATGGTCATTTGCAAAAGAAGAAGAGATGCAAGTATTGCCGGAAGGCTGGTCATACTATTGATGAGTGTAGAAAGCTTGCTAAACGCAATGAAAAGAAGAAGGAATCCGACATGTCTATTGCTGAAAATTCAGCAAATGCAAAGAATGATGAAGCTAACATGGCTCAAGATTTTTGGGCATGTGTACTTACATGTCATTATGATGCTTCTTTACATTCTAAATGTATGGTTGTGAGTGAGGCTGATTCTGATTGGTTCTTTGATAGTGGTGCTTCAAAGCACATAACATCATGCAAAAGATTTTTTTGCCTCTTTGAAAGATGCACCTAAAGGAGGACATGTGGTGTGTGCAAACAATGCCTCTTATCCTATCATTGCAATAGGAGAAATTGAGCTTACGGCTGCAAATGGAGGTGTGATTCTCTTGAAAAATGCATCGTATGTGCCCGGTATCAAGAAGAACTTAATTTCAGTTCCGTTGATTGCCAAAGCTAGACCATGTACACTTTGTTGATGATAAGTGTATGGTTCATGATTTCAGCAATGGTGATGTTATCGTGATGTTTGATATATTATGTAATGGCTTGTACCGCATGGATACATACAAGAGGGCTGGCTCGAATGCCTTGGTTGCTCATACTTCTTCCATGGCTGAAATGGAGCTTTGGCATGCTCCTTTTGGTCATTTAAACTTCAATAGTTTGCTCTACTTGCAAAAGAAGGACATGGTTATTGGCTTGCCTACACTTGAGTCCATTGAAAAGCATGCATGTGAAGATTGCATTCTTGGAAAAATGCATCGTGCTTCTTTTCCAAAAGATAGTCATACACACACTACCCGAAAATTGCAACTTGTTCATAGTGATGTATGTGGTCCGGTCAAGACTCCATCTTTTGAGAAGCATGTATATTTTGTTACCTTCATTGATGATGCTACTCACCATACATGGGTGTATCCTATGAAAGCAAAGAATGAGGTATTTTCTTGCTTCAAAGCATTTTTAGCTATGGCTGAAAATTTTTCTTCATAAAAGCTTTTGACTCTATGCACGGATCGTGGTGGTGAATACATGTCACATGAGTTTAATGCTTTTCTTCGTGAAAGAGGTATTTCACATCAATGTACGGTGCCATATACACCTCAACAAAATGGTGTTGCCGAGCGTAAAAATAGAACTCTACTTGAAATGGCACGATGTATGGTTAAAGGAAAGCATCTTCCTCATAAGTTTTGGATGGAAGTGGTCATGTGTGCAAATTATGTGTTGAATCGCTGCCCTACAAAAGCATTGAGAGTCATCACTCCTTATGAGGCTTGGAATGGTCATAAGCCTATGGTTAGTCATATGCGTGTGTTTGGTTGTTTGGCATATGCTCTTGTGCCATCACAACAACGTCACAAACTTGATGACAAGGCAAAGAAATGTATATTTGTTGGTTATAGTGCTGAAAGTAAGGGATATTGGTTGTACCATCCATTGACGAACACAATAACTGTGAGTCGAGATGTGGTATTTGCTGAAAAATCAGTTTTCCCTCTACTTGAATGCAAAAAACTGCCAACAGCTAGCTCACAAGATGTGTTCGATACACTCATGCCTTTGTTCCAAAATGGTGCGCTTGACTATGGCCATGTAGACCAGCCAACTAAGGTTCAAAGGGCTGAAAAATTCCAGCCAAATAGGGCTGAAAATGCACAGAATTTCCAGCCAAACATGGCTGAAAAAATTCAGCAAAAAATTATCCAAACTGTTGGAAATTTCCAACCACATGTGGCTGAAACTGAGCATGAAATTTAGCCCACGCATGATGTACATATTGAAGATGTTTTACATAATGAACGCATGTCTATCAAGAGTGCACAATCTATGCCAAAGTGGCTGAAACAAACTTTGCAGGACAGCAAATTGAGTGCACCTTTACTTGGTAGAACAAGATCAAGCTCTCACCATGCATCAAGTAATTTTGTGGATTATTCTCTTATTGCTACAGCATGTAATGAAGAGCCGGTGAGAACCAATTCAAACCAGAGGCCATCTTACAAGACCACAACACACACGAAGGGCCGTAGTTCCTCATCAAGTGGAAAGGCCGTCCCTTAGTTGACACTGAATGGTTCCTAGCGAACACCTTTGGTCCGGACCATCCTCTTGTCCGAAAATGTTACCACACATCTTAGGCCTACCATGGCCCCTTAGCCCATTGTAATGTTCCCAACATTTTGTAACACACCAAATTTTGTAAACCTGAACCCACTTGTTGAGGGCAACAAGCTCTCCAAGCCGAGGGAGGATGTGACAACGCCTCTTTTTCTATCCAAGCCTTTTCATTGCCTGGGGGGTATGCCATGTGGCGCCTAATTATGTGCACCTATAAGGGCTAGTCAAACTACTCCTCTGCCAAGCTCTCATTGTCATCCCTTGTAAAGTGTATGTGATGATCCACAATGGATGAGTGCTATGCAATCAGAAATGGATTCCATACATAGGAATGGTACTTGGGAGTTATGTGAATTGCCAAAAGGAAAGAATGCCATTGGTACAAAGTGGGTTTACAAGATTAAGAGAAAATATGTTGGTAGCATTGATCGCTACAAAGCTAGATTGGTTGCCAAAGGATATGCGCAACAATATGGCATTGACTATGAGGAAACTTTTGCACCTACTTCACGCATGACTACCATTCGTACCGTGGTTGCATTGGCTGCCCATCGAGGTTGGAAAGTGCATCAGTTGGACATAAAAATAGCCTTCTTGAATGGTGATTTGCAAGAAGAGGTTTATGTGAAGCAACCTCCTGGATTTGCTATGAAAGGGAAAGAGCATATGGTTTGTCGCTTGCATAAAGCTTTGTATGGTCTCAAGCAAGCTCCATGTGCATGGTATGACAAAATACATAAGCACTTGATTGCTCTTGGCTTCACATGTAGTCCAATTGAAAGCACACTCTATGTACGCAAAAATGGGGCTGATCTTATAGTGCTCGTTCTTTATGTCAATGACATACTCTTGACTGGAGATGATGCAAAACTTGACATTCTTATGGCTGATTTGCAACATACTTTTGATGTCACTTATCTTGGTCTTTTGAGCTACTATCTTGGCATCCAGTTTGTATCCGTTGAGGGGGGAATTGTTATGCATCAAGCAAAGTATGTTGAAAAACTACTTCAGCGTTTTGATTTTGAGGATTGTAAGCCAGTTTCCACACCAGTTGAGACAGGATTCAGGTTCACAATTGGGGATTCCAGTGATGCATTTGACACTTCTCTTTATCAGCAAGTTGTGGGATGTCTTATATATACATGCAACACAAGGCCGGATATACAGTATGCAGTTTCCCAATTGAGTCGTTTCATGCATAGCCCTGGCACTAAGCATTGGCAAGCGGTGAAACGTGTGTTTAGATATCTCCGAGACACTTTGAGCTTAGGTCTCTTTTATGGAAGAGATGTTCAGCGATGCTTGCATGCTTTTACAGATGTTGATTGGGCTGGTTGTTATGATACTCGCGTGTCCACTAGTGGTAATTGCTTTTTCCTTGGAGACTCATGCATATCTTGGTTGAGTAAGAAGTAACCTACAGTGGCGACATCGAGTTGTGAAGCTGAGTACAGGGCAGTTTTCACAGTGACAGTGGAGTGTATATGGCTGAGACGCCTATTGATGGATCTTTGCATGGAGATTAATGCTACTACGCATATTCTCACAGATAGTCAGAGTGCTTTGGCTGTTGCACAAAACCCAATGTTTCATGCACGGACCAAACATATTGAGGTGCATTATCACTATGTGAGAGAGCGCCTTCATGCAGGAGATATTGATTTGGTATATGTGCCTACACAAGATAATGTGGCAGACATATTCACCAAAGCTCTTGTTGGAACTGAAGGACTCACTAGGCAAGGAAGCTTACGAAGGGAGTCAGAGAGAAGAGAAAGTACAAGCAGACAGAGCAGTCAACGACGATATGGCAAGTAGGCCAATATTTTTTCAAGACACTAACGCATATAAAAGAGGTGGACACACAAGGAGAAGGAGCAAGTAGGGAGCTCCGAGAAATGTATGTCAACATATTAATAGAAAATCCCTACAAAAATAGTGATTTTCATCACTAAAAACCATTGTAAATACCATTTCACATTTTTGTAGCTCCATTTTGTGCAAGCCAAGGAGTCCTTGAGCTTGAGGAGCTTTAGAAGTATGTACCTGTCAGTTTTCACATTTTTTAGACTTCATTTGAACCTCCAAATAGGGTAGAGAACCTAATTTTTAACTAGGCCAGACACTAGGTCTGGACAAGGCCAAAAAAAACCTAGTAAAAAACTATAAATAGAGCTAGAGAGCTCATTTTTGGGTCAACTTGTAATTGATATGAACTTGTAAGAGCTTTTTGAAAGTAATCTAAGAACTCCATTGCTTCTCACTCTTTGTCTTGCCGTGTGTGCGCGTGTGTGTGTATGTGTGTGCATGCTAGTGTGCTTCTCACTCACGCACTTGTGCCTTCACTTGCTTGAGGTCTTCATACCATCCTCACGTCTTCCCGGATTGACATTAAAGGAGGTGCTACTCGTCACTGAGCTACACCAAATTTTGGCGCCGTTGCCGGGGATCGAGCTTTGAGGACGAGCGTGTGATGGTAAGACGTAGATTGGAGACGTTGGCGTTGTAGGTAATTTCTTTACTTTTCCTATTTTTCTCTTTCTTACCTCACCACCATCATCACCATCATCATCATCACCATCTCCCACCTCCATCTCCATCATCGCAAAAAAATTCAGTTTTTTTATCATATCACCTTCTCCACCTCACTTCCCTCATTCCACTTGTGAGAGAGAGCGAGAGAGCGATATTGTGTGCGTTGTTTTTGCATGTTTCTTGAGCTTTCTTGCAGGTACTTGCTGCATCATCATCCCCAGCACTCCGTGCAGGTACAAAACATCACGAAATTGTCTCTGTGTCGCAGACCTCTGTCGATCGCGATCCACAGAAAAATCACCCATTTGGTAAAACAAAGTGCACCACCATAATCTACATGATGAGCACATTCTAAATCACTAAAAATAGTTAAAAAATTCTGTTTTTCTCTGTCAATCGTGATCGACACCATCGATTGCGATCGACAGCATCTGTCAATCGCGACTGACAGACCTGTCGATCACGACCGACAGACCCCACGACCGACTGACTGCCACGTAGGACCCTGTCAATCGCGACCGACTAAATTTCAATGATTGATTGACTTACTCGCATAGCCACGTGTCCATCGCGACGGACACAGCCCCGATCGACTAAATTCACGGTGAAAAACCCGAAAAACTTGTCGATCGCGATTGACACCATCGATCGCGATTGACAGGACTCATGACTGACTCTCTTGATCGCGATTGACACTGTCAATCGCGAGTGACGTGTCGATCGCGACCGACAGGCCCCGACGGACACCTTTGTCAATCGCGATTGACAGACCTGTCGATCGCGATTGACAGGCTTTTCGGCCAAAAATTAGGGTTAATATTTCCAAGTCTTTGGGGTAATTTTGGGCATAATTAGTAAGCCATTAGTGATTTGTGAGGTCCTTACACATGTGTTCTTGAGAAAAACCCTGTGATCTGTCAGCCTATTTGAACCCTGTTTTAGCACCAGAACCCTGAACTGTCATAACTTTCCCATACGAAATCCGTTTGCTGTGATTCTTGTCTTGTCTTAAGATTAGGATTATTAGATAGGGTATTTTGAAGTTGACCAAAACCAGGGGGAACAAAATTCAGGGGATCTCTAGAATTGTTTTCCATAAAGACAAAAGGCTAATTGGTATCTGAGTTACATGAATGAAAGTAATTGGTTCTGTCTTTGGAATTTAAGTCTTGAGCTAACTTTGGAACTCTTACAGAGCCAGTGAGAGCATCGAAGGGCATTCTAAGCAAGAGTAAGTGCAAGCTTGGGAACGCGTTTCCTAGGCACTCAAGGGCAACCAAGAAGGAAACAAAAGGTTGGAAATTCTCAACTCCCTCTGTCAATTCCTAGCTTAGGCTAAGAACTAGTGATAGGAATAGGCCAGGGCAGCGATAGGCATTTATCAAGTTGAAGACTACTTAAGCACTCAAGTTCAAGCAAACGATATAATCCCTGTACGGTCGAGAATCTTAAAGGAAAAGAACTTAACGTGGAACGATCAACTTCAAGTGTGGGAATACACTCAAGTATACCTGACGACGTGATATCAGACAAGAGTATAAATACGATAATCAACATCAGAAGGAATCAAGTAACTGTTACGAAAGAACTCAGCAACAAGGTTGTACTCGGGCAAATTTGGGCTATTCAACTAGGCTTATGAACCTTAGATCAGGGCGACATCTAGGGAGAGATAGACAAAGTCTTAGGTCTTCAGAGGCTAGCGTTAATCATACTGCTAGGTCTTGGGCCCAGCAGTTGAGCCACCACTCGCATTACCCTAGCTCTGAGACAAGTGAATCAGAGATGTCTCAAGGCATGGACAGACCTACAGGAAGTTCAGGAGTGCCATACCTGTATAGGGTGGAAGGCCCCTACAAGATGCAGTTGGAATACCTTAGGACCAACCGATTAGGTGCTAGCATCTATGAGGACGGCCTAGGAAGGTCCGTGGTCCAAATCAAAAACCCAGACCAATCTATTGGGCTAGAGCACCCTGCTGTCAAGTTTGAAAATGGCGCATACCTTGATAAAGAGGGAACCATATACGTGGTCACTAGTCACCCGAAGAGGACAGATGAATTCGGGAATGTGATCTCAGAAGCGGATTCGGTGACCTGGAGCAAGGGAACATGGGTGTAGAACCTAGAACCCCTCGAGGCAAATCTGTTCTCACTAGGATTATCACACAAGAGTGGATTCCCCAAGACAATAAGAGCATAGATCTACTCCTCAACCGAGAGACTGACGAAGCCTTTTGGAGGTATAAATCTGATCGGCCAAATGATATAGGAACAATCATGATCTATGAGTTCAAAGATCCTGATAGCCCAGGCAGAGTGACCTACTTAGATCACGCTTCAGAGAGGATCTTTGTGGTTACAGAACATCATAGACATGCTTACACTTGGAAGGGTGAATTCGTTTTCCCCCAACCAAGATCGAACGTGTCCTATGGTCACCCTGGAGCTGGAACATCCCAAGCTCATGGAACTCAAAGAGACAGAAGTAGAGATAGGCCAGAAGTAAGCTTTGCCAACCCAGGGGGCAGAGAAAGAACGAGGACGGAAACAAATAGAGTAGAATCTGAGGTACTTAGAGCTCCCAGGAATCAAAGAAATGCGGATGAGTTCCCTCTACCACGACCTAGAGAGCACACAAGGATTTTGAGACCGACTCAGCTGGTTAAGTCCATGAAGAACTACTTCGATGGCACAGGAGATCCATATGATCATGTGGCTGAGTTTAGGCAAGTTTTGAGAGCTGAACAAGTTGAAGATCTGTTCATGCAGTACAATGCCTTTGGTCTAACCCTTAGGAACACTGCCCTGACATGGTTTCAGCCACTAAACGAAAGGCAGTTCAGGAGCATAGACCAACTTCTAGAGGCATTCATTATCGAATTCTCTAAAAGTGGCATAAGACATAACACTTCCTCACTGATTCACAGCTTCAAGCAAACCCCTCAAGAAACCGTGAGACTTGCAGGAAGAAGATTTAGGCAATACTTAGAAAGATGCCCTGTTTCGGAGCTACCCACACCAGCTAAGCAAGTGGCTTTATTCTTGGATGGATTGCTAAGTACCAAATTGAGATCTTATGTGTACTTGAAGGACCCTAGGACCATAGAAGAGTGTGTACGCATGTGCATTGACATCGAAGATAACCTAGGGGAGGAGTTAGAGCTTTCAAAGATATACGAAGATTCAGATAGTGCCTCTAGCCTCTCTTCCACGCAATCCACATCAATTGAGGAACTTGCAGAGAAAGTAGCTCAGAAAGTAGGTGTCTATAGCAAACAAATCCCAAAGTTTGCCCCAATAAAGAGGTGTTATACCTGCGGTGGTGACCACATGGCGAATGTATGTCCCATTATGGCTCAACCCCAAGTAAACCCTAGTAGCCAGTACTGCACCATAGAACGGAGGTACACCAATCACACCGCGCAAGATTGCCCCTACAATAAGCAAACCGTTAGGCAGACGTACCCACAACCATACCCTCAACAAGGAAGATACCAGAACCAGTACCCACCTCAGCAGTATGCGAGGCCTCAACAAACCTACCAACCCTACCAAAACCAACAAAGGTGTCACTCTAGCACAATGGTGAGTACCAACGTGAGAAGATTCACCTCATAATTGTCAATCCGTGGAGACGTGAGGACTAGTATGAAGACTATGAGCAAGTAAAGACACAAGTGTGTGAGTGAGAAGCACACAAGCATGCACACACGTACACACACACGCGCACACAAGGCAAGAACAAGGAGAGGAACAATGGAGTTCTTAGCATTAGTCAAAATGTCTCTTACATAAGCTCAATTCACAAACAATCTAACCTCAAAAATGAGCTCTCTAGCTCTTTTTATAGTTTTCTAACTAGCTTTGGTCTTGTCCAGACCTAGTGTCTGGCCTAGTTAAAAATTAGGTTCTAGAGCCTATTTGAGGGCTCAAACAAAGTCTAAAAATTATGAAAATTGATATGTAGCTAGTTCTAATACTCCTCAAGCTCGAGGACTCCTCGGCTTGCACAAAATGGAGTCTATTCTACCAAAAACGGAATTTACAATGTTTGTGTAGTGATTAAAATCACTTGAGTTGTAAATGGTCCATGGAAAAAAAATGATTTGGCCTTGTTGCCGTATTGTGCATGACTCCTCTGTTGCTTTGTATGTCAACACGCCCCCCTTCCTAGCGTCTGTCGCCCCTGACAGACCTCTGTTCTATCGGGTGGTCGATATAGTATTGGATGACATTGGTGGCAAGTTCGTGTTCTCCTATCCTTAAGCCTCTTGCTAGATCAGCTTCCAATGCATCCCAATTTATTGCGCCAGGGACCTCTAGTTGCGGGGTGGTGTAGTACTCAGAGTACATTGCTTGTTCACAAGCAAAGAGATGGAGCAGGTGTGTTGGCTTCGGTGCGAAGATCTCCGAGTGATACTCCCAGAAACCTGATCTGAACATTTCTTCGAAGGTCTGTTTGTAACATGCACGGAGGTATTTGATGTGTGCATGCCAGGCGTAAGCCACACGAATACTGGGGGTGGTGCTCATGTCATACACCAAATCATAATTTCCATTGGTAAACCTCGGGAGACGTACCTGTGGTGCAACTGCATTCCTAAAAGTTTTCAAGACTACCTGCATCATATCTAAAATTTTAAGCATCATTTGAGCTGCTACATCTGGCATGGGCTTCAATCGCGGCATCCAATCGCGAATTGTTCCCATCATGTATGCTATCGACGGTGGTCCCTGTGGTGGCGCAATGTACGGGTAGTTTAGCCATTCCTTGCATTGCGTGTTGTTCTGCACTTTGATATTGAATGCCTTCCAAGACCTGCGGCGTGGAACTGGACAGTAGCATGGATTGTATAGGAGATGTAAAGGTGCGTTGTTCCATGTGCGTAGCATTTCTGGATATGTCTCTAGAAGTTTCTGGCGCCAGGTGGGTTGACGAATTTTGCCTTTTTGCGCCTCTGGAGGAAGGTCTTCGGGTTGAAAGTGGGTAGCAAAGGTAGGAATCTGACCCGTGACTCTCTGTATTTCTGCATTATAATCAGCCAGGATAATATAATAAGGCCTGTATTGGAGTTCAGATGAGAGGATAAGGCGTCTCGATGACAGGTTCTTGAAGTAAGCAGATTGTAGCACAATTTCCTCTATGACCCTCATGGCCTAATTTTGCACTACTGTGCGCTCTTCGTGGGAACTCCCGATTTTCTCCACTTGATGTAGCCATGGAGGCCGTGGTGCCTCGAATGTGTCCTGAGCTTCTTCTGTTTGTTGGCCTCCTGGGAAGGGTTTTGGGTCGTATTCTTCTTCAAATGTCTGTTCCACAGGAATTTGTACTACTTCTTCGTCGGTGGGAGCCTCTGGAGGGGAAGGTGGTCTCTCATATTGTAGTAGACGTGCTTGCAATTTGGTGACCTGTTTCTGGAGATCTTTTAAGGCCTCTGAGTCTGTGAGAAGTGAAGCCGCAGAGGAGGTGGTTTGAGAGGCTGCTGTTGTTTGTTTTTGGTGTTTCTGCTTCAGTTGACCGAGTTCTTCTGATAGCAGGTCATGTGCTTCAAGCAGCATGGCATAGTCTTCCAATATGATCTTGATATTGTCGGGGGTCATTGCTTGAAACTTTGATGGGCTGATGTGTGCCCCAGGTGTGCTTTCGATAGCTGCTTCTAGGTTCTCTTGATTTTGTACTTGCAGGCGTCGATTCTCTTCCTGAGCGGCCGCAAGATGTCGCTTGAGTAGGGCCATATTTCGCTGAAGCTTTGAATTGCGTTCCAGCTGTGTCCATAGGTGACCTTCTACCACTTGTATTGCTTCCTTATCTGTGTTCTGTAACTGTACCTCCAATATGCTATGAGCCTCTTGGAGAGTTTGGAATTGTGTGTGGAGGAGAGCATTTTCCTCCTCTAGTGCAGCAAGGCGGTGTTGTAGTGTCTCCGAGTGCTCTTGTAGGCGTTCATTCTGTTGCTGGAGCTGATTGTAATCTATCCTTAAGTTTGATATACAAGCTAGCATGGTGTCCAATGCATTTCCTATAGATGAGGGGGTGGTGTTTACAGTGGAAGATGCATGGGAAGGGAATTGGGGAAGGGGAAGAGTGAATGATGTGTCTATTGAAGACGTGTGTGGGTGAAATTGGTGGAGGGGGAATGGGAGGAGGTGGAAGCATGGGGGGAGGTGCCGTGGGTGGTGAAATGTCCATACTTTCAGGAGTGGGTGCGAGTGTGGGGTCTGTCATATACATTGGAATGGTAGGTGGTGTGTGTGTGAAAGTGGTGAATAGATGAGAAGTGGGGTGGGGAGCTGAAAAGAAAGGGAATGGTTGAGACCTGGGTTGAAAAGTTCTAGCAAGGAAGTTATGGAGGGATTGGAGAAGTGGAGAGATGGAGGTCGGGGGTTGAGGTTGTAGATTTGAGGAGGGCATGAAGGGTTGCGTGGTAGCAGGGAAACCCATGAATGTGGATCTAGGGTCAGGATGACCTATGGCTGAGGGCATGGGGGATGGTTGTCCTAGGGCAGGCTCTATGAGCGATTCGGTGGATTGTGTAGTGATGGGGGTTGCTTCATAGATTGGGTTATCAGAGGTGGAGAATAGGGTTGAACTAGAGATGGGAGTACGGAAGATGAAGGTTGGTTCGGTGGGTTGAGTGGTCGAGGTGATTTCCATGGTTTCTGCTCTAGGAGGCAATGGTGGGGGTGTGGGTGGTAGTGGCTCGGTGGATTCCTCATGGGTGACTGGGTGCTCTTGGCTAGCCGTTTCGGTTGCTTGGGAGGTTGTCCTGATGGGTTCGGATGTAATAATTGGCTCTTCTACCGTTGTAATGGGGATCTGGATATTCTTACCTGAGCGTGGTCGTGTCTGGAATCTTCGTGGATCATATTGAACTGGAGACCTCCTAATGGCGGTCCGCACTGCTTCCACTACCCCATATGTTTTTGCCATCAATAAGAGACCTTCACTATATTCTGAGTCAACTCCTGCTTCTTCCAACAACTGAGTCATGAGTACTCTACTGCTCTGTTCGGTGAGCAGTTGTTGCGACCGCACTCTTTCCATAATTTGATACAGCCTTCGGAGTTCTGCTGTATAGGCTGGGGCTTCAGTGGTCTCCTCTTCATATGCTCCTTCTTCTTCTAGGTGTCCTTGTTGTTGACCTTGCTGAGCGTCACTCCAATGTGCATGGCGGCCGTCTGTAGATTTTCTTCTTCTTTGTGAAGATGTGCCTTGTGCTTCTGCATCTGAATAAAACTCTACATCAGAGAGTTGTGTACTTTGTAAGAATGCTTCGAAGTCCTGGGGATCCATTCCTTCAGCATCTCCAGTTGTAGCAAATTCAAATTCAGATGGAGCAGGAGGAGCTAAAGGGGTAGCTTGTGTCGTAGTTTCAGATCCAAACCTGGGTATCCTAATGGTAAAGGGAGGTACAATGGTCTCCCTTCGTGGCGATACTTCAGGAGTAGTCAGAACTTCCCTTGTCTGGACACAAGGGATCGCACCCCTCATGCGCTTGGATTGATGTGTGGACGTCTTGAGCTTCTTAAACATTTGTAATTGTGCCCAAGTTAAGGCACGTTCAATGGGAACATCATATGCTAGGCACCGGTAAATAATGCGTGTGATTGCACAGCAACCGTTCACCACTAATTTCCTAGAAGACCTTTTATTTGCTTCATACAATTGATCTATAATCCATACCGGCAGCTTAATTGGTAACGCACCTGCTTCCGCTAAGTAGAGAGCGAACCAGATTCTTTTGTGTGGTTGTGTGAAGCGGTCTTGGTCGGGGAAAGCAAAATGTTGCATGCACATATGGAGAGGGATGAACACGTTTGGTGTGAGTGCTGCCATGTCTTTAAGCTTCAATAGTTTCCTATCCTTCATGTTAGTAGGAACGAGAGCATCCTTCTCAGAAGGTACATGTGTGCCGTGCATATTCAAAGCAACGCTCACCAACTCCACAGTAAGTTCAAACCTCTTCAACTCGTTGTTGCCCAGCAAGGAAGGAAGAACAAATGATCCTGGTTTGTCCTTTTCTTCATTAGCTTGTAATGTGGAGACCAAATAGTAGCATCGGAGGAGATCCGGTTTAGGTAGTGGTGCTTCAAAGTATTCTGCTAGCCCTGCACGTTGCCATATGGTCTGGAGATCCTCGGTGTTCTGTAGAGTCTCAAACTCCTTGGAGAAAAATTGGAATCGAACCCATGATCTGTCATACTCGCACTTAGACTCCCATATATACTTGGCCTCTCCTAATGGACCTGGCATGCCATTGAACCAATGAGAATTGGCATGGACTCTTTCTGTGATCCCTGTGGGTGGATCCGGTACCGGGATTTGCTGAAGGTGTTGCAGGTCCATAGGTCGTTCAGTTGGTGGCACATCCACAGGTAGACTATCCACATCGATTCCTGCAGTAAGTATTCCTACTTCTGAGCTCGGACCTGTCGCTTCTGCCATGTTACTTCTTGCCTTCTGATTCTGTGAGAATATAGAAACATGTGTTAATATTGTAAAGGACAAGTTAGAATCGTTTTTGTCCCCATTACAACATTATCATGAGGTTCGGGAGAGATTAGTAGGTTAATAAGTGCTCGGTGCTTGTGTGTGTAGTTAGGAATTGGTTGGACCTAAGAACTAAGTGGAATGATGTAGTGTGAGAGTGACGTAGTTAGTAGGTGGGCATGGATTTACAACTGGGGTCCGGGGGTTTATTACAAGTTTTAGGTTTCCAAATACAGTGGATGGCTTTGGGTCTTGGTTTTGTGGAGATTCGGGAGGGTTGCATGAGTAATTCTACTGGGAGTTGTTGTGTCATTGGGACCCATTTACGAGTGAGTCTGTGCGTGCTTCTAGGTGGCAGTGTGTTCGAGTGTATCAGACAAGAGTGGGTGGCGGCTGCTTGAGCGAGTGAACCCTGTCGTGTATGATGTGAATTGTGTGGGGTTAGTTGAGCCCGCAAGCAAGCCTTAGGCACCCAAATTTGTCTTGATTGTGGGTCAGCCTTCATGGACTTCTTGGGTACCCAAATGGATTTCACTTTCTCAACAGAGGTTTTAGGAGTCCTTTTATTAGCATCCAGTCGTTGATTCCTAATAGGAAGTTGAGACCGTTGTTGCGACTTAGTTACGGTCGGCAGCTCGTCTTTCCGCACCCACATTTGTTTCATCGACTGAGTTGTTCTGCTTCGCGCGTTCTTTTGGTCTCTCGCCTGGAGAATCTTCAGTGATTGATCTGCCCTTAGTTGCTGCCTCCTTCTGGCCTTTGGAAAAGAAGGGAGTTCCATTGTGGTTCTGACTCCTTCTTTGAGATCTTCGTTCTTCTGTATCACATAGCCTTGGACAAGAACAGCATGGTCAGCTTCATGTGTACCCCTGGAGGGACCAGGAATCTGTGCCTTTCCTAGTTCCTTGAGTGCTCCATTATTTAACTCAATTGTAATTCTAGTTTGATTCACCCATACCTGAAGAAGTCCACTTCTTAGGTTTAAGTTGACTGCTTGGTCATAGATCCAGTCTTGACCCAAGACAAGGGGTTCAGTGAGGTCCTCATCTTGACATACTAGTACTTTAAGTGTCATTGCCTCATCGTGAATATAGAGGGGAAGTTCCACCTCGCCCATGCAAGGGGTTTCCACGCCTCCCAATCCTATGAGATATGCTTCCACAAGATTGACAGTTAATTGCAACTCTTGACAGTAAGACAATTTAACAGCACTAGTGGCTGCACCTGAGTCAATCAAGGCTCTTACAGTCCTTGCACTCTTTCCTTGTCCTATATCTAAGGTTATGAAAGGACGTCGATCAGTTATCCTATGTGAGCTAACACCTGAAGCTTCACACATAGCCACGTCATATCCTTGGTCTGCATATGCACCTTGCCTAGGGTGCTCTCTACCTTGTCTTCTTAATTTCATTCTCCGTATGCGCTCTAGGGCTTCTGCTTGAGCTTCTTCTCGAATTCGCTTTTCTTCTTCTTTGCGTTTCTTAGCAGTATTGAGTCGACTTAGCATTTCCTCTGTGAGAGGTTCCTGATACAACTTGACTCTGCATCCACTGATATAACTTGGGAGAACATCGCCTTCTAATGTGGCTAGTTGCACTGCTCCACTTGTTGAGATTCTATTAATGATCATGGGTCCATAGCCTCTCTTCTCCAGTTTTCTCGCATGTTGCTTCAATGTGTAGACTAAAACTAAGTCGCTTGCCTTCAAACCTTTATCCTTAACGTGGGCATCAAAGTATGCCTTCTGTCGTTTCTTAGCTGCATATATCCCTGCAGCTGCTCTTAGTCTTGTTTCTCCTAATCGTTCAAGGTCAAACAGTCTAGAGGAGAGTTCATGACCCGTCCATTCGTGCTCTTGTGCCACTTTCAATGTAGGTATTAAGAAGTCCAAAGGTAGCACGACGTTTTGGCCAAATACCATCTGAAAGGGGGTGGCTTGGAGTACCGTTTTGTAGGCGACTCGGTATGCCCAAACGGCATGGTGTAGCTGTTTGTCCCAATCAGAGCGTTTATTGTTCACTAATTTCGTCAGTACATTGCATAAGATCTTGTTGGTGCTCTCAGCCTGGCCATTTGCTTGAGGGTGATAGGGGGCAGACTTCTTATGTACTACCAAGAATTCTTGGAGCAGATTTTCAATAACTTCATTCAAGAAGTGAGTGCCTCTATCACTAACTAGCTCTATAGGTAGCCCGTATCTAGTGAACACATTCTCAAATAAAAACTTAGCTGTTGTTTGAGCATCGTTTTTCGTTGTGGCTTTTACCTCTACCCACTTTGTTAGATAGTCTGTCGCAACAATGATATATTCTGCATGGGAACCCTTAGCTGGGGGATTAATAGGACCTACGAAGTCTATTCCCCACTTAGAGAATGCACGTCCACCCATCATAGGTTTCAGTGGCATCTCATCTTTACGTATAGGATATTGAGTTCTCTGATAAACATCACAGCGTTTCACATAGGTATGTGCATCCATGTGAAGGGTCGGCCACCAGAAGCCCGCAAATAGTATTGCCTTGATCACCCGATCTGGTCCAAAGTGTCCTCCTGCTACACCTTGGTGAGCAGTGTCCAAGATCTTGAGATACTCACTTTCATGGACACATAGTCTCAGGTAACCATCTTTACCACGCTTGTATAGATTATCACCAATGAGTGAATAATCTTGGGCCTCTTGTTCTAAACTCCTTTGCCTAGCCAGAGTCATGTCTGGAGGGAATGTTCTCGTCCTTAAGAAGGATACTAGAGGTTCACTCCAATCTGGCACTATGGACACTTGATAAAGAGTGGCATGTTCCACAGGTGGTTTAGTGCAGCAGATTGGGCATTCCTTGCACAACTTTTGGACATCAGCCTCCATAGTCGGCCAATGCACTCCGAGTCTCCTTAGTGTCTGTAAGGTTCGTTGCTTTGAGTAGTGTTGCTTTAATGCACCTACATGTGCTAAATGCAACCATTTAGTGTACTCGTCCTCTTCTACACAACAAGCCAAGATCCCTTGATCTGTGTGCTTGTACATACTTCTTGCCATGATGTGATACTTTTGGGCTTTTACTACCTCTCTATCCTGTGTGTTTATTACTGGGTGGTTAGGTCCATATGTCAACACTGGTACCAATGGCTTAGCCCACTGCGGCACCACTTCCAAATTAAACAAGTAAGCATCAGGAAGGTCATCTGACACTCCTTGTGGGGCTTCTCCCGATGTGAGCCTAGAAAGGTGATCTGCTCTCAAATGAGCCTTCCCTTTCCTTACCACAACCTCGAAATCATATTCCATTAGTAAGAGAAACCATCTTACTAACCTTCCTGTATTGCATGGCTTGTTCATGAGATACAACAATGCTTGGTGGTCAGTAAAAAATTTAAACTTGTTTGCAAGCAAATAGTGTCTAAATTTCTTAACTGCATATACCATGCCTAAGCCTTCTCTCTCAGTAGTGGTGTAATTTCGTTCAGCTGCATTCAATTGTCTACTGGCATAGGCAATTGGAAGATCCATATTACCTTCACCATGTTAGAGGGCCGCCGAACCAGGACGGATGAACCCGGACAGGTGCCGTAAAAAGTGGATTCGTGGAAACATTGTAGCAGATTTCTATTTAAAGCGCATAAAGGAAAGCGGTAAAGATGAGTAGTAGTAGTTTTTCGGAAGGAGTCTCTGTTCTGTTGGGCATTGTAGCGAGTAGGGTTGATCACATCTCGAACTGAAGTGTTTGGAAATTGCAAGTATCGTATTGTATTCTGTCTGTCTGTTATATTGAATCAATTTGGGAGATTGCGAGCATCATATTTTGAGACTATGTATGAGATATTGATGAGTACATTGAGTTTTGTTCTATTCTATTCGTATCTAACTATTCTGCTATCCTCCTTGTTGAACCGATTTCCATTCGGTAGTCTTGTGTTGTGAGTCTGTTTGATGATCAGTTATATACGATTCTGGATCTTTTCTGTCGTGAAATAGTGTGTTTGTCATCCTGCGAGAGACTGTGTAAGGTCAAAGTTAATCATCTACATTTAGTATCTTTTCGGTTAAGTGACCAGATTCGATACAATAGTCTGCGTTCACTGAGAATTCGGTAAAGATCTGTATGTGAACAGAAGTATTGGTAAGTTTGTCAATTGCGGTAGGAATTTGTGACTTGAGTCAGTATACGATAAGTTTGGCGTAATCGCGATTATACTTGTCTGTGTATTATTGTTTGGTGTACTTACCTGTCACATGGAATCGTCATATTGAATAGTATTCAATTACTGAAAAGTGCGTATTCTATTATTTATAAGTCACAACAGGACCTCTGCTCCATTACCATAGCAGATTCAGTCTAAAAGTCCTAATATTCACCGTGCCGAAGAGTGGTCAGTATTCAGACTCACCCACTGTGCTAAGACGTGATGGAGTATTTATGATTGTGTGAAGAATTGGGAAAATAGTACAGGGCCTCTGTCTAACAGGCCCCTACCACTCCCAAGAACCCAAGGACCCGATAATACTCTTCCGAAAGTTGGATAGAAGTATTATCGTTTAACATTGGCGATCCTACTGGGGATGTGGCATTAAGATTGCCTGGTATTTTGTTCGAATTAAATTTTGTTGGATAGACAATAGCAACAGAATCAGATTGTTGCAAGACTGTTCTGTTCGTAATACTATATGATTAGTACGGAAATGCTACATGCCGATTACTCGATCAGGTGAAAAGTATCCCAAGAATCACCAGTTAAGGGTATTAAGAACAACTCTGGGAGGTACTAGTGCAATTAGACCTGACCCAGTTGTCGAAAAAGTGACGAACGATAACACTGATTCCGGTGAGATTACGGTAGAACGTAGTACATCTCTAGAACTGTCTGGTATCACTACGGTGCAGACTGTCGAAAATACAGCAATTTTGGAACCTACCAAGACGCAGTTGGAATCTAGTCTAAAAGTTTTCGGAATAGATTCAGATACGATTAGAAACACTTTAGGGAAGGAAATTAACACAGGCGAATCAACACTGTATCCAGTCACAATTTCGAATCCTTCCGGTGGAATTTCGGTAAGAAAAACACAGTTTTTCGGTGATGATTCAGCAGTTTCGGCTGAATCTTCCGCTCAACTACAACGTTTGGAAGCAAGTCCTCCTACTCTGAATATCAAGGAGGAAGGAAGACTATTTGAAACAGAAATTCGCAATATAGTAAGTAAGCTAATTGCACCGGAAAGTGTGCCATTTGGTGAAACAAATTCCGGTAGTTCAGAAACTCAAAACAGAAATACAGAAGGAGTGTATAATACATTTACGATGAATGAACAACCGCAACGACAGTTAGGTCAACCCAGATCGGCTCCAACGGGAGTAACATACACAAAGTTTAGTGGATTTCCAGGAGATGATCCAGATGCTCACGTACGCACCTTTGAAATCAGTTACGCTGTCCTCAACCATCCACCGGATCCGGCATACAAAGCATTTGTTTTTCAATCTACACTTGTGAATGAAGCAGCAAGATGGCTTACTGAATACGATATTAATCATTTCGGTACTTATGAAGCAGTACGAGACGCTTTTTTGCAGCGATTCAGGCTGAAAAAGAATCCTGCAGAGATCTTTGAGTATTTACAGAACAACAGACAGAAACCAAATCAAACTGTACAAGAGTATGCTACCCTTTTCAGAACACATTTAAGAAAGTTACCCCAGGCTCATGCTAATTTACCAGATGATGTTATTACATAGTGGTTTATCAATGGCTTACTTCCTCAACTTAGGCAAATCATGATTATAAGATGTGTAGGAGCCATGACCCTCGATGCAGTGATCGCAATGACCCTTCAGCTGGAAAACAAAGTTGGTGGATTTTTAGAGGATTTGGAATGGATAAAAACAAACAAACATGTGGCTGAAGATATAACTAAGCAAGTATATTGCACCACCTGCAAGAATTCAGGACATACTAGTGCCCAGTGTGCGTTAAATCAGACCTATTGCGCCATCTGTAACATTGTTGGACATACCACTGAGAATTGTGCATACAATGCCAGAAGACAAGGAACAGCAACAGTTAATGCAATTATTCAGGAACAAGGGCAGCCAGCCAATCAATATGTACCCCCACATTTGAGAAACAATCAACAACAAGGTTATCGACATTATCGAGGACAGAGGAACAACAACTATAATACACCGCGCTGGCAGAATGGACCACCACCGAAAAATCATAATTTACCACCACCTCGATGTCATTTCTGTGGACAATTGGGCCATATTAGAAGATTCTGTAGAGATGCAGCGGAATATGATCAAAGGAAAAAGGAACGTCAAAACTCGATGGCCAATGTGGTAACAATCACACCTGTAGAGACGCAGGCAGCAGCAGTTCAAACTCGTTCCGGTAAACAATTGCAACCAGCAGCAGAATTATTTGAACCAGGGATACGTGAACAACACAGAATGTATCATAAAGCTAGCCAGTGGACCACCGTAGAACCACCTGTTTTTCCAGAACCTACTCCAGTAATCCAGTCCCCGAATACGACACAAGCTCGTGCTGACAATACAGAAGCAGGTACATCATCTGCAGTAGAATTACCATCTTCAGACCAAGCTTCATCTTCAACAGTTAAGGAAGATGCAAATCAATTGCAACCAACATGGGATATATTGTCACATTAGGGCGAAAAACGACCGAAAAGGGGCTGTTTGCTAATGAGAGATTAAGGAAATTGACAAATAGCGTCTTTCCATGTGTACAAGAATATAACATTGCTGTCTCTTTTAACCGTATGGAGAATTTCTTTTTTTAATACAATTTTCTTTCAAAGCGCCGCTAAAGTGATGAAGAGTCTCGTATTCAGTGTACAATTTTTCGGTTTGATGCAAAAAAAGATACTTTTGCACACTACACAAAGCATATTCTCGAATTTCCAAGAAGGAATTGATTTTTGAAGATACGAAATATTTTTGGGTTCACAAAATGTCATGATCATTCAACGACAGGGTTAACATCAAATCAAAAGTTTCCATGTGTACAAAGCCTTTTTTTCTATAAATACTGCCAAAATTTGTGAACGTCGGTTTCTCGCTTTGAACATTCTTCTTCTCCTAAGTTCAAATGGCTTCTTCTTCTCGTCGTCCTTCCAATCGCGTAACTTCATGTGAGGTTTACAACAGAAGAGAGGATTCTTTGTGGAAACCTCTTTCTGTGAAAGTAAATGACTGGGTTACTATGCTTCCTAGCTGTAGAGGTGTCCATAAAGTCAAGTGTGCCAAAAGAGACAACACAAGAAACCATTGGAAGGGACGTATTCTCAGTTTCAAATTGAAGAGATGCGGTTGGTTTGCACGAGTACAGCATGTGTACACCGCTAAGGATCTTGTTCTAGAAAATCATCTGCAATTCCCTTCGTACTGTAAGTGAAGTTTGACAATGCTCTTCTATCATTCCAGTTGATTTTGTATAATGAAACATATGTTTTTGTACTGCAGATATCTTTCCTTCCAATATTGTGGAATGGCAACCTGTTGAATGTTTAACAGGAACATTCAGAGTTCTTCATAAGGAATATGCAGAACTCATGTATGCAGAGAAATCTGTTCAATTCTTCAATAGCATAGAGTTATTTGTCCATTATGCAGATTATCAAGTGCCGTCAGGGAGGAGTTCTTATGGAATTCTTGTACACGTACCTAGTCCTTGCATCTCTTCATTAGATTGGGATGCTCCTGATCATTCAACAGTTTCAAGTTTTCTCTGCAAAATTAAATTTGACATCCAGAAGGCAATGTCAGCAGGCCGAATTTCGAGAAGGATAAAGATTCAATGGTTTTTGCCTATTCATGTCTTTGTAGCA
The DNA here is from genome assembly GCA_020310875.1 of Ceratopteris richardii. Lineage (NCBI taxonomy): Eukaryota > Viridiplantae > Streptophyta > Polypodiopsida > Polypodiales > Pteridaceae > Ceratopteris > Ceratopteris richardii. The sequence goes on along the minus strand of CM035426.1, from coordinate 67,720,486 downwards.
TGCTTTAAAAACATGTTATTACAGAAAACAAAAACAATGTGGTTGAATAGGAGAGTCCCTATTTCAGAGATTGATGATGTTTTAGGTAGGGAATGGGATAGCAAAGAAGTTCAAAAGCTAGGTGACATTATTTTATGTAAAGTTAGTCCCAATTCTCTTTCAATCTCATATCAGATATGTCGACAATCTCTGGTTCTAGGATATGACTATAGAAGGTGGAAAAAAAAGCTTGGACTTTGGATAGCCTTGGACTCAGAGGAGAGCTGTCCAGAATTTGAGTTAGAAGTATTGATTCATCCAGATTTTCAATCAAGGAAAATAATTGTCACTGCAAATTGGAATCTCAGAAATGTAAGGGAGCTTCTAGAATACCTTGATGAGGTATCATCTCAGTGTAGATTCTCAATTGATGATGCAATAGTTAACATTAGATCAGAGAAATCATTATCTTGCATAAGCTGCCTGCCACCAAGGGTGATTAAGTTCCAACCTTTAAGATTGTAACAAGTTAACCCTGACATTCTTACATAATGTATCTTCATCTAATAGAAGCTTCTATTGATACTTCCATTGAATTTTCTTGGCAGGATGGTTACAAACAATGTGTGTTAAATTATTAATTTTAAATGTCTTAGATATTTTTTAGGAACTTGCATAAGTTAATTCTAGATGAAGAAGAGATCTAGAATTGAATATCTAATTTCAATTTAATAATTATAGTCTATCAAAGGTGCACACTAGTCTCAGCTAAATAATTTGATTCTATCCAACTTTTCTGTCCTCAAGTAATGCAAGAGAAATTATCATGGTACACATAACAAGTAATATAAGAGAGTGTGGAGAACTTGGTGCAAATTCCAATCCAAGGTTTGGTATTTCAATATTAGAAGAGCATGTCTTAAGGCATAAAGCAGAGGAGACGAGATAAGTGAAGACGACCGATGCAAGCGACTAGTGCAATCTGAATTTGTCGGATGGCCCTTATCGCTTACATCGGTCGTGTTAGCAAACTACCGCGAGAGAAATTATCATGGTACAAACGCAAACTACCAAGTAATATAAGAGAGTGTGGAGAACTTGGTGCAAATTCCAATCCAAGGTTTGGTATTTCAATATTAGAAGAGCATGTCTTAAGGCATAAAGCAGAGGAGACGAGATAAGTGAAGACGACCGATGCAAGCGACTAGGGCAATCTGAAATTGTCGGATGGCCCTTATCGCTTACATCGGTCGTGTTAGCAAACTACCGCGAGAGAAATTATCATGGTACAAATGCAAACTACCAAGTAATATAAGAGAGAGTGAAGAACTTGGTGCAAATTCCAATCCAAGGTTTGGTATTTCAATATTAGAAGAGCATGTCTCAAGGCATAAAGCAGAGGAGACGAGATAAGTGAAGACGACCGATGCAAGCGACTAGTGCAATCTGAAATTGTCGGATGGCCCTTTTCGCTTACATCGGTCGTGTTAGCAAACTACCGCGGGAGACTTCAAGAAGTGACCTTGCGTAAAGATTTGACTCACGAGTATAAAAACTAGCAACAACGATGAAATGGATAATACGACCGATGCAAGCGATAGGGGCAATCCAAGATTCTCCGATTCCCCGTATCGCTTGTATCGGTCGTGTCCTCTTAATTCTTTATGTCCTTCTGTAACTTCTCGAATTTAAACACTTTCCAACAAGAATGAAGTAAAAAACCCACAATGCATTCATAATTGTGACATAAATAAATTTAATTGGACCATCCAGTGAACTTTTGTCAAACTCTCAAGAGGTTCAATACAACTGTGACCATCTTCCAGATGAAGATTGGCATAACTACATACAATTTGTTAAAAAATAAATATTCCAACCTCGGTTGGCTTTACAATTGATTTCAATCTACGACTCAAAAATTGATTTAACCCTTTCTATCCTTTTTAGAGCCTTGCTTTCTCTGTTGCTTCTGTCCCTTTTTGGAGCTTTCAGCTTGACTCTTTATGTTGTTCATATGCTTTAGTGGTGAGTGAAGAGGAAGCCCTTTCTTTTTATCTTCAGACTGTTTTTTATCAGGTGGAGGGGGTGGAGGTGAGTCTGGATCATGTGGGCAGATTGCATGTTTCATGATACTATTTATTGCTCTCTCTCTGATCAAGATGATCCATGCATCTGGGTGGTCTGATAAATTCAATCCAGGACTGTAGAACCTTCTTTCCAAGAATCTTACAGCATTTGCAATCACTCTCCATCCACATGATGTTGAGTCTCTCTGCAATGGCACATGAATTTGGCTGTATCCAAATTGCTTTTGTTCATTCATTTTAGCTATTCCTGGAAAATTCTGATCAATATGCATCTTGAGAAGCTTTGCAGCACTGCATTGTAAAGTGAAAATCAAAACGGGGCATGGCTTTAAAATAGAGAACAACAAAATGTATAGTAACTTACACTTTGCAATTCCCATGCTGTGATGGAAGAGAATTTAGGAAAAGAGCTTGATATGCATTGAAGTCCACAATAATCAAACTCCAATGGCCCCTGTCAATGAGTTGCATGTAAATATACTTTCTTAAATGAAACAAATATGTTTCCAAAATGAAGATGAATACTTACTTTTCAATATATGGGTAAATTACACATTCTACTTCTTCTGTAAAACCCCGTAGAAAGGACTTGGCATCTCCATGTTTATGTAAAAAACATTGTGTCACCAGAGGATCTAAAATAAATACTTTTCTTTGAACCTTTTCCTCACATTGTTGAAGAAGAACCCTACAAATCAAGAAATAAAAATGCAGTTAAGGAACTAGAAAATTATGCAAAACAAAAGCATTTTAAGGCCTCTAGATATACCTGAGTGAAATGTTGACCACACTATCTGATATTTCAAGATGAAGCTCCCTCAACATTTTTTTATCTTCAGGTCTAATGTCAAGAAACAATTCACTTTGCCATGGCATTGCAACATTAACTATAACCTGCCCATCTCCTTTCTTGAGGAGCTCTTTATTTGCTTTCTGTAACTTTTGAATCTGGGTTAAGATGGCACTTTCCTCTGTAAATAATCCCTGCTTTTTCCTCTCCTCCTCACTATTTGCTGCAGCTCTAGTCTCACGATCATGAGTGACTTGAGCGTTGATCTCTTCAATGACAACTGTTGTTTTAGGTGCTCGAGCTGGAGGTATATTTAAAATATCGAAGAATTTTTTGTCGTGGTGATCAATAGGAACCAGAGCTTTATCAAACTTATATCTTATTCTTGAAACAATAACATAATCCTTCACCATTAAAGTTACCCTATGAGAATGAGCAGCACATAAGTAGGCATCATTCATGAAATCAATAGCAAAGTCCTCTGCAGCTTCTTGCAGGCATAGCAGTGCTTGAGTTTGCCACCTCACATTGACAAAGGATGAGGTCTTCATCAAAGAACAGAGGTTGGATGAGATCTGCTTGACAACTCTCATAAATGGAAGTCTTGGGATCAACAATCCCACAGAATTTTGGGCTCTTCTTATTTCCCTGAAAGACTTAACATGGTAGTTGACCCTTTTTTTTGAAGGCTTGTCTGGCACTTTGGCTTGAACCTTCTGGGAATTTTGCTCCTGGACATTTTCCCCTTGGGCATTCTTGTCCTGACCCTCAGGGTACAACTTCCTTGCTGTCTTTTTGGTTCTAGCCATACTCTGCAAAAAATCAATTTTTAGGCAAGGAATTAGGAAAAGTGGAATATTCCACTGTCAAAACTTACTCTCTAAAAGCTATGATCAATGACTCTTTCCACTATCAGAGGCACGACCAATGCAAGCGATAACAGTCATCCGGAAATGCCCGGATGTCCCTGATCGCTTGCATCGGTCATCTTTAAATTAATCATCAAATATCAATAAATAATATCTTACAATGCAAAATACTCAATTATCACTAAGATAAAGATAATTGGAAAACTATAATCAATGACTCTTTCCACTATCAGAGGCACGACCGATGCAAGCGATAGCAGTCATCCGGAAATGCCCGGATGTCCCTGATCGCTTGCATCGGTCGTCTTCAAATTTATCATCAAATATCAATGAAATATATCTTACAATTCAAAATACTCAATTATCACTAAGAAAACGATAATTGGAAAACTATAATGAATGACTCTTTCCACTATCAGAGGCACGACCGATGCAAGCGATAGCAGTCATCCGGAAATGCTCGTATGTCCCTGATCGCTTGCATCGGTCGTCTTTAAATTTATCATGAAATATCAATAAAATATATCTTACAATGCAAAATACTCAATTACCACTAAGAAAAAGATAATTGGAAAACTATAATCAATGACTCGTTCCACTGTAAGAGACACGACCGATCCAAGCGATAAGAGTTATCCGTAAATGCCCGGACGTCCCTCATCGCTTGCATCGGTCGTCCCTGAATTCATCATCATATTTCAATAAATAGTAGTTAAAATAAAGGTAACAATGCGTTATACTCAAGCATAGCAAAGGAAACCAAAATTTGCAAGCAATGATCAAGGACTCGATGATATTAAAAAACATGACCGATCCAAGCGATTAGGGTTATCCAAAAATCTCGGATGTCCCTAATCGCTTGCATCGGTCGTGTCCACATTACCTTACGTAGAGAGCGCTCTCTATAGAAATTGTGAAGTAGGCTAAAAACGTGGTGGCAATGGAACCTCGACGCTTGGCAAGTGTTGACAGAAAAAAATGAAGGAAATGAATAGGGAAGCTTAAATAGGTCCCAAAACTGAGTTGATCATTGTGCCACGTGGCATGCTCCGATTGGTCCACGTCAGATACCCGTTGCGAATTCCAACGTCTTTTGCCACGTGGCATGATTTGATTGATCCATGTCATCTATCCGTTGCATCGGGGAACATACACTTTACCACGTTGCACTCTATGATTGGTCCACCTCATTCGACCGTTTCTTCCCTCCTCACTAGAGACACGACCGATCCAAGCGATAAGAGTCATCCGTAAATGCCCGGATGTCACTGATCGCTTGCATCGGTCGTCCCTGAATTCATCATCATATTTCAATAAATAGAAGTTAAAATAAAGGTAACAATGCGTTATACTCAAGCAACACAAAAGAAACCAAAATTTACAAGGTATGATCAAGGACGATGCTATTTAAAAAACATGACCGATCCAAGCGATTCGGGTTATCCAAAAATCTCGGATGTCCCTAATCGCTTGCATCGGTCGTGTCCACATTACCTTACGGAGAGAGCGCTCTCTATAGAAATTGTGAAGTAGCCAAAAAACTTGGTGGCAATGGAACCTCCACGCTTGGCAAGTGTTGACAAAAAAAAAAAAAAGCAAATGAATAGGGAAGCTTAAATAGGTCCCAAAACTGAGTTGACCGTTGTGCCACGTGGCATGCCCCGATTGGTTCACGTCAGATACCCGTTGCGAATTCCAACGTCTTTTGCCACGTGGCATGATTTGATTGATCCACGTCATCTATCCGTTGCATCGGGCAACGTACACGTTGCCACGTGGCACTCTGTGATTGGTCCACCTCATTCGACCGTTTGTTCCCTCCTTGCCTATAAATACCTATTTCTTCACAAACTCAAATTTTCAACCTTCAGAGAATTTCTCACCTACATGTGTATTTTTCTTTCGTCGCCGACACGACCGATACAAGCGATTTTTGCCGTTTGACCTACGTTGACTCGCTCTAGTCGCTTGCATCGGTTGTGTTCTCCTAATAGACATACAAGAGAAGCTGCAGCTTAGATGGAGGTAATGAATGAGATCCTTAGTGTCTCTCCATCAGAGAAACTTCTTGATTTCATGGTTCAAGAGGGTTTAAGTGTAGATTATTTTCCTGATGCAATGACCATATTCAACCCCGAAATTGATTTTGAAAAACTCTTAGAGAACTCGAAAAGTTTTCTTAAGGATGAGTGGGAGATTTTCTTGGGGTTGGTCGATGGGAGGATCCTTTCTATTTCTCAGAAAACCTATGTCCATCCTCACATCTTTGGGAAGGATCCAACAGATAGGGCTAAAATCACAAGAAAATGCAGAAGGATATCCCCTTTGCCAGGGAAGCTTGATTTATGCCCAGAGCATGAAAAGGACTGCTGCTTGCTCCCTTTAAACATTGCTTTCTTGATATGGCTTGATCATATCTTAGTTGAAAGGGAGGAAAATGTTCATGATGAAGACGAGCCTTGCTTAGAGCTGGCACTTGAGGCTAGCTCAAAAACTATGAAAGGTGTCATGGAGATTGTTGAGGAGATCAATCTCCAAGCAGAAGAAGAGCAGGTCAAAGATTTTGATGTGGCCACTTTTAAAGCAGAGACTGCAATAAGGGAGCCAAGTGAAGAAGTTCAAGTGTCTGAGAAGTCCCTACTTCTCCCAAATCTACCTTTTTACTTTATCTCTGGGAAAGAGTTCATACCTCTATTTTACATTCAGGAACTTTTCAATCTAAGGGAGGACTACTGTCTTGCAGCTATAGCTGAGGCAGAAGAAGTTGCAAGGAGATTCATCAATAAGAAAGGAGAAAGAAGAGAGGAATTTTTGCGTCTTGATTTGGATTTGTCTAATGAAGAATTCAAAGATTCATCACAAGCTCTTTCAAAATGCTTTGAGAAAGCTATCTCAGAGAAGCCAAAACTTGCTGATGAAGAGTTTGATGAGCATCAGAAGCAACTTGGAATATACTCGTTTGGACGTGGCTATTCATTCTTGGATGTCGCTGAGGACAAAGGAACAATTTGTATTGACTCAAAAGAGCTCATTGAGGAGGAAGATGAGGTCAAGGTATGTTGTTTGATATATTCTATCAATTAAAGTTTTTGTCCGAGATCTCTATTTTTAAGTGAGAAAATGACCATGACCGATGCAAGCGATACAACCTAACGGATAATCTCCGTTGGGCCTTATCGCTTGCATCGGTCGTGTTCGGACTTGAAGAGGAAGATGAGGTCAAGTATGTAGTAAAATATATTCTCATGATTTAAAGGAAAAGGAGATGAGATGGGCTTGATGCAAAATCTCTATCTTGTGTCAGTTTGTCCAAGTTCTCCATTCGAAGTGTCAGAAATGGATCACGACCGATGCAAGCGATTATGCCCATCGGATATTTTCCGCTGGGCCTCATCGCTTGCATCGGTCGTGTTTGGACTTTAGGAAGATGACGTCAGGGTATACAGTTAACTATGTTCTCAAGAACTTTAGGTTAAGGATATGCGATGGGACCAATGCAAAATCTCTTTCTTGTATCAGATTTGTCCAAGTTCTCCATTCGAAGTGTCAGAAATGGATCACGACCGATGCAAGCGATTAGGCCCATCGGATATTTTCCGTTGGGCCTCATCGCTTGCATCGGTCGTGTTTGGACTTTAGGAAGATGACATCAAGGTATACAGTTAACTATGTTCTCAAGATCTTTAGGTTAAGGATATGAGATGGGACCAATGCAAAATCTCTTTCTTGTATCAGATTTGTCCAAGTTCTCCATTCCAAGTGTCAGAAATGGATCACAGTTAACTATGTTCTCAAGAACTTTAGGTTAAGGATATGCGATGGGACCAATGCAAAATCTCTTTCTTGTATCAGATTTGTCCAAGTTCTCCATTCGAAGTGTCAGAAATGGATCACGACCGATGCAAGCGATTAGGCCCATCGGATATTTTCCGTTGGGCCTCATCGCTTGCATCGGTCGTGTTTGGACTTTAGGAAGATGACATCAAGGTATACAGTTAACTATGTTCTCAAGATCTTTAGGTTAAGGATATGAGATGGGACCAATGCAAAATCTCTTTCTTGTATCAGATTTGTCCAAGTTCTCCATTCCAAGTGTCAGAAATGGATCACGACCGATGCAAGCGATTAGGCCCATCGGATATTTTCCGCTGGGCCTTATTGCTTGTATCGGTCGTGTCTAGGAGTTGCATGCAGCAATGATTATACATGTCTTGCTTGTGGGAATTCCCCTCATTTATCAAACATTAGATGTTTCTAGGCAGTTTGCAAATAGATATTGATGACGACCGATGCAAGCGATAACGACAATCTGAATTTCTCTGAAGACCCTTATCGCTTGCATCAGTCGTGTCTCTTGCTTTTCTTTCTAATAGTTTCAAGTTACTTCACATGTTTCCTTAAGTGTGCTTGCACTTCATCTAACCATGTTTTTCATTTTTATCACAGTTAACTTTATTGGATGAAGACAATTACCTTGGCAGGGGCAAGGGAACAAGAAAAGCCTTAGAAGAGAAAGGAAAAGCAAAGGTGGATATTCATTCTATTATCCACTATCTTCCAAAGTTGGACCCAGCCACTTTTTGTGTTATTCACAAGCACTATAGTGAGGAGCCAGACTTTGGATTGTTCTGCTTGAGGACTCTATCAAAATACATGGGTTTTACTCCAATACCCTTTAATGCTTTCAGAGTTTTACTGCTTGAAAGAGCAACTGCATTCAGAATTTTTGGATATGCCCCTGGACTCAATGCTTCAAGGGCAGGGTACTTTCTTTGTTATTCAAGCTATGCAATGGCTGCAGGGGTGTCAGATTTAAAAAGCATTGCTGGATACAGGAGAAAAGAGTTCCTGAGATATAGAGGTGATTTGCCAGAGCCAAGCTCTTTCAAAAGGCTCAAGGAATGACTTGATTTTTTCAAATTCTATATCTCAACAAATGTACATATACAGAAATTGCCCAATGTGATATAAGACATTGCAAATTTTTTTGGTGTAATTGTTATTGATTCTCTGGTCAAAGTCATCTGATGGTAGTAGACATATTTCTTTTCAAAGCATAATACATCATGAAATGTACATACATGACATCTTTTATTTCTCAAAGAAATAAAAGACATTGCAAATATTAAAGCTCTATTTGAAATGTGGTCTTTTTCAGTTTGTGATATTGATACATGATTTGTCTAGAGATAGCCATATCCTTCTGATTATATTTGGCATGAGGTCCTTTGTAATTGTCTTCTAAAGAGCTTGAAGGTCTACAACTTGAGTGATGCTTAACTACTTCATGTACCAGAGCATCCAAGGAGATATCTGCACAAGGTAGTTCTGGAGGAGAAGACTCCTGCATATGGTGAGCTAAAGAGAATATGTGAAACTCAGCTTGGTGTAGTTACACGATGTTGCTTGCCAAGGAATATAAAGCAATTCAATTCTCAGTATTTCCTGAACCAGTATGGAACAGTAGCACTGGTGAATGGTCTATGTCAATCAGCATGGTAATCTCTTAGGAACCGGCACGTGTCCAATATTCCTCTGAGTGTCAATATAGGGAAGTGAACGTGCATGAGCCCAAGCTCAGAAATGCACATTGTTAGTGACAAATGTTGCTTTGAAAAGAGGAGAGGGGATCCACCACTCAAAGATTATATTTGGCATGAGGTCCTTTGTAATTGTCTTCTAAAGAACCAATCAAAAAGCTCTCTGAAGGCATTGCTCTTTGTTACTCCTCCTCCTTTCCTTGTACACCTAAAGAAGCTTGTCCTTGCTTGATAATGAGATTTTTCCATGCCTTGGGTGTTCCACATGGCAAGTGGTTCTTTTTCTGCAAAGAATGCACCATGCACAAGAAGAATATGCTGGAAAGCAGAAGAATTTCATTAGACCTTTATTTCAATTAAAAATAAATAAATTGAATAAAATATCTTTGGAGCTCACCAAGTAGTATGTTATGTCTTTGGCACCCCATGCCTCTATGATGGTTTCTATAAGCTCTGTGGTCGCCTTTCTGAAATCTGTCACATAACTTTTTGATGTTACCTGCTGCCTCATGATCTTTAAAAGATTATCTAGTTTGACCCACACCTCCATTCTCTTTTTTGCTATTTCTGGTTTGCTTTTTACATTAGTCGTGACCTCACAAAATGTTTTCCATGAATTCCACATGGCATTAAGTTGTTTGCCATCATGGTTGCTGAAGAATCTCCTTGCTTTTGCACCTCCCATTGAGACATCCTGTAAAACATCACCTGTATTTTGTGAAAGCTTTGGATCTTTTCTTAGATGAACATCACCACCATGAAACCCCATTTCTGAAAGAAGACATTCACATTTTTTTATGCATTCATCTGCAAGAGTTGTAGGCTTGATAGAATATGCATAATCCAAGTGAAGACGGACCAACTTGTCAATGATTCTTAACTCTGCATGTAGTGTACATATGTGTACATTTGTCAATGCTATTGGAAGTATGGGATCCCAAATCATTGAAGAAGATGAGTAGTTACGAAGAATAACATTTTGTCTAGAAGGAGCCTCTTCACCCTCAGCTCTAGTAATCCATCCATTTGTGCCTGGGCTTTGCATGCAGTACAAGCAAGGGTATTTAGAATTTGCTCCCCCACTTATACCAAACATGCATTTGAGAGTCTTTAGGTCTCCACTCAAATGCCACTCAACTTGAAAGTTTCCGTAGTCTTTGACATTCAACAATTCTCTTGCATGATGCCCTTGGATAACATTTGGAATGTTTGTCTGTGAGAATAACCATTTAAGTGCTTTATGGCTCTCAGATGGAACTTGAGCACAGCCAACCCACCATAACTCCATTTCTGATTGTACTTTGAGAGATGGAGTATCCAATTTCCCAAGGCTATAGTCCAAAGCTTTGTTCATCAGTGCAATGCTTATTCTCTCCATCTTTTGATGTTTTTTAAGCTCAGCTTCATCAAGTTTGATTACAAATTTCAATAGACCAGAACATTCATGCTCTTTTATATTATAGAACTGAACCATGTATGTTTGAAGTTTTATAACATCTATCCATATGTTGTTAAATGCATTGTAAGTGAAATGTAACTTTTGTTTTCCTACTTCGTAAGGCATGTTACCGTGAATATGTTTATATTCACCAAATACTGATGTGATCTTCTTATTCAAGCAGAGCCGAAACTTTCCTACATGATGGGGTCTAGGCAATCCAAAACTTCTAACTTTGTTAAATTTTAAAAATTCACACCAAACTTTTGAAATTGCTCTATAACCTTTCCTACTCACTCTGACACTATCACAAATATTTTGAATTTGAGATGGTTCTAGTAAAAGATTCATTTCTGTCATGAGTTTTTGAAAAACAAAGCGTTTCAAGCATGTATTTTCATTTAGTTTCAATAGTTTTAAAACATCATTTTGACTCAAAATTTCATTACAGAAATGTATGCGCTCAAAACTGCTCGACATATTGAAACCTAGCACATTTGTCACATGATCTCTAACAATTTTCATTCTTTTCTTTTTCTGGCCAAATTTTTCAGTCAAATCTAAAAAAGGTTTTACTCGTTTTGACCGCATTCTCAAACCTATAGGAGTTTCTTTCATTTTTTTAAAAGACTCTAACTGAGAAGATAAAGTGGATAATTTGTTTTCTAGCTCCCTCATATGTAAATTCTTCTGGTGTAGTGTGTTTTGTAAATAGTTTATGTATTGTACATAATTCCTTGAAATATCCCAGAGCCTTGAACAATAGCCTTGTAAACCATCCTCACCATCTCCCACAAATCTAATCAGATCATGAAGATTATGAAAAGGGGGGTACCTTCCAGTTTGTGGATCAATTGGATAAACAGATCCATCTGTCCATATGTCGATATGTTTCTTGCCTTCCTTTCGCAATCCATCCACTTCAAGAGGATGAAGAGCCCTTCGAAATACGTTTCTTGTCGTCGCATACTCCTGACTAACTGCAATGTTGATATGGAACTTTTTACAATGATTTCGAATGTTTGAAAGCTCAGGGAGAGTATTTGGGTTAACGTTCTCCATGGTCTGCTATGAAAAATGACCAGCAAGTGTCTAAAATGACGTGAAAGGGAGAAACAGGCTTGCTATGAAAAGTAGAGAAAAAGAGCGCAAAACGTGATCAACACACATTATATAGGTCCGTGAACAAGAGGAAAATTCAACTTTTGAGGCGTAAGATATCACACAAACTTCGAGGCGTAAGATATCACACAAACTTTTCATGATTATATGATACGAGTTTCTCTCTCTTCAAAATTTGCATAAGATACGTTTTAAATGAACTTACACGGAATTTGTTAAAGGATTTGACAACTTTAATCCTGATTAAGCACAACTAATTGAAATCCTTACACGGCCCTTTTTGGGCCGTTTTTCGCCCTAATGAAAGCATCCATCACACTGCCTTTCGGGCAATTACTGGCATTAGTACCAGGAATACGCCAACAATTTCAACAACATTTTACTACAAAATCTGCTTGCATTCCGGCTATCGCAACAGTACAACCAGAGCCAGACTCTACGGTAGATCACTCAGTTCCTCTGATTACGGTATGGTTTCATAAACATCAAATCCCACAAGTTTTAATTGATGGGGGGTCTGGCGTGAATATTGCCACTGCGTCACTTTGTAAGAAGTTAGGATGGACTAAGATAGAACCAGTTCAATTCTTTGTTAGGATGGCTGATCAATCTAGAGTTCATCCAGTAGGACTGGTCCGAGATATACCCATAACTGTGCAAGACACAACATTCAAGATGACTTTTGTTGTTCTAGAATTGCCAGAATCCACCCTAGATTACAATCTACTTTTCGGCCGTCCTTGGTTGAAACAAGCCAAGGTAATTCAAGACTGGTCAGCCTAGGAACATACGTTCAAAGATAAAAATCGCAAATGTGTCGTAAAGTTAGATGCGATACAACCCTGTGAGTTACATGCTCGACCATATTTTGCCGAACCAGTCCATATGTTAGATGGGTTGTCTGATGACGAACAAGAAGAATTTCTGAAGAATAATGTTGATTTAATGACATTAGGAACTATTGATCTACAGTCTGTGGTAGATACCTGGAATGCTTCAGTATGTACAGTAATACCCATTGCCGAAGAAACTAAGGAGGAAGATACCATTTCGATTCACGGTAATGAACTACAACAACTTCTCGAACCATCAGCTAATACAGAGAAATATCAACAATTTTATGTTCCAGAAGACCAGTTAATTACTTATAATCTTGGAGATGAAGATCACCCTCGTCCTGTAAAGATAAAGCAAAACTTACCTGAAGCCTTTCAAGCAGATTTAATTCAGTTACTCCAAGAATTTACTGACGTCTTTGCATGGGATTACAAAGACATGAAGGGCTTGGATCCTCGTATTTATCAACACAGAGTTATGCTAAAACCAGAAGCGAAACCGATAAAGCAAACCAGCTACCGGATGAACCCACATTATGCATCACAGGTAAAGGCTGAACTTGATAGGTTATTAAAAGTTGGATTCATAGTACCAATAGAACATGCGGAATGGATTTCACCGATTGTGATTGTACCAAAGAAAAACAAGCAATTGAGAATCTATATAGACTATCGGAAATTAAATGCTGCAACAGTACCGGATCCTTTTCCGATTCCCTGGATACTATGCTTGACAAAGTAGCAGGTCATGAGATGTATTCATTTCTAGATGGATACAGTGGATATAATCAAGTAAGAATGGCTGAAGAGGATATACCAAAAACTGCATTTATTACAAATTGGGGTGTCTTTACTTGTACAGTAATGTGGTTTGGATTGAGGAATGCACCAAGCACATTTCAAAGATGTATGCAAGAGATATTTTCTCCTTATCTCACCTCATTTATGCAAGTATACCTTGACGATTTTTCAATTTTCGGTAAGATGATCGCACATCTGGTACATTTACGATGTTGCTTTCAGAGATGTAGAGAATATAGATTGTGTTTAAACCCAAACAAATCTGTGTTTGCGGTTTCATGTGGTAAGTTACTTGGTCACATCATATCGGCACAGGGTATTCAAGTCGATCCTGATAAAATTTCAGCAGTATTAGAAGCTCCGGTGCCTAATACACCTAAGGAAGTAATGCAGTTTATGGGTCAAGTGAGATGGCATGGAAGGCATTTACGGTGGCTTGCTCATGTGGCAATACCACTGAACAAATTAATTTCCAAGACTCCACGGCAATTCGAATGGACTCAGGAATGTCAGATAGCATTTGATCGACTGAAACAATTATTAACACAAGTTCCCATTTTACAGCCACCAGATTGGGATCACCCATTTCACGTATTTGTTGATGGATCTGATATAGCAATAGGAAGTGTACTGATGCAACAAACAGATAAATGGTTTAGACCAGTATACTATGCTAGCAGAAGATTAGCACCTGCAGAGAAGAACTACTCGGTAACTGAGAGGGAATGCTTAGGACTAGTGTATTCGGTAAAAAAATTCAGACATTATTTGCTGGGCCGAAAATTTACATTTCATGTCGATCACGCTGCACTTGTTTACTTGATTCGGCAGCAACATATAGGTGGCCGCCTAGCACGATGGGTCCTACTATTGCAGGAATTCGACTATGATGTCATTCATCGGCCAGGTAGTTCACATGTTTTAGCAGACTTTTTGTCACGCTTAGATTCAGGTGAACCTCCGGTTGGTATAAATGATACAACGCCAGCCATCTATACTTCAGAACCAACTACTGAGGAATTGTCAACCCAACCAGTACCAACTACGTATTATGATCAGTTATTGACCTTCCTTTCGGATGGATGTCTACCTTCTGAAGTCCCTACAGCTACACGCCGAAAAATTGCAGTTTTTAGTCGAAGGTTCCGGTTAGTTGCTGGAGAACTCTATTATGCAGATCATACAGGAACCTTACTCCGATGTATCCCTACACATGAAGTAAATTCAGTCATCAATTTAGCTCACTCAAGTCCAACAGGAGGACATTTTGCAGCAGATCTTACTCACCGAAAAATTCTGCAAAGTGGACTTTGGTGGCCAACTATGTACAGAGATGTATTGGAATTTATCAAAACTTGTGATAGCTGTCAAAGAACTGGACAACCACTACAACGCCATTACTTTCCACTTCATCCAGTACTTCCTTTAGAACCATTTCAGAAATGGGGTCTAGATTTTATTGGTCCAATCACACCTCCCGCGGTATTCAGTAATAACCGGTATATATTGACTTGCACAGACTACGCAACCAGGTGGGTAGAAGCATGGCCTTTACGTTCGGCTACAGCAGTTGAAGTAGCAAAATGTCTATTATCAGATGTCTTTCCAAGATTTGGATTGCCACTAGAGCTTGTTTCAGATCAGGGCACCCATTTTATGAACAATTTGATGAAAACATTAACACAGTCATTCCAGATCATTCATAAATTCAGCTCACCATATTATCCTCGTGCAAATGGATTGGCAGAAAGTACCAACAAATCTTTGCTGAACATGCTTCAGAAATTGACTAGAGAAACACCGGAAAGATGGGATCAGTTGCTACCTGCAGTCTTATGGGCCTATCGCACTACATATAAGGTAACCACCGGCTTGACACCATTCAAGTTAGCCTATGGACTAGAAGCAATAGCTCCAATGGAAATTGTAATACCAAGTTTAAGAGTAGCAATTTCTCAGAAGCTTCTACCCGAAGAGTCATTGGTATTTCGGTTGGAAACACTTAGAGAATTAGATGAGCACCGATGGCTCAGTTTCTTAACTATGAAAGAAATCCAACTAAGATAGGCCAGGACACATGACCGCAATTTAAAGACCTCAGTATTTTCGGTAGGACAGCTTGTTCTTTTCTACAATGCGAAGTCCAACAGATCAGCAGGAAAATTCAAGTTACGTTGGCTCGGTCCATTCAAGATTTCAGAACAAGTTGGTCCGGCAACTTTTCGGTTGACTACGTTGACCGGAAATCCATTGCCAAAGGTAATCAATGGGTCGAAGCTGCGGCCGTATTATCCCAGTACTAATACGCATTAAATTATTCGGCGGCGAACCGCGTTTTGTATAAATTTTTGTGTTTTTCTTTTTTTTCTTTTCTTCCTTTTTAGTAGTGTTTTGTACGAATCTTTATGTTACTAGCCGCCTCTCCCTACCGGTCACTCAAGCACACACGCCAGCATGCAAACAGTACCTTTCACGCACCGAACAATGATACCCATTCCCCTTCCCTTTCTCACCGTGTTCTCCTTATTTAACCCCCTCGGTTGCGCCTAAACACTATTGTGTTCTCGAGACTATACGTATTCCCTTGTCTTCTGTGTTATCTGTAAGAGTGCTTGTAAACACCATGGAAGCGCTAGCCAACTACGCTGCTTTCCGTGATGGTATCCCGACAGACGTCGGCGAATACCTGCGTTGTAGAGGATTGTCCAACTTCGCTGAGTTGCCTTGGCACTCAGTGGAAGCCCATCCCTTCTCCGCACAAATCATCCACGCCATCGCCCAATTCCCCGTCACCGAACGACAGTGGGTCTTCCCTTCTCTCCCATATAGGACCGTCATCACCTTCCAAGCCTTCTCTGCAGCCTACCACCTCACCCCACAAGGACGCAAAAATGGCCCTAGCATCCCTATCGCTCGCATGACCGCACTCTTTCCCCGCTCGTCATCCAACGAATATGCCATTCTCTGCCGCCCAGAACCCGAACGATCCGCCCTACAGTTTCTTGTAGCAATCCTCAACTTGCAAAAACGAACCTACGGTATCTCTCGCCCCTTCTACTCCGCTCTAGAATTAGCCACCCGTGAACCTGTAAACTTTGCCTCTTATTTCTTCCAACGAATCCATAAAGAATCCGTCGCTATAGTGAAACAACTCCAAAAAGGCAGCTCTCCGCGCTCTCGCCTTCCCCACATCATCTCCTTCCTCTTCCCAACCATTCTCGCTGCACAACCCCCACCCACAGGCCCAGCACTTAGGCACGAAGAATCAGCACAACCACTCGAGGAAACTGAAGAAGACGACGAAGAGATCAATCAACTCTTCCGCACGAAGCGAATCAGGATCAGCTCTTCAGAAAGTGAAGTCCAAGGATCCGTCGGAAAGAAACACGACGCCGAAGGAGATCAGCAAGAAGAAACTTACCACGACACCGCCACTTCAATACACAACGACACTTCGACAGAGCAACAAGACCAACAAAACCGAGCAGATACAGAGATACTGTCCACCGAAAAGGAGTCTGAGCATCAACAGGACGAGCCGGAAACTGCCACAAAAGCATTGGATGAACTTATTGAGGCCATCAATCATACAGAAGCCGAACAACAGAATGTTGCAAAGGTAACCACCATTGACTCTGCTCTACCCATCCCACCTGTCAACCCTGACCTCCCACCGGAACCATCCCGCCGACTCGGTTCTGAACCTACACCTTCCTCCTCTTCCTCCCCTAACTACTCTCCGCCAAACTCCCAAAACCTACTCACTGATACCTCCTCTCAGCCTCGTCAACCACCACCACCACCCACCGTATTTTCAGAACTAGCATCCATGGGACAGTTCCTCATGCAGTTATCACACCAACTGCCCATACAATTTAAGGAAGCCACGGACAACCTGAAGGCCGAATATCAACACAAGTTTGACATACTGGAAGCAGACATCACCCCCCTCCAGGAAGAAATCGAAGCCACAAAGATTGAGAACCATCAGCTCCAGACGCAGTTAGCAGAGCTACAAGCCAAATTTTCGGCAGAACAGACCTTAGTAGAACAACGAGATGCAGCCCTTGAGCAACTTACAACCAAAGATCGACTCCTACACGCCGCGCATGAAGAAATCCGTGCCCTGAAGGCCACCCTCCACGAAAATGAAGATATCAACGCCTCCCTCGAAGAACTGATCGCAAAGACAAAGATTCAATTGCAGGAAGCAATCCAGAAGAATCAGGAGCAGCAGAAAGAAACCGAACAAATCCAAGAACAGTTACGGAGAGCCGAAGAATGCGCAAATGAAGTAAACAGTATCCTGAAACGCCAGCTGATACGGGAAGGACAATACCTCAAGGATATCGACAGGACGCGCAGAGAACGAGATTCACTGAAGAAAACTCTGGATTTCCAAACCCAGCAGTTTGAACGCCAAGACAACCAAATACGCAACCAAAAGGAGTATATTGTAGAGCTAAAGACCAAACTAGACGAAATGAAGACTTCCAAGGACGCCGCACTAGCCAATGATTTTTATCTACAGGAAGCTTTTGTGCAGACCCAGGCCGAGAATGTACTCACCGAAGCCATCGCACTTAGCTCTGCTAGAATAGATGCCCAGCTTCTAGAGCCTGATACGCTAAAACAGCTATTAGAAACCCTTAAGAAAAAGATAGCTCGAACATTTAGATCGGCTAGGAGTATGTACCTCGAAGGTCTCATCGACGAATGAGTATATTCGCCCATCCAAATTCATAATGTATGAATATGATAATCAAATTTTGGATTTCTCACATTTTCGCACATGACAAGTCTTGTTCAGTCTAGCACCAATCGACAATGTAACATGCGGCATAATGATTTTTATTCGGATACAAATATTATCAAGGGAGGGAAGAGTCATGTCATACTGACATACAATCAGTAGAGCAAATGGCCGTTCAAGCACCGGTGTCTATAAAATGCGTTTACAGAGTATAGCTTTCTAAATTAGCATTCTTCAAGATTCAGCACCTGTTAGCAACTTCTAGTATATTTTTTCAGTAGACCTTCACCAAGCATGTCGGAATCTGATATTCTCCGCTGGCAATTCAGAAAGCGCGCCCATACGCAGACCTATGTGGTAACAACAACAGATACCACTCTACAAGATGAACCAGATGATGCAGTAACTTCTGCATCAGAAAAAAACTCAGCATAAATTCTCCACCGAATTTAAAATCGAGCTCGACACCAAATCGCCAAAGAATGAAGAATGGCTACAGAAGATAGGGCTCCTCCAGTTTGCCCAATTACCGTGGGAACAGTGGATTGCTAATGATGATGCAGAGGACCAATTACATAGCATGCGACAAACCAGCGGTTTCATTCTCAATCAGGTACGATTTTCACCCCAGCTCGTCTCACCCGTATTTAAACTACCAATCTATGATGGTGCCCGATATCTTAAATGTTCAAATGAGGATCTGAAGAAGGAATTTGGCAACTGTGAAGGCCCCCGACGGTATTACATGTTGAAAAACGCCACCTATCACCGATAAGAACAATTTAAATGGTATTTAGAAAAACTTTGTTTACTAGTAAAATTCGACTTAATGTCGAAAGAAAATTTTTCCCCCCTATTGCATGCCGAAGCAGGAGGTCCGGTTAGCTAGACACATTGGCTCTATGACCACCTCTACGCACAAATCATTGTTGGGGATAAGAGAAGATCCCACACCAATAGCAGACTAGCAGCCTATTTAGCTGCTATATTTAATTTTGTCCAATCTGTAAAGGATAAACAGTTACACTGGTCCCCCCCTTTTGACCCCGGTGAATATGATCAAATAAATTCAGAACACCACACAGAGCCTCAGGAAGAAGCCCAACCCTCCACCTCGTCTGCATCTTTATTCCACACAGGTAACAGCGCACAGAATCAGATAGTAGGGACGCCATTTCGGCTGTCCATTAGAAGACGAATGGCAGACAACTTGCCAACTGCCAGTCCAGAGCAAGCACCGGATGTCCCCCAACCCGATTTTGTTATAAGGATGCAAAACCAACTCCAAGAGGTTTCCCAATATTTACGGCAACAAGAACAAGCGATTCAGCACAAAAACGAGTTATTATTAGCCACGATGACTAAGTCCAACTCAGTAATGACACAGATGCAAAAAGAATTGGATGACAAAGAAGCGTTAATACAGGTGTTACAGCAAAACAACCAGCATATTACGGCCGAATTGATCACCGCAAAAAAGTATGTCCAAGACTTTAATCAGTGGCAGCAAGCTATCCAAACACAAATTCAAACCGAAATGTCTAGTTTTTCTACCCTGAATGCTCACCTGCAAGCCGAAAATGAACTTTTGCAGTCAAGAATACAAGTATTGCAGGAGTTCGAAAAGCAGATATTAAAGGATGAGGGTGTAGAACTAAATGCCACATTGATGACAAATGTGGACATAGATTTATTAAAACAACAGTTGGATAGCCGTGTTCAAAATAACTGGATACTTTTTCGCAGGAGATGGCTGGTTATACTTGTTCCGCCACTAGAACAAGTGCGATCAAAAAGGATTGGGGAGTCAAACCCTGGTATGGACCGACAAGCACTGCAAAAGGATATTTCAGCCAGGTGGTGATAGGATACTGTATGGGTACATGGCTTCTGCAGAAGACATGGATATTTTCAACAAGCATAGCACAGGCATATCCAAGTTGAAATGGGAACTAAAGCGGTACAAACACGCACAAACTTTCAAGAAGAAGAGGATTCAACAGCACAGAGGGTACTTTGATTCCATAGACGAAGCGATTAAAGCACATGACAAGGCCAATTCACAAGGTCAAGTTGTCTGTGCTAACTCACGAATAGCTTCTTTTGATCTCGAGGCAGCTAACAATCATATCATTGTCTGGCCTCCTATTGTATGTATATATGGACATGCTTTTCAGGATGGCTTAGATGTTCAAGAAGCTATTCAAGTCAAAAAGGAAGAGCTGCAACTTGGGCATATAGAGCGCTGCGAACAACTTGAGAAAAAGCTGGGTAAAGAAGAACAACAGCCAAAACAGGCGAAAATGCAAGAAGACATTGATCGCTTTTGAACTGAGCCTGAGAGAAACTGAAGAATATGAGTATAAAAAGCGTGAGCTTTTGAGGCAACAGCATATAAGAAAGCGGGACTTCATGAAGAGGCAACTAGACCAGCTATACGAGTTTGAGGAAGTTATGGAGAAAGAGAAGACCTATCACGTACGGTGACACATTCGGGGTTGAAGGGCCAGGCACGCATATGGTCCTCAAGGGCATAGGGGAATGAGCCTGCTTATATTTGCTGAATCACCAGCAGGATATTGGCATGCTGAACGTTTAGCCAGAGCCTTTCTGGATGCATGTAAAGGAAGGGAATATTGGGATAGCCCAGGCAAAAGGATATTACTAACAATACTGCACCTGCGGGTTCGAGTCCACCGTGCGTGCCAGTGTTAGAGGGCCGCCGAACCAGGACGGATGAACCCGGACAGGTGCCGTAAAAAGTGGATTCGCGGAAATATTGTAGCAGATTTCTATTTAAAGCGCATAAAGGAAAGCGGTAAAGATGAGTAGTAGTAGTTTTTCGGAAGGAGTCTCTGTTCTGTTGGGCATTGTAGCGAGTAGGGTTGATCACATCTCGAACTGAAGTGTTTGGAAATTGCAAGTATCGTATTGTATTCTGTCTGTCTGTTATATTGAATCAATTTGGGAGATTGCGAGCATCATATTTTGAGACTATGTATGAGATATTGATGAGTACATTGAGTTCTGTTCTATTCTATTCGTATCTAACTATTCTGCTATCCTCCTTGTTGAACCGATTTCCATTCGGTAGTCTTGTGTTGTGAGTCTGTTTGATTATGAGTTATATACGATTCTGGATCTTTTCTGTCGTGAAATAGTGTGTTTGTCATCCTGCGAGAGACTGTGTAAGGTCAAAGTTAATCATCTACATTTAGTATCTTTTCGGTTAAGTGACCAGATTCGATACAATAGTCTGCGTTCACTGAGAATTCGGTAAAGATCTGTATGTGAACAGAAGTATTGGTAAGTTTGTCAATTGCGGTAGGAATTTGTGACTTGAGTCAGTATACGATAAGTTTGGCGTAATCCCGATTATAGTTGTCTGTGTATTATTGTTCGGTGTACTTACCTGTCACATGGAATCGTCATATTGAATAGTATTCAATTACTGAAAAGTGCGTATTCTATTATTTATAAGTCACAACAGGACCTCTGCTCCATTACCATAGCAGATTCAGTCTAAAAGTCCTAATATTCACCGTGCCGAAGAGTGGTCAGTATTCAGACTCACCCACTGTGCTAAGACGTGATGGAGTATTTATGATTGTGTGAAGAATTGGGAAAATACTACAGGGCCTCTGTCTAACAGACCCCTACCACTCCCAAGAACCCGAGGACCCGATAATACTCTTCCGAAAGTTGGATAGAAGTATTATCGTTTAACAACCAGTAGGTTGAGCAAGCACACACCCAATAGCGTAATTGGATGCATCCACATGGACATGGAATGGCTTGTTCCAATCTGGTGTGGTCAAGATTGGTGCTGAACATAATCTTCGTTTAAGCTCTTGGAAGGAATTCTCACATTCATCAGTCCACTCAAAGTTAGTCAGAAGTCCGTACATGGGCTTTGCAATGACAGCGTACATATGAATGAACTGGCGATAATAACCACAATGCCCCATGAAGGCTTGCACTTCCTTGACGTTCTTTGGCCTAGGTAACTCGGCTATGGCTCTCACTTTCTCTTCATCGGTGGATATGCCATTCTTTGACACTATGTGTCCTAGAATCTTGCCTTGCCTGACCATAAAGACACACTTTTCTGGGTTTAGGCAGACTTGATATTCTCTACATTTGTCAAAGATTTGTCTGAGTTCGGGAATATGGGTTTGCCTAATGTTCGAATGAGCACAAAGATCATCAACATTGACTTCTAAGTTCTTCCTCAGGAACTCTTTAAATACATGGCACATCAGCCTTTTGAAGGTAGCTGGTGCATTGGTAAGCCCAAATGGCATTACACGAAAGGCAAATATACCCCACTGTGTGGCAAAAGCTGTCTTATGCTGATCTTCTGGAGCTATGGCTACTTGATTGTAGCCCGAAAATCCATCGAGGAAGCTGTACACTTCCTTGCCTGCTACTCTTTCTAAGAGATGCTCTGTGATAGGAAGCGGGTAGTTATCTCGAATTGTGGCTGCATTAACCTTCTTCAAGTTAATGCATACACGTAATTTACCATTCTTTTTGGGAACCACTACGATGGGGGATACCCACTCAGAGTGCTCAATTTCATAGATGAATCCAGCTTCAACTAGTCTGTCTATCTCTTCTTTAATCTTGGCAGCGTAATTATCGTTATATGTATAGGGCTTTTGCTTAGAGGGTTTAGCATCTGAGGTCATGGGGATAGTGTGTGAGCATATGTCTGGAATAACACCTTTCAAATCCTTGTAACTCCAAGCGAATACATCTCTGTATTCTCTTAGCAAGGCTATTAACGCATGCTCTTCTTCCTCTGTTAGGTCATGGCCTATGTACGTGCATCTCTCCTCTCCTTCTTCTAGGGCCACTACTATTTTCTTGGTGGTTTCTTTGTTATCATAGGCCTCTCCCGATTGCGCCTCTCGTTTAGGCATTCTAATCATGACTCTCCTGTCATCTATCTCATACTTCTTAAAATTTTCCGGGACCTCAAACAAAGATTCTTCCTCTTCTGGCGAGACTTCTCTCTTCTTTCGTTTCTTTCCTTGTTCCTTCGGGGTCACATGTGTGGCTAATCTTACATCATTTGTAATCTCTCCATGCCTCTGGGGTTGAAATTCTACTTCATGGAAGTATTCTTCATCTGATGCAAAAGGTGGGTCCATAATGATTGACTCTAGATCGGAGTCACTTGCATCCTCAAATGCATCAGGGCTAGGTTCGCATTCTTCTAGAACTGCCTCTCCCATGATTGGCTCTATGGAGAAGACTGAAATGTCATAGCCATCTTCATCACAGTGAGGTGTCCATTGTTCTTCATTGATGGCTACATCCATTGTTGCTAGGATTTCTGCCCAGCCGTGGGGTTCAAATTCTTCGTCAGGAAAAACTATAGGCGCATAGGCTAGGTCTTGAATTGATCTATGTGTTTCTTTTGCACCTATCTCTCTGGCTTCTTCTCTCTTCTCTTCTTCTACTGCTACTTTGCACATCCATAAGTGGGTGTCTTCATGCATCCATGAGGATCCTGATCCTATGGAATGCACCGATTTTGTATCATCTTTGGCTCTATGGATGGGGTTCCATTGGATAGGAGGGACATCTCTATGAGAGTAATCCTTGAGATTGACTTTGGTTGTAACACCTAAGTGCTGCAGGTACAAAGAATTGGTTCCCCAATCCTGTACCACTTGCAACTGTCGCATAAAGGGTCGTCCCAAGATCATTTCATAGGCATGGTTCTTGCTAAAATCACATATGGCAAAGGTATGCTCGAACTCGACACCACAGGTGGTGAGAGTTATTCCTTCTAGCAATCCTAAGGGTCTCTCAATATGACCATCGGCCATCTGAAATTTCATTCTCGTTGGCCTGAGTGCTGGCTTGCCCCAACGCTTCCATAGGGAAGTGGTGGCAATTGCCACTCCTGCACCTGAGTCCAAAATTGCCTTAGTGGTGTACCCCTGGTAGGTAATGGGAAGATAGGTGTTCCCTTCTTCACCTTCACACATGTCTCCTATCTTATCCAAGGGTATCTCTGGCACTGTTCTCTGGGATCCTACCTGGGAACGAGGTTTTGCTATTTCTGGTACTTGTTTGGTTACATGTTTCCACACTTTTGGTCTAACCTTAAGCAGCTCTTCCAAAGTGAGATTGCACTGCACTTTGGTGTTCTTCACTACCTCTGTGTTCCTAGGTATGACTGAATCTTCGTTTCTTACCATGAATGTAGGTGCTCTTATACAGGTGGACTTTGCTTCCCATGGGCCTGTGAAATGGGGTAGTTCTTGTAAAGAATTCGACTCGAAGTCTAATCTTTCTTGAGATTGGGCACTCTCCTGCTCTCCATAAATGGAAGGAAGGTCTTGTGGGAATTGATCGTGTGTGTCATCCACCAGTTCAATGGGAGGAGGAACTTCACTCTCTTTAGCCCATTTCTCTTCTTGAATCTCTCACAAGAATTCTGGTGTGTATTGATTCATAGAAGAAGAGGTGTCTGGCTCCGTAGAGTTAGGCACGTAGGCCTCAAGCACATAGGCTTCCTGGGTAGGAAGACCTGCTCTTTCACTAGCCTTGTCATGGTGTTGAGGGGCGGGTTCCTTTTGTGATTGTGCAATTAGATTCTCTATTCTTTCTAGGGAGGGGGGTTGTCTGGTTCAGTGGAATTGGGCACATAAGCTTTCGATGGGGGATGGGTCATGTTTTTGCTTGCTTTATCTCTTTCTTGATTTTTTTCTTCCTTGACAGATCTTGCAATTATGCCCTCTAACTTCTCTAGAAGTCCATCCAAGTGTAATTGCGTCTTGGCTGAGCCCGAGTAATTGAAAAGGCGACTGGCTTCAAACATAGTCTGAGCCAATGCGACCATTTTCGCGCAAAGCTTGGTTCTTTCTATCTCTAGGTCAGCTCTAGGGTAGCACTTTTCATGATCCGTGACATTTGGCCCTTCTTGGATTCTGGCCTGATATGCTTTAAGCATCATGTCTATGTCTTCAGGAGTGGGATCAGCTAATACTGATCCTGCTTGGGGTGGTGGGTGGGTTACGTGGGGTGTATTAGAGGGTGGAGGGATGGAGGGTGATAGGGATGGTAGCGGTGGGAATGTGTGAGAGTGCGGTTGAGATGTGATCTTTATGATTTTGGCCTTGGTTTCTCGTAGACTTTCCTCAAGTTCACTCATCTTCTTTGCCCATTGCCTTTTCATACGTTCACGGCTATCTCTCCAAGCTCTTGTTCTCTTCTTATTTTGGCTCTCAGTATCGCTAGCGTCTGGGCTCTTTTCCTTGCTTACCCCTTGGTTTTGCTGCACTGCTTGAGCTCTAGTGACTACCTGTACGGGTGCAGTGGAAGTGGCACTTCCTGTGGAATCTACCACTAACCCAATAACATTAATAGGAGTGATTTTTGGCATATTATTAGGATTCTTAGGGCAGTCTCGTAAGAGATGCTCCTTTCCACATTCTTGGCAAAAGCCTTGAATTGTTACTGACTGGGGTTGCATAGGTGGAGGTAAGGGACAATCACGAATGAGATGATCTCCCTGACATCTGTAGCATGGTCCTTTAGGGAATGGGGGTCTTACTAGCTTAGGTTGAGGCCTAGGGTTGGGGTTTGCATACATGACGTTTGTGTAATCTGACTCCCAACTAGGTTCATTTGGCTCTTCACTATAGTAAGACTCACCATGCTCAGGAGACTGCATGTAGTAGGCCTGGGGGCTATCAACATGTGTAGAATCAAAGCTATGGTCACTCGGGTCACTTTCAGAAAGCAATGATGTTACAGGGACTATAGCTCTATTCAGGTTCTCTTCTGCAGCTGCATATTTTACTGGGATCACATTAGTAGGAGCAGGTGGTTGCTGTGCTAGCACTGGCT
This sequence comes from Ceratopteris richardii, assembly GCA_020310875.1. Taxonomy (NCBI): domain Eukaryota; kingdom Viridiplantae; phylum Streptophyta; class Polypodiopsida; order Polypodiales; family Pteridaceae; genus Ceratopteris; species Ceratopteris richardii. Next base: position 67,694,402 of record CM035426.1, on the reverse strand, counting down.
GGGGTCTCAGTTGGTTTTGATAGGGTTGGTAGGTTTGTTGAGGTCTCACATACTGCTGAGGTGGGTACTGGCTCTGGTATCTGCCTTGTTGAGGGTATGGCTGAGGGTAGGGTTGCCTAACCGCTTGCTTATTGTATGGGCAGTCTTGCGCGGTGTGATTGGTGTACCTTCGTTCTATGGTGCAGTACTGGCTACTAGGATTAACTTGGGGTTGAGCCATAATGGGACAGACATTCGCCATGTGGTCACCACCACAAGTATAGCATCTTTTCACAGGGGCATACCTTGGGATCTCTTTGCTAGTGACACCTAATTTCTGAGCTACTTTATCTGCAAGTTCCTCAATTGATGTGGATTGCGTGGAAGAGAGACTAGAGGCACTATCTGAATCTTTGTATATCTTGGAAAGCTCTAACTCCTCCCCTAGGTTATCCTCGATGTCAATGCACATGCGTACACACTCTTCTATAGTCCTAGGATCCTTCAGATACACATATGATCTCAATTTGGTACTTAGCAATCCATCCAAGAATAAAGCCACTTGCTTAGCTGGTGTGGGTAGCTCAGGGACAGGGCATCTTTCAAGATATTGCCTAAGTCTTCTTCCTGCAAGTCTCACGGTCTCTTGAGGGGTTTGCTTGAAGCTGTGAATCAGCGAGGAGGTATTATGTCTTATGCCACTCTTAGAGAATTCAATAATGAAAGCCTATAGGAGTTGGTCTATGCTCCTGAACTGTCTCTCATTCAATGGTTGGAACCATGTGAGGGCTGTGTTCCTAAGGGTTAGACCAAAGGCATTATATTGTGTGAATAAATCCTCCACTTGTTCAGCTCTCAACACTTGCCTAAACTCAGCCACATGATCATATGGATCTCCGGTGCCATCGAAGTAATTCTTCATGGACTTAACTAGCTCAGTTGGTCTCAAAGTCCTTGTGTGCTCTCTAGGTCGTGGTAGAGGGAACTCATCCACATTTCTTTGATTCCTGTGAGCTCTAAGTACCTCAGGCTCTACTCTATTTGTTTCCATTCTCGTTCTTTCTTTGCCCCCTGGGTTGGCAAAGCTTACTTCTGGCCTATCTCTACTCATGTCTCTTTGAATTCCATGAGCTTGGGATGTTCCAGCACCAGGGTGACCATAGGACACATTCGATCTTGGTTGGGGAAAAATAATTTCACCTTTCCAAGTGTAAGCATGCCTATCATTTTCTGTCACCACAAAGATCCTCTCCGAAGCGTGATCTAAGTAGGTCACTCTGCCTGGGCTATCAGGATCCTTAAACTCATAGATCATGATTGTTCCTATATCAGTTGGCTGATCAGATTTATACCTCCAAAAGGCTTTGTCAGTTTCTCGATTGAGGAGCAACTCTATGCTCTTATTATCCTGGGGAATCCACTCTGGTGTGATAATCCTAGTGAGAACCGATTTACCTCTAGGGGTTCTAGGTTCTGTACCCATGTTTCCTTGCTCTAGGTCCCCTAAGTCCGCTTCTGGGATCACATTTCCAAATTCGTCCGTCCTATCTGGGTGACTGGTGACTACATATATGGTTCCTTCTTTGTCCAAGTATGCTCCGTTTTCGAACTTGACAGCTGGGCGCTCTAGTCCAATGGATTGATCAGGATTCTTAATTTGTACCACAGATCTTCCTAGGTCGTCCTCATAGATGCTGGCACCTAATCGGTTGGTCCTAAGGTATTCCAACTGCGTTTTGTAAGGGCCTTCTACCCTGTGCAAGTATGGCACTCCTGAACTTCCTGTAGGTCTCTCCATACCTTGAGTCATCTCGGATTCACTAGTCTCAAAACTTGGGTAGTATGAGTGGTGGCTCAACTGTTGGGCCCACGACCTAGCAGTGTGGTTGACACTAGCCTCTGAGGACCTAAGGCTTTGTCTATCCCTTACTAGATGTCACCCTGATCTAAGGTTCATAAGCCTAATTGAATAGCCCAAATTTGCCCAAGTACAACCTCGTTGCATAGTCCTTTTGTTTCAGTTACTTGATTCTTTTTAGTTGATTCCCGTGTTAAAATTCTTGTCTGATATCACGTCGTAAGGTGTGTTTGAGTGTAGTTCCGCACTTAAAGTTGATCGTTCCACATTAAGTTCTTTTCCTTTAAAGTTCTCGATAGTACAAAGATTATGTCCTTAGCTTGAACTTGAAAGTTTAGGTATGCTTCAACTTGATAATTTCCTATCATCGCCCTGACTTACTCCTACCTCTAATCGTTCTTAGCCTAAGCTAGGAATTGACGAAGGGGAGTTGAGAGTATTCCGACCTTTCTTGCTGATCCTTGCTCTTTAGTGCTCGAGAAGTTGATTCTCAAGCTTGCACAAAGCCCTTGCTTGGACGCTCTCAATTGCTTCTCAATAGACCTGCATCAGTCCCAAGATTAGCTCCAAGTTGACCTACACAATTTATTTCAGACACTTTTTTAATGACCCTTGTTCCCCCTTTTGTATTGCTAAAAATTTCCTCTAGAGCTCCCTTGGTGTTCCTACCCCTCAGTGTGCCAACTTCCAAATATCCTATCTGAAAATCAATGCATTATTCTTATAAAAAACAGTTGAGGGCGCGTAGTATATGCCACGAGCTTTCCGACAAGCCCTAGAGCTCAAAAAATGGACTTCGTATGAAAAAGTTATGGCCGTTCAGGGTTTAGGGGGTTAACGAGACAAACAGAACCTTTCAGGGGTTTTAATGCATTTTTCTAAGGCCTTTGCAAGTGTGTGAGTATTTGAGAGTGCAAATATGCCCAAAATTTAGCCTAAATTTCCAAAAAATTTACCCCTTAATTTTTGCCGAAAATGTCTCTCTATCGCAATAGACGGTGTCTGTCGCGATAGACACAAACTATCGTGGGGGGCTGTCTGTCGTGATAGACGGTGTCTGTCGCGATGGAGTGGTCTGTCGCGATAGACGGTGTCTGTCGCGATAGACGGTGTCTGTCGCGATAGAGTGGTCTGTCGCGATAGACGGTGTCTGTCGCGATAGACGGTGTCTGTCGCGATAGACGGTGTCTGTCGCGATAGACGATGTCTGTCGCGATAGACGGTGTCTGTCGCGATAGAGTGGTCTGTCACGATAGACGGTGTCTGTCGCGATAGAGTGGTCTATCGCGATAGACGGTGTCTGTCGCGATAGAGTGGTCTGTCACGATAGACGGTGTCTGTTGCGATAGACGGTGTCTGTCGCGATAGAGTGGTCTGTCGCGATAGACGGTGTCTGTCGCGATAGAGTGGTCTGTCGCGATAGACGGTGTCTGTCGCGATAGAGTGGTCTGTCGCGATAGACGGTGTCTGTCGCGATAGAGTGGTCTATCGCGATAGACGGTGTCTGTCGCGATAGAGTGGTCTGTCGCAATAGACGGTGTCTGTCGCGATAGACGGTGTCTGTCGTGGAATTTTGGTCTGTCGCGATAGAGTGGTCTGTCGCGATAGACGCTGTCTGTCGTCTGTCGTGATTTGGTCTGTCGCGATAGACGGTGTGTGTCGCGATAGACGGGGTCTATCGTGGGTCTCTGTCTGTCGCGATAGACGGTGTCTGTCGCGATAGACGGTGTCTGTCGCGATAGACTGAAAAAACGCAAATTTTTGAGAAACTTCTAGTGATTTGGAGTGCTCTAATGGTGTAGGTTACCGTGCCAAACACGCATTCACAAAATATTAAGTTTTTCTGTCTGTCGCGACAGACAGAGGTCGTCGTCCCACGACCTGTGTAGAGTCTATCGTACCTGCGCACACTGCTGGAGAAGGTGGTACAGCTAGTTCCTGCAACAAAAGCTCAAAAACACACCAGAAACAGATAGCATGCAAGCTCTCTCTTGCTCTCTCTCACAATGAAATGAGGGAAATGAGGTGGGGGGTGTAATATGACCAAAAAAATGAAATTTTTTGTGGAGATGGAGATGGAGGTGGGAGATGGTGGGGATGATGATGGTGATGATGGTGATGCGAAAGTAAGGAAAAAATGAAGAAAAATAAAGAGAAAGAAGGATATTACCTATAACTCCAATGTCTCAACTCGACGTCTTACCATCACACGCTCGTCCTTGAAGCTCTCTCCCCGGCAACGGCGCCAAATTTGGTGTCACTCTAGCACAATGGTGAGTACCAACGTGAGAAGATTCACCTCATAATTGTCAATCCGTGGAGACGTGAGGACTAGTATGAAGACTATGAGCAAGTGAAGACACAAGTGTGTGAGTGAGAAGCACACAAGCATGCACACACGTACACACACACGCGCACACAAGGCAAGAACAAGGAGAGGAACAATGGAGTTCTTAGCATTAGTCAAAATGTCTCTTACATAAGCTCAATTCACAAACAATCTAACCTCAAAAATGAGCTCTCTAGCTCTTTTTATAGTTTTCTAACTAGCTTTGGGTTAAAAATTAGGTTCTAGAGCCTATTTGAGGGCTCAAACAGAGTCTAAAAATTATGAAAATTGATATGTAGCTAGTTCTAATACTCCTCAAGCTCGAGGACTCCTCGGCTTGCACAAAATGGAGTCTATTCTACCAAAAACGGAATTTACAATGTTTGTGTAGTGATTAAAATCACTTGAGTTGTAAATGGTCCATGGAAAAAAATGATTTGGCCTTGTTGCCGTATTGTGCATGACTCCTCTGTTGCTTTGTATGCCAACAAAAGGCCTCAGCCTGTGCTAGCACAACAACCCCCTGCTCCAGCTAATGTGTTTCCGGTAAAGTATGCTACTGCAGAAGAAAACCTGAATAGAGCTATAGTCCCTGTAACGCCAGTGCTCTCAGAAAGTGATCCCAGTGACCATAGCTTTGATTCTACACATGTTGATAGTCCCCAGGTTTATTACATGCAATCTCCTGAACATGGTGAGTCCTACTATAGTGAAGAGCCAAATGAACCTAGTTGGGAGTCAGATTACACAAATGTCATGTATGCAAACCCCAACCTTAGACCTCAACCTAGACAAGTAAGACCCCTATTCCCTAGAGGACCATGCTACAAATGTCAGGGAGATCACCTCATTCGTGATTGCCCCATGCCTGCACCTACCCAAACCCAATCAGTGACGATCCAGGGCTTTTGCCAAGAGTGTGGAAAGGAGCATCTCTTACGAGACTGCCCTAAGAATCCTAATAATATGCCAAAAATCACTCCTATTAACGTTATTGGGTTAGTGGTAGATTCCACAGGAAGTGTCACTTCCACTGCACCCGTACAGGTAGTCACTAGAGCTCAAGCATTGCAGCAAAACCAAGGGGTAGGCCAGGAAAAGAGCCTAGAGGCTAGTGAAACTGAGAGCATAACCAAGAAAAGGACTAGAGCTTGGAGAGATAGTTGTGAAAGACTGAAAAGGCAATCGGCAAAAAAGATGAGTGAACTTGAGGAAAGCCTCAGAGAAACAAAGGCCAGGATAACTGAACTCACATCTCAAACTCCCTCTCACACTACCCCACCACCACCATTCCCATCTCCATCTGACCCGCCACCTTCCAACCCACCTCACACAATTCCACCACCCCCAAGAGTAGGATCAGTCCTAGCAGATCCCACTCCCGAGGACCTTAATATGATGCTTAAAGCATATCAGGCCAGAATCCAAGAAGGGCCAAACGTAACTGATCATGAAAAGTGCTACCCTAGAGCAGAATTAGAGCTTGAACGAACTAAAATTTGTGCCAAAATGGTGGAGTTGGCTCAGACCATGTTTGAAGCTAGTTGCCTATTTAACATCTCTAGTTCTGCGAAGACACAGTTGCACTTTGATGGATTGTTAGAAAGAATAGAGAAGTTGATTGCACAATCAGAAAAGGAACCCGCCTCTCAACACAAGGACAAGGCAAGTGAAAGAGTAAGCATTCCTGCCTAGGAAGCCTATGTGCCTAACTCTACGGAGCCAGACACATCATCTTCTATGAATCGGTTCACACCAGAATTCCTACGAGAGATTCAATAAGACAAATGGGCTAAGGAAAGTGAAGCCCCTCCTCCCATTGAACTCGTGGATGACGCACATGATCAGTTCCCACAGGACATCCCTTCTATTTATGAAGAACAGGAAAGTGTCCACTCTCATGAGAGGTTAGACTTTGAGTCTAATTCCTTACAAGAGTTACCACATTTCACAGGCCCATGGGAAACCAAGTCTACTTGCCTGAGAGCACCCACGGTCATGGTACGAAATGAGGTCTCAGTCATACCTAGGAACACGGAGGTAGTAAACAATACTAAAGTGCAGTGCAACCTCACCTTAGAAGAGCTACTCAAAGTAAGGCCAGAGCTATGGAAACATGTAGCCAAACAAGTACCAGAGATAGCGAAACCTCGTTCCCAGGTAGGATCCCAGAGAACAGTGCCAGAAATACCATTGGACAAGATAGGAGACATGAGTGAGGGCGAAGAGGGAAACACATATCTTCCTATCACCCATCAAGGATACACCACCAAGGCCATTCTAGACTCAGGCGCAGGAGTTGCAATTGCTACCACTTCCCTATGGAAGCGTTGGGGCAAGCCAGCACTCAGACCCACGAGGATGAAATTGCAAATGGCCGATGGTCACATAGAGCGACCCTTAGGGCTGTTAGAAGGAATAACTCTCACCACATGTGGTGTTGAGTTCGAGCATACATTTGCTATATGTGATTTTAGCAAAAATCATGCCTATGAAATGATCTTGGGACGACCCTTTATGCGACAGTTGCAAGTGGTACAGGACTGGGGAACCAATTCCTTGTACTTGCAACATTTAGGTGTTACGACCAAAGTCAATCTCAAAGATTACTCTCATAGAGATGTCCCTCCTATCCAAAGGAATCCCATCCATAGAGCCAAAGATGATACAGAATCGGTGCATTCCATAGGGTCAGGATCCTCATGGATGCATGAAGACACCCACTTATGGATGTGCAAAGTAGCAGTAGAAGAAGAGAAAAGAGAAGAAGCCAGAGAGATAGGTGCAAAAGAAACACATAGATCAATTCAAGACCCAGCCTATGCACCTGTAGTCTTTCCTGACGAGGAATTTGAACCCCACGGCTGGGCAGAAATCCTAGCAACAATGGATGTAGCCATCAATGAAGAACAATGGACACCTCACTGTGATGAAGATGGCTATGACATTTCAGTCTTCTCCATAGAGCCGATTATGGGAGAGGCACTGTTAGAAGAGTGTGAACCTAGCCCTGATGCATTTGAGGATGCAAGTGACTCCGATCTAGAGTCAATCATTATGGACCCACCTTTTGCATCAGATGAAGAATACTTCTATGAAGTAGAATTTCAACCCCAGAGGTATGGAGAGCTTACAAATGATGTAAGGCTAGCCACACATGTGACCCCGAAGGAAGAAGGAAAGAAAAGAAAGAAGAGAGAAGTCTCACCAGAAGAGGAAGAATCTTTGTTTGAGGTCCCAGAAAATTTTAAGAAGTATGAGATAGATGACAGGAGAGTCATGATCAGAATGCCTAAACGAGAGGTGCAATCAGGGGAGGCCTATGATAACAAAGAAACCACCAAGAAAATAGTGGTAGTCGTGGAAGAAGGAGAAGAGAGATGCACGTACATAGGCCATGACCTGACAGAAGAGGAAGAACAAGAGCTAATAGCCTTGCTGAGAGAATACAGAGATGTATTCGCTTGGAGTTACAAGAACTTGAAAGGTGTGGACCCTGACATATGCTCACACACCATCCCCATGACCTCAGATGCCAAACCCTCTAAGCAAAAGCCATATACATATAATGATAATTACGCTGCCAAGATCAAAGAGGAGATAGATAGACTGGTTGAAGTTGGATTCATCTATGAAATTGAGCACACTAAGTGGGTATCCCCCATCGTAGTGGTGCCCAAGAAAAATGGAAAGCTGCGTGTATGCATTAACTTGAAGAAGGTTAATGCAGCCACAATTCGAGATAACTATCCGCTTCCTATCACAGAGCATCCTCATGTATTGCTTTGTCCATGCTAGGCGAATACACTCCTAAACGTTTCAAATTCTGCAATGTTCGTTGTTTAGAATAGTGATTTCCTAGCATTCCTTCATGGACTTGTTGCAACCAACTACTGTGTTCGTCGTCCTCAACATAGCAAGCTAATACACCCTCAGTATCTTGTTTGTACATGCTTCCTGCTAATATGTGATATTTTTGTGATTTTACAATTTCTTCTTGTGATGTTTTCACGTTCTTATTTGCAGGGCCGAAGGTTAGGACTGGTACCAACTTATTTGCCCATTTAGGAACAACTTCTAAATTGAGCAGATAAGCATCGGGTAGTTCGTCAGACACTCCTTGCGGTGACTCTCCTGAAGTGATGCGAGAAAGGTGATCTGCCCGAAGGTGGGTTCTACCTTTCCTGACAACAACTTCAAAGTCATACTCCATTAGTAAGAGGAACCATCTTACTAAGCGTCTCGTATTGCAAGGTTTATTGACCAAATATAACAAAGCTTGATGATCAGTGAAAAACTTGAACTTGTTGGCCAATAAATAGTGTCTAAACTTCTTCACAGCATATACCATGCCTAACCCTTCTCGCTCGGTTGTGGTATAATTTCTTTCGGCTGGGTTTAGTTGTCTACTAGCATATGCTATGGGTAAATCTAAATTTCCTTCACCGGTGGGTTGTGCTAGCACACAACCTATGGCATGATTGGATGCATCCACATGGACATGGAATGGTTTATTCCAATCAGGAGTAGTCAGTATTGGTGCTGTGCACAAACGTTTCTTCAGTTCATTGAAAGAATTCTCGCATTCGTCGTTCCACTCAAAATTAGACAACAAGGCATAAAGGGGTCTAGCTATGATCGCGTACATGTGGATAAACCTACGGTAATATCCACAATGGCCCATAAAGGCTTGTACCTCTTTAACATTCCTCGGCCATGGCAACTCTGCTATGGCTCGTACCTTATCTTCATCTGTTGAGATTCCATTCTTAGAAACAATATGACCTAAGATTTTACCTTGACACACCATGAACACACACTTTTCTGGGTTCAGACACACTCAATATTCTCTACACTTGTTGAAGATTTGTCTGAGCTCAGGGATGTGGAATTTTCTTTCTTGGGAATGAGCACATAAATATCCACATACACTTCTAAGCTGTTTTGCAAGAACTCTTTGAAGACATGACACATGAGCCTCTGGAACGTTGCAAGTGCATTGGTGAGCCCAAATGGCATCACACGAAATGCAAAGATTCCCCACTCTGTGGCAAAAGCTGTTTTGTGTTGATCTTCTGGGGCAATGGCTACTTGATTGTAACCTGAAAATCCATCAAGGAAGCTATAAACTTCCTTGCCTCCAACACGCTCCAATAGATGTTTCGTGATTGGAAGTGGATAACTATCTCTGATTGTAGCGGCATTAACTTTTTTAAGGTTAATACACACTCGCAACTTCCCGTTCTTCTTGGGCACCACTACAATGGGGGACACCCATTCAGTATGCTCAATCTCATAGATGAATCCAGCTTCAATCAGCCTATCAATTTCTTCTTTTATCCTGGCTGCATAAGTGTCATTATATGTGTAGGGCTTCTGTTTGGTGGGCTTGGCATCAGCACTCATGGGGATAGTATGAGAGCAAATTCTTGGATCTACCCCTTTCAAGTCTCTATAGTGCCACACAAACACATCCCTATATTCCCTTAATAGAGCTACCAGCTCCATTTCTTCTCTTGCACTTAGGTCATCTCCTATATATGTGCATCTCTCTTCGTTCTCTTCGATGGTCACTACAATCTTCTTGGTCTTTTCTTTATTATCATATGATTCTCCTATGATGGCCTCTCTCTTAGGCATTCGTACCAAAATTTTGCGATCGTCAACTTCATATTTCTTGAAGTTTTCTGGTACTTCAAACAATGATTCCTCCTCTTCTTGTTTCACTGCTTTTCTTTTCTTTTTCTTTTGACTGCTCTCACTTCCATCCTTTGAATTTACCGTTTTAATACTTGTGAGAGGTTCTTCTTCTTTCTGGGTGAACACTCCTAAATCTTCTAGATAGTGCTGCTCTGAGTTAAAGCAACTATCCATCACAATGGACTCTATATCATCGTCATTCTCTTCTTCTTCTATGACATCACTAGGGTCACATTCTTCTAGCAAGGGCTGACACATGAACACTGAGATATCATAACCCTCCTCATCACAATGAGGTGTCCATTGTTCTTCATTGACAGCAATGTCCATGGTGGCTAAGATTTCTGGCCAGCCATGAGGCTCAAATTCCTCATCTGGAAAGATCATCGGTGTATAGGTTGGGTCTTTAATTGGTCTATCTCCTGGCAAAGTTCCTTCTTCTCTTGCCTTTAAACGTTTTTCCTCTTCCTCTGCGACCTTGCACATCCACAAATGAGTATCTTCATGCAGCCATGATGGATCAGGTGAACTTTCAGAATGCACAGAGATGGAATCTTCTTTCGCTTTGTGGATAGAATTCCATTGTAGGGGTGGTACATCTCTGAAGGTGTAATCCTTCAAATTGACCTTGGTGGTGACCCCTAAGTGTTGTAAGTATAAGGAGTTGGTTCCCCAATCCTATGCTATTTGCAATTGTCGTAGGAAGGGTCTTCCTAGGATCATCTCGTAGACGTTATTTTTCTCAAAGTCACATATAGCAAAGGTGTGTTCAAACTCTACACCACAAGTGGTTAGAGTTATCCCTTCGAGCAATCCTAGAGGTCTTTCAAAATGACCATCGGCCATTTGAAGCTTCATTCTAGTTGGTCTTAATGTGGGTTTGCCCCATTGCTTCCACAAAGAGGTGGTCGCAATAGCAACACCCGCACCTGAATCTATGATTGCTTTGGTTGTGTAACCTTGGTAGGTGATTGGAAGATAAGTATTACCTTCTTCACCCTCACACATGTCTCCTATTTTATCGAGAGGTATCTCTGGAGCTTTTTGCTTAGAGCCTGTTTTTGGCATATTGGAATCAAGTTCTGGAACCTGATCCTTCACATGATTCCATAGCTCGGGTTTTGCTTTGAGCAGCTCTTCTACAGTGAGATGACACTGAACCTTAGTATTCTTCATGACATCCGTGTTCCTTGGGACCACTGAGTCTTCATTTCTTACTAGTATTGTGGGAGCTCTAATCTGGAGAGATTCAGATTCCCATGGGCCTGGAAATTGAGGCAATTCTTCTAGGGTATTAGAATCTTCAAAATCTAATCTTTCGTCTTCTTGTTGTTCTGCTTCATCTCCGTAAATAGATGGAATGTCTTGGGGAAATTGATCATGAAGATCATCAATCTCAGGAATAGGAGGGGAGTTACCCTTCTCCTTGGCCCATTTCTCTTCTTGTATTTCCCGCAAGAACTCTTGAGAGTACTGTTGAATTGAAGGAGGCATTCCAACATCCGTGGAATTAGGAACATAAGCTCCCATTGGTGGTGAGTTTCCTCTCTCAATAACTAGTTGAGCCTGTGGAGGTAAAGAAACTTGTGGTTTGTTTACCAACTGCTCTAATCTTTCTAGTAACCCTTCGAAATGCAAATCTGGTTTGACAGAGTTTGTCTGATTGAACTTTTGACTAGTCTCAAGTATAGCTTGAGCTTGTTCTACCATTTTCATGCACATTTTCATTCTTTCAATCTCTAAATCCGCTCTAGGGTAACTCTTGTCTAGATTTGCAGCTGTTGGCCCTTCTTGAAGTCGAGCCTGGGAGGCCTTGAACATCATGTCCAAACCTTCTAGGGTTGGATCTGCAAGAACAGACCCTAGTTGCGGTCTATTTACAATCGGTGGTGGGGTGGGATGAGGTGGAGTGGATGGAGTTTCGGCATGCGAGGGGTTTTGAGATGCAATGTCTTCTATTTTTGTTTTTGCGTCTTTCAAGCTTTCTTCTAGTTCCGATAACTTTTTATTCCACTTACGATTGGCCTTTTCTCTGGTATCCTTCCATGTTCTTGTTTTCCTCTTACTAGGCTCTCCTGATTCACTCGACTCCGATTGTTCTGCTGGTTTATCTTGTTTTAATGCTTGTGCCCTAGTAACTGCCTGTACAGGTGCCACATTACTACTACTGGCACTTGATTCCGCCACTAAGCCTACCACATTAATGGGTGTAATCTTGGGCGCACTAGAGGGGTTTCTTGGACAATCTTTGGGGAGATGGTCTTTGCCACAATCAGCACAAAAAGCTTGTATTGTGATAGCCTGTCCTTGACTCGGAGATGGTGGGTGGGGACAATCACGAAGGAAATGGTCACCCTGGCATCTGAAACATGGTCCTCTAGGGGCTTGTGGTCTTACTTGTCTCAATTGGGGCCTAGGGTTAGCATTTGCATACATGACATTGGAGTATTCTGGCTCCCAATTTTATTCCATAGGTGGTGCCTCATATTGATACAGGTAAATCTCACTATGCTCAGGTGACTCAATGTAATAAGCATGTGGACTACCTTCATGGGAGTAGTCTGAACTATGAGCATGAGAGTCATTATCTGGTATCAATGGGGTTAGTGGCACCAATGCTCTATTTGGCTTTTCCTCTCCCACAGCATACTTGACTGGAATCACGTTGGCAGGAGCTGGTGGTTGGTTTCCCAAGACTGGTTGTGGTCTATATTGTGCCTGATATTGCTGTTGTGGTCGATAATATGGCTGTTGGTATTGGTTCTGATACCTACCTTGTTGGTAAGGTTGCTGATAAGTTTGTCTAACTGCCTGCCTATTGTAAGGACAATCTTGAGCTGTGTGGTTCGTGTATTTTCTTTCAATAGTGCAATATGGAACATTCCTTTCTCTAATGTTTTGGTTTTGCATTGGGCATGCATTAGCCATGTGGTCACCTCCGCAAGTATAACACCGATTCAATGAGGTGACTCTCTGGGTTTGTCTATTTTGGACTCCCAGCTTCTTGGCAACTTGCTCAGCTATCTCATCTATTTCTGTGGAGATTTTTGAAGTATGACTAGTAGAACTATCAGAATCCTTATAGAGTTTTGGTAATCCTAACTCCTCACCTAAGTTATCTTCTATGTCAATGCACGTCCGCACACACTCTTCTATGGATCTAGGATCTTTCAAGTACACATATGATCTTAACTTGGTGCTTAGTAAGCCATCTAAGAACAAAGCCACTTGTTTGGCCGGAGTGGGTAACTCTGGAGCAGGGCATCTTTCTAGATACTGTCTGAATCTTCTACCTGCTAGTCGCACTGTTTCTTGGGGAGTCTGCTTGAAGCTGTGGATCAAGGATGATGTGTTATGCCTGATACCACTCTTGGAAAATTCTACAATGAATTCGTCTAGCAGTTGACCTATATCGTGATAGCTGCTTCTACTCAGTGGTTGAAACCAAGCTAAGGCAGTGCCCTTAAGGGTCAAACCAAATGCCTCATACTGGGTGAACCAGTCCTCAATTTGTTCGACTCTCAGCACTTGTTTGTACTCGGCCACATGATCATAAGGATCCCCTGTCGCATCGAAATAGTTCTTCATTGCCTTGATCACTTGAATGGGTCTAAGGGTTCTTGGGTACTCTCGGGGTCTAGGCAATGGAAAATCATGTTCATCTCTTTGTTGCTTATGTGCTTGGTGTCTCTCTCTTTTAGGTTTTTCATTTTCAAATCCTGATCTATTTCTGTCCACAGTGTGTGCAAAACTTACCTCAAGTCTCTCTCTATTTCTTTCTCTCTGGGCTTCATGAGCTTGGGATGATCCTACTCCTTGGAGGCCATGGGAAACATTGGATCTTGGTGGAGGGAAAATCAATTCACTCTTCCAAGTATATGCGTTTCTATCATGTTCTGTTACCAAGAATATCTTCTCTGATGTGTTATCCAGGTAGACAACTTTGCCTAGTATCTCAGGATCTTTGAATTCATAGATTATGACTATGCCCAATTGGCTAGGTTGATCTAGCTTGAATCTCCAAAAGGCTTCCTCTGTTTCTCTATTCAAGAATAATTCTATGCTTTTGTTGTCTTGAGGGATCCAATCCGGAGTGATCACTCGGGTCAAAACTGACTTACCTCTAGGAGTCTGGGGTCCTTGTCCTACATTTCCTTGTTCTAGGTCTCCTATTTCATTCTCAGGAATGACATTTCCAAACTCATCAGTCTTATCTGGTAGGTTGGTGACCACATACATGGTTCCTTCCTTATCAATGTATGAACCCTCTTCGAACTTGACCACCGGGTGTTCAAGTCCGAAGGGTTGATTTGGATTTTTGAGTTGGACCACTGATCGCCTCAAGCCATCCTCATATATGCGAGCACCTAATCGGTTGGTCCGAATATATTCCAACTGTGTCTTATAGGGACCTTCTGGTGTTTGTAAATAATCAGTTCCTGAGCCACCTACAGGTTTCCCCATGCTAAAAGACATTTCTAAATCACTTGTGTCTGAGCTTAGTTTGTAAGGATGACCACTTAGTTGTTGTGCCCAAGACTTAGCTGTATGGTTGACACTAGCCTCAGAAGATCTAATGCTTTGTTTATCCTTGCCTAGGTGTCTACCAGATCTCAGGTTCATAAGCTTTGGCTAAGAGTCCAAAATTTCCCCTTGGTATGGTTCAAAAATCCTTTGGAGCCCCCTTGGGTTCCTAGTCCCACTTGAAGCCCAACTTCAAATTATCCTATCTAAAAATCAACGCGTTATTCTTATAAAAACAGTTGAGGCCGTGTAGGATTTGAGACGAGCTTTCCAACGAGCTATAGAGCTCAAAAAATGGACTTTGGATGAAAAAGTTATGTCAAATCAGGCTCCTGGGGGTCAAAACAAGCAAACACGACCTTTTGGAAAAAATCGTGATTTTGTGAACTTCAAGAGAATCGCGATTTTGTGAACTTCAAGAGAATCGCGATTTTGTGAACTTCAAGAGAATCACGATTGTATGAAATCAGAGAATCGCGATGCTGTGAAGTCAAAGAATCGCGATGTTGAGCACAAAATCGTGTTTTTGAAAATTGCGATGTTGAGCACAAAATCGTGTTTTTGAAAATCGCGATTTTGAGCACAGAATCGTGTTTTTGAAAACCGCGTTTTCACAAAGTCGTCTTTTCACAAAATCGTGTTTTTGGCTGAAAATCATGATTTGTGAAAATCGCGATTTTGAGCCCTCTGAAAATCGTATTTTCTCAGAATCGTGTTTTTGACATGAAAATCGCGATTGTCAACAGAGAATCGTGTTTCCACAAAATCGTGTTTTTGAGAATCGTGTTTTTTGGCTGAAAATCGCGATTTTTTTAAAATGGCGATTTTGAGCACAGAATCGTCTTTTCACAGAATCGTGTTTTCACAAAATCGTGTTTTTGGCTGAAAATCGGTATTTGTGAGAATCACGATTTTGAGCCCGCTGAAAATCATATTTTCTCAGAATCGTGTTTTTGACATGAAAATCGCGATTGTCAATAGAGAATCCTGATTCACAAAATCGTGTTTTTCACAAAATCGTGGTTCTCAGAATCGTGTTTTTTTTACATGAAGATCGCGATTGTCAACAGAGAATCGTGTTTCCACAAAATCGTGTTTTTGAGAATCGTGTTTTCTCAAAATCGTGTTTTTTGGCTGAAAATCGTGATTTTTTAAAAATCGCGATTCTGAGCACAGAATCGTGTTTTTTGAAAATCGCGATTTGGAGCAAAAATATTCACAGAATCGCCTTTTTCACAAAATCGTGTTTTTACTGAAAATCGTGATTGGTGAGAATCGCGATTTTGAGCAGAAAATCGTGTTTTCATAGAATCGTGTTTTTGGCTGAAAAGCGTGATTATGAGAATCGTGATTTTGAGCACAACCACAGAATCGCGATTCTGAGAATGACCACAGAATCGTGATTCTTTCAGCAAGCTTTTAGGCGGGAAACAGAAAATCGTGATTTTTCAAAAAAATTTGAATTTTCACAAAATCGCGATTTTCATCACAGAATCGCGTTTTTTGGCGGGAACTTCGAATTTTTGAGCGCCGAGCAATGGCGAGCTCCGTATGTGCAGAAAATCATGAAAAAACACAACGCTTGCTCTCCCTTGCACCTCCTAACTCCCTCTCACACCATAATGCATGAAAAATGGTATGGAAATGGTGAAAATGCACTAAAAAACAAGAAATTTCTATGAAGAAGAAGATGGAAGAAGGTGGAGATGATGATGATGATGAAGATGAAGAGGAAAAAACAGAAAATGAACTGAAATGATAGTTTTTTTACCTTCCAACGTCGCAAATCTACGATCTTACCATCACAACGCTCGTCCTCGAAGCTCTCTCCCCGGCAATGGCACCAAAATTTGGTGTAGCTCAAGCGTAAGCACCACCTCCTTTACTTGTCAATCCGCAGAGACGTGAGGACCGGTATGAAGACCACGAGTAAGTGAAGGCACAAGTGCGTGAGTGAAAGCACACAAACATGCACACACATACACACACGCGCACAAGGTAAGATCAAAGAGAGGAACAATGGAAAGCTTCGATTGCAAATGAGTTCTCTTACAAAAGCTCTATTCTCTAACCAGCCCCCCTAAAAAATGAGCTCTCTAGCTCTTTTTATAGTTTTTGGACTAGTTTTGGCCCTGTCCAGACCTAGTGTCCGGCCTAGTTAAAAATTAGGTTCCAGGGCTTATTTGAGGGCTCAAACGAAGTCTAAAAATTATGAAAATTGGTACGATGGTACTTCTAATACTTCTCAAGCTCGAGGACTCCTTGGCTTGAACAAAATGGAGTTATAAAAATAGATAATGGTATTTACAATGGTTTTTAGTGATGAAAATCAATTTTTGTAGGGGATTCTTCTGAAAATTTGACATACACTTCTTGGAGCTCCCTATTTGCTCCCTTTCCTTGTGTGTCCACCACTTAGATGTGTTCCTATGCTTTGTCCTTGACCTTCAACTTCAATAGACATCAAGAAACTCCAAAGATATTTATGATACTTTGTTGCATCTGTTTATAGGTGGATAGTCTACTATTGGTCCAAATGAGGCCACTTCTCTACCTTTACACGTTTCATGTGATGATGTAGATCATTCCATTTTTTATGTAGATTTACATGATGCACTTGTTGAACTGATATAGAGGAGGCAAAAACTATGCCTAAATGGTTAGTGCAGACTTTGTGAGATAGCAAATTAGATGTACCTCTATCATATCGTACTCATTCATGCTCTCATATTGCTTCTTTTGCATCAGATTGCTATGCTATGATTGCCTCTAGTCTCTGTGATGAGAATGAGCCTGTTTCATTTGATGAAGCACAAAATTCTAAAAATTGGATGTGTTGGAATTTGAAATCTGTGGAAGCATGTGAACAACACAAGTAAGAAGAACAAGCTTGGAACATAACACACAATACTCAATGTACTACCACTAGAATGTACAAAGATCAGTGATCCATCAGGGATATAGGCATATATACAAGCTGGGGGGAAAAAACCTCCGAAAGAGGGAAAAGACCTTGATGGTCCTAGTGTGTTCACACATCACTATTGAAATATATCAACAAATCCCCCTTGGGACTGATGCCATGAGCAAGGAGCTGACACTCAAGTATAAGGAAGTACCAAGCTATGTGGAATC
Source organism: Ceratopteris richardii (assembly GCA_020310875.1). Classification (NCBI taxonomy): domain Eukaryota; kingdom Viridiplantae; phylum Streptophyta; class Polypodiopsida; order Polypodiales; family Pteridaceae; genus Ceratopteris; species Ceratopteris richardii. The sequence goes on along the minus strand of CM035426.1, from coordinate 67,676,877 downwards.
AATCCACAAAAGGAAGTAAGCCCAAAGCTTTGCGGAAAGCTTCAAACTTCTCCCTAGGCAGAGCATTTGTGAAAAGGTTTGCAATGTTCTCTTGTGCAGTCACATATGCCAAATTGAACTCTCCTGTAGAGAACCTCTCCCTGACATAATGATAGTGCACCTCAATGTGCTTAGTGTGAGCATGGAACACATGGTTCCTTGCAACTGCCAATGCGCTCTCACTATCAGTGAAGATGGTGGTGGCAGAAGACTGTCCAACACCCAAATCAACCATAAGGCATTTGAGCCACACACACTCAAGAATCGCTATGAAAGCTTACCTATACTTAGCCTCACAACTAGAAGTGGCCATAGTAGGGTTGCTTCTTGCTCAACAAAGATATGCATGAGCTACCAAGCATGAATCAAAAGCCACTGGTGGACACATGATTGTCATAGCAAGCAACCCAATCAGAGTCAAAAAAAGCATGTAAATCTTGTGGTAGTGATCCCCTCTTGGGATAAAACAATCCAAGTAGCCATGTACCACTCAAGTAGTGAAAGACGTGCTTAATTGCCTACCAATGCTTGACACATGGGCAATGCATAAACCTACTCTTCTCTAAGATAGCAAACTGAATATCTGGTTGAGTAATGTATAAATAAATCAGCCATCCAATAGCCTACTCATAGAGAACAACATCAAATGCATCTCCAACATCATGAAGACTCAATTGTAAACCTATCTCCATAGGAGTGGAAATAGGTTTACAGTCTCCAAGGCCAAAATGCTACAATAATGCGTCGATATATTTTGTTTGACACAGGGCTATTCTGCCATCAACTTGCATAAACTGAATTCCCAAATAATGATGCAAATCCCCAAAATTTGACATCTCAAATGAGGCATGTAGATCAGCCTTAAAATCATCAATGTGCTTCTCATGAGGACCAGTGGGCAGCATGTCATCAACATACACAACAATGATTAAAAGCACATCATTCGCACGCTTAACATATAAGGTGCTCTTAGTTGGACTATTCTCAAAACCATGTAAGTAGGCATGTATCTTTTCATACCAAGCACATGGTGCTTGCTTCAAACCATATAATGCCCTTTTCAACCTACACACTTGGTTTTCATGCCCTTTCTGCACAAAACCATGGGGTTAAAAAACATACACTTCTCATGCAAGTCACCATTCAGAAATGCAGTTTTAATGTCCAACTGATGTACATTCTAGCCATGATGAGCTACAAGTGCATAAATGCTACAAAGAACAGTCATTTGGCATGTAGAAGCAAAGGTCTCATAAAAAACAATGCCTCTTTCTTGAGCATAATCCTTTGCAACAAGCCTAGCTTTATACTTGTCAACTGTTCCCTCACGCTTACGATTCAGGTTGTATACCCATTCAATGCAAATGGACTTCTTGCCAGGACACAAGTCACATAAAAATCAGGTACCATTTTTCATAATAGCATCATATTCTGATTGCATAGTAGCCATATAAGTTTTAGAGTTTTGTGCTTCATCAAACAAAATAGGCTCATTCTCATCACACAAACTAGAGGCAACCATATCATAGAAATTTGGTGCAAAAGAAGCACTATGAGAGTCTGAACGAGTAAGATACGACAAAGGTGCATCTAATTTGCTATCTCGCAAAGTCTGAACCAACATCTAGGCATAGTTTTTGCCTTCTCTATATGAGTTCTCTCATTAAAAAGTGCATCATGTAAATTTGCATAAGAAATAAAATGATCTGCATCATCACTTGAAACCTATAATGGTTGAAAAATTGCCTCATTGGGACCAACCCTAGACTATCCACCTGTGAAAAGAGGCAGCAAGGTGTCATACATGTCTTTGGAGCTAACTGATGTCTCCTTAGTACATGAAAGTAATGGTTGAATAGCATCGTCCACAAAAACAACATCATGAACCAAAATGTGGTTAGTCTGTGGATGATACAAATGACAGTCTTTGTTTTCAAAACTATACCCAACAAAAATACATTTCACTACTTTATCATCCAATTTCTTGCATTGTTGTTCAAGCACTAATGCATATGCAAGACAACCAAAAACATGCAGGTGAGCAACAGATGGCTTGCAACCATGCCAAGCCTCATATGGAGTGATAGATTGCAATTCTTTAGTGGGACAATTGTTAAGTACATATGTTACACACATAATAGCCTCAAGCCAGAAACTATGTGGTAAAGCCTGACTCATGACCATACACCTCGCCATCTCCATGAGTGACCTATTCTTCCATTCAACAAATCCATTCTCTTGAGGTGTATATGGCATTGTACACTAATGTTTTATCGCACATTCAGCTAGAAATGCACTAAAATCAGAAGACATATATTCCCCCCCTCGATCACAATGGAGGGTGCCCATTTTACATGCTGACAGATTTTCAACCAAAACCAAAAGCTATTCGAAGCACATAAACACTTTGGATTTTGCTTTCAATGGGTATACCCATGCATGCCTAGAAAAATCATCATTGAAAGTCATGAAGTAAACATAGTTTCCAAAAGAGGTGTCTACATAGGACCATAGACATTGTTGGTGCATGTCAATCATCAATTGAAGGATTATGAAGAAATGAAGTCAAGGAGTCAAGAAGAGAACAAATTCAGAAGGTTGAAGGAAGGACATATTCAGAAACCTAAAGATATGTACACATATGTACATTAGCTGACATATACTTTTGTCTAGTCATAAACTTGTATATATTTATCTATAAATACTTTGAAAAATGTCGGGGCAAAGAGAGCAGAAGAAGAATAGAGAATAGGAAGGAAGAAATGAGTTGTAGTGAGTGTCATTAGACACATGAGAAGTGAGTTGAAATGATCAACTTCACTCAATTGTAATTTTATGAAGAAATCGAGAAAACTTGAGCCCGATGTTTTGCTGTCTGCTCCTTCTGTGTTTAATCTTTTGAGAAATCCTTCTGCACGTATCTAAGTCCATAGCTAATCTATCTATGGCTAGAATTTGAGAGGCTAATTGTAATCAGGTTGAGAGAATTTAGTTTAGGAACATTCATATGTAATGATGATTTGAGAGTCGACAAAACTGGCACAGATTTCATGTTCAGAAAAATGAACATTACTCAGTGTGTGGTGTAAAGTTTTACACGAGTGAGGGCTTAAAATCTAAGTTGGAAGGTAAGCCATCTATGGCTAAAGATCTTGACCAAACGGGTTCGACATTGTGAGAGCTGTAGCTAAGAAGTTGCAGGTGTCAAAGTCGCTTCTACAGAGAAGGTGTTTTACACATAGGTAACTTGTTTGTGTGATTTCTCAGAGTATACTAAACCATTTGCAGAGATTTAAGTTGGAGAAGGTGCACAACCTTAAGGCGAAGTAGTCTACAAAGTTTTATCAAAAACTTTACACAAATGATTAGTCAATTAAGGATTAATCTGCAGCAGACTTTTCTGAGAAGTTGAATTTTTCAGAATAATCAATTTTCTGATAAATTGGTGAATGATCTCTAAATTTGGTGGAGTCTAAAGTTGATCTTGATATAGAGGTGGTCTAAATTCAAGGTTAACTTGTTCTTTTGGAGATTAACACTCTCCATCAGTGGTATCAGAGCAGGATGTGTCAAAATTGAAGTGAAGAAGACTCCGACTATTGTAGAAGTACAAATCTTTACATCTTGAAGGTGCAAAAGGATAGAGGTTGAAGAAAACTTGAAGGTAGACACATTGAAGCTATCAAAAGGATCAGAAGGAGCGAGATTCAAAGTCAAGGTACATTTATTTCTCATAAAGATTAAGAGTTGACAATACAGGTAAAGAAATAATGGGAGATAGTCTCCAAATTGAGAAGCTGGATAGAGAAAACTATCCTGCATGGTCAATGAGGATGGAAGCTCATCTTATGAGCAAAGATCTGATGGGATACATCACAGGAGATGAAGAAAAGCCAGAATTTAGAGACTCTAGTGTTCCAACTAGAGAGGAGCTTGCTGACTTGAAGAATTGGATGAAGAAGGATGCTCAAGCAAGGAGCATAATCTACATGGCAGTCAATGACTATTTGCTTCCTCATATTAGAGGACTTGAAAGTGCATGTGACATTTGGAATGCTTTGGAGGAGCATTTTCAGAACACAACAAAATCAAGGAAGGCTTCACTATGGGCAGAATTTACTACCTTCAAGAAGAAGGCCTCACAATCAATCTCTGATTATGTGACAAAGATGAAGGACATTGCAGATTCTCTAGGTGCAGTGGATGAAGATATTAAAGAAGACAAATTGGTAAGACAAATTCTCACAAGACTAAGAGGAGATGAGAAGTGGAAGCCTTTCATTTTATCTACAGAACTTTCATTAGATCACTTTACTCCTGATTTGAATCAATTGTTAGGTCATATGCTAACTTTTGAGAATGATATCAAAGGAGATGTTGATAAGAGTGCAGGTCATGCAATGTACTCTAAAGACAAGAAGAAAGCTAACAAAGGGAAGCAACAATCAGGTGAAGAAGAAGGTACTTCAAACCAAGCAAACTTCATAAGAGGAAAAGGAAATGGCAGAAGTAGAGGAAGAGGCAGACACAACAAAGATAGTGCAAGAGCTTGTTGCATATGTGGTAAGACCAATCATCTATCTCATGATTGTTGGCACAATAATCAGAATAATAATAATAATCAGAACTTTAATCAAAGAGCAAGAGGTGGTAGATTTCAGAGAGGAAACTTCAGAGGTAGAGGTGGTAGGAATTCTTTTGGAAGAGGAGGAGGAAGAAGCTTCCAAAATCAATCCTATAATAACACCTACTATAATTATGCATCAGATCAGAAGGAGGATTCGACTCTCATTATGAATGCAACATATGAAACCTCACATGAGGACATGAGAGTGTTTTACATTGATTCAGGATGTAGTAATCATTTAAGTGGAAATATTGCTTTGATGACTGACCTAGATCATAATGCAATTAATCATACAGTTCAGACAGGTGATAATACAAAGCATAAGGTAAAGTCAATTGGTTCAGTCAAAGCTAAAGATGGGAGCACTCTTCTGAGTAAGGTTCTTTATGTTCCCACAATTCCAAAGAATTTGATCAGTGTAGGTCAAATTGTGGAAAAAGGATATGAGGTAAGGTTCACCAATGATGGAGTCTATGTTGAAGACCCTAGTCAAGGGTATAAACATGTTGTTACAGGAAAGAAAGAAGGAAGGCTCTTCACATTGAAGGTACAAGGAAATGTTGGACATGCTATGTTCACATATGGAGAGCAGAAGGTGTCAGAATTGGATCTTTGGCATAAAAGACTTGGACACTTCAATGAAAGAGGTATCAAAGAAATGATTAAAAATGATTCAGTGCTTGGGTTGCCTAACATTGCAGGTCAACACATGACATACAGATGTGAGGCATGTCAATTAGGTAAGGCTCATAAGCAATCCTATTCCAAGCATGGGTTTATGTATTCAAAAAGACTTGAATTGGTGCATACAGATGTGTGGGGTCCTTCAAAGGACTTTAGTATAAATGGTTCAAGATATTATGTCATTTATGTTGATGATGCTACCAGGTGGATCACAATTTATGTGATTAAAGAAAAGTCAGAAGTGTTTAATACATTTAAACATTATCATGCATATGCAGAAAGGATTACAGGTAAAAAATTGAAGAGACTAAGGTCAGATGGAGGGGGAGAGTATTTTTCAAATGAATTCAATGATTACTTGTGGAATGCAGGTATAAAGAGAGAAATTACTTGCAGGTACTCTCCTCAACAAAATGGGGTAGCAGAAAGAAGAAATAGGACTCTTGTTGAGTTTGCAAGGTCCATGATGAAAGAGAAGAATTGCCCAAATTATTTGTGGGCAGAGGCTGTAAATACAGCTACTTATTTGGTCAATAGATTGCCTTGTAAAGCTTTGCAAGGTATGACACCATATGAAGCTTGGTGGGGTAAGAAACCTACCTTGGATCATTGCAGAATATTTGGATGTTTGGTATATGCATATGTGCCATCTCAATTGAGGCATAAGTTAGAGCCTAAGGCAGAAAAGTATGTATTTATTGGTTATGATGATAAACAAATGGGATACAGGTTGTGGAATCCATCCACAAAGCAATTCCTTGTATCCAAGGATGTTACATTTGATGAGCAAGGTACTTGGTATGCAGGTAAATACAATGTACATGCAGATGATGAAGAAGTAGTGGATCAAAGGAAAGGTAAAGCAAAGGTTCAATTACTTGATGAAAATGAAAATAATGAAGTACAGGTTGAAGTTGAAGAGAGGCCAAGATTTGATCCAGAATGCGATGAACCAGAGACTTCAAGAAGTGCAGAAGTTAGGAGGTCATCTAGGCACAAATGGCAACCTACAAGGTATAGCTATGATACCTCATTCTTGACTACTAAAGATTATGCTTATTTGATAAAAGTAGATGAAGATCCATCTACATATGATGAAGCCAAAGGCAAGAGAAATTGGGAAGAAGCCATGCAAGAGGAGTATGATGCATTGATAGAGAATCAGACTTGGGATCTGGTTCCTAAACCTAATAGCCAGAAAATTATTGGATGTAAGTGGGTTTACAAAACAAAAAGATTTGCAGATGGAAGTGTGTCTAGGTATAAAGCTAGACTTGTTGTGAAAGGGTATGCACAGACATATGGAGTGGACTATGATGAGACTTATAGTCCTGTGGCAAAAATGACAACAATCAGAACCCTCATAGCAATTGATGTTTGCAAAGGTTGGAAGTTGTCTCAATTAGATGTTAAAAATGCTTTTTTGAATGGTTACATTTCAGATGAAGTTTACATGGAGCAACCAGATGGATTCGAAGATCAAGTGAATCCAAATTATGTGTGTAAGCTCAAGAGAGCTTTGTATGGATTAAAGCAGGCCCCAAGGGCATGTAATTATAGGCTTGTAAAGTTCTTGAATGATCTTGGATTTCAAGCATCAAAGGCAGATAGTAGCTTGCTAGTCAAAGCAAGTGAAGATGGATTCATTTATGTTTGTATTTATGTTGATGACATAATACTTACAGGAACAGATGATAAGGGAATACAAATGATCAAGAAGCAGATGGAGAAAGAGTTCAAAATCAGTGATTTGGGGAACCTATCATTCTTCTTGGGAATGGAGATTTCTTATACTCAACATGGAGTATTTGTGACCCAAGAAAGGTATCTTGAAAATTTGCTAATCAAATTTAATATGGAAGATTGCAGGGTTGCACCTACACCTTTGGAAGTGAACCATAAATTGTCTATATTTGGAGGAGAAGAATTCAGAGACATGAAGCTTTATCAAAGCTTGGTTGGTAGCTTGATTTATGCTACATTAACAAGGCTTGATTTGTCATATGCAGTTGGTGTGCTTTCACAATTTATGCATTGTCCTAGAAAGGAACATTGGATTGCAGGACAAAGAGTACTTAGGTACATCAAGGGTACACTCAGAGAAGGGTTGTACTATGGATTTACTTCTGATACAAGAGTGAAGATATATAGTGATGCAGATTGGGCAGGTAATGTGGATGATAGAAGATCAACCCATGGATATTTGTGCTATGTAGGAGACAAATTGATTTCATGGTGTTCTAAGAAGCAACATACAGTTGCTTTGTCATCTACAGAAGCAGAATACAAAGGTATGGTGGAAGCTGCAAAGGAGGTAATATGGCTAAAGACACTTATGAAGGTGTTTGATGTGATTCAAAGTACTCCTATTGTTTGTGGAGATAATATGAGTTCTCTATACTTGGCAGCTAACCCTGTGTTTCATGCTAGAACTAAGCACATTGAATCACAATATCATTTTCTGAGAGAGAAGGTCATTGATAAAGAAATTGAAGTTATGCATACACCTACAAAAGATCAACTTGCAGATATGATGACAAAAAGTCTAGATGGACCAAAGCTACAGAGATTCAAGGATATGGCAGGAATCAAGAAGATAGAGAAGAACCTCAATTAATGATTGAGGGGGAGCTGTTGGTGCATGTCAATCATCAATTGAAGGATTATGAAGAAATGAAGTCAAGGAGTCAAGAAGAGAACAAATTCAGAAGGTTGAAGGAAGGACATATTCAGAAACCTAAAGATATGTACACATATGTACATTAGCTGACATATACTTTTGTCTAGTCATAAACTTGTATATATTTATCTATAAATACTTTGAAAAATGTCGGGGCAAAGAGAGCAGAAGAAGAATAGAGAATAGGAAGGAAGAAATGAGTTGTAGTGAGTGTCATTAGACACATGAGAAGTGAGTTGAAATGATCAACTTCACTCAATTGTAATTTTTTGAAGAAATCGAGAAAACTTGCGCCCGATGTTTTGCTGTCTGCTCCTTCTGTGTTTAATCTTTTGAGAAATCCTTCTGCACATATCTAAGTCCATAGCTAATCTATCTATGGCTAGAATTTGAGAGGCTAATTGTAATCAGGTTGAGAGAATTTAGTTTAGGAACATTCATATGTAATGATGTTCTGAGAGTCGACAAAACTGGCGCAGATTTCATGTTCAGAAAAATGAACATTACTCAGTGTGTGGTGTAAAGTTTTACACGAGTGAGGGCTTAAAATCTAAGTTGGAAGGTAAGCCATCTATGGCTAAAAGATCTTGACCAAACGGGTTCGACATTGTGAGAGCTGTAGCTAAGAAGTTGTAGGTGTCAAAGTCGCTTCTACAGAGAAGGTGTTTTACACATAGGTAACTTGTTTGTGTGATTTCTCAGAGTATACTAAACCATTTGCAGAGATTTAAGTTGGAGAAGGTGCGCAACCTTAAGGCAAAGTAGTCTACAAAGTTTTATCAAAAACTTTACACAAATGATTAGTCAATTAAGGATTAATCTGCAGCAGACTTTTCTGAGAAGTTGAATTTTTCAGAATAATCAATTTTCTGATAAATTGGTGAATGATCTCTAAATTTGGTGGAGTCTAAAGTTGATCTTGATATAGAGGTGGTCTAAATTCAAGGTTAACTTGTTCTTTTGGAGATTAACACTCTCCATCAGACATCACTATGAACAAGCTACAATTTTTGAGTAGCTCGAACTGAACCATCTTTTGGGAATGAGGAATGTTTCATTTTTCCCAAAATATAGCCTTGACAGACATGTTTACCAAGTGTCTCAAGTTTGGGCAGAGAGGACATCATTTCAGATTTCTACAGGCATATCAAACTAGCAAAATTCAGATGACCAAAGCATGCATGCCAAAGCTTTGCATCTCACAAAGCCTGAGAATCATGTACTACACATGCTAAATCATTCATAGATTTTTCATAGTTTATGAGCTTATACAACCCATGACATAAAATGCCAGAAGCAATAATGACATCACCATTTGACAGATCATGAACTACACATCTGTCATCCACAAATTTCACAACCAAGCCAATCTTGGCTAAAGTTGAAACTGATAGTAGATTCTTCTTGATCCCTAACACAAATAAAGAATCTCACAATGTAAAAGACTTAACATCAATAGTAGACATAATGATCTTATCAACTCCCATGATAAGATACGAGGAGATTTTGGTGCATGTGACAGTATTCCCTATAGGGGTAGGTTTGAGTGAAGTGAAGCAACTACACTGTGAGGTAATATGTTTGGTTGCCCCACTATCAAAGTACCAAACATCTAAGTCTACTATAGACATACACTGCTCATGAGAAGATGGGTCATAATTGCAAACAATGGTAAATGCCCATTCTTTATTCTGCACAAGATTAACAGACTCTATTTTGGGTGTAGAGGCCTCTGCAACATCCATTCCAGCCTCTTTCTTCCTTGCCTCTTTAGCACCCAATTTTGGACAAATCTTTATGACATGATCATTTCCTTTACAATATTTGCAAACCAATTTTTGCTTTTCTATTTTCTTCTCATCTCTACGATCCTTGTTTGATTGTGTAGAATTAGCAGATTTTTGCTTACTAGTAGAAGAGCTCCATTTACCTTTGCCCTTCTGACTAGCTAAGAAAGCTTGATCTGCAACGCACATAAACGACCTGTTCTGCCTAGATTGATCTTTTTGCAATAGAACAAAGACTAACTCCTCAAATGTTAAGGCATTTGGATTGCCTATCATCATTAATCGAAGAGTAGAAGTAAAACTCTAATATGAATCTGGAAGACCATTCAAAATAGTTTGTGCAAGTGAACTATCAGACAAGTCTTCATCAACAAAATCAACTGCTCCTTCAAATCTTTGATCTTTGTCAAAAAATTGTCCATGGAATCTCCTTCATTCATGTACTCACTCTCCAACTGTTTTCGAAGGTAAGCAACACGAGCCTCATTCCTTTCCTGGTACAAAGTGGTTTATGTATCCCAAGCATCCTTTGCTATTTTGTAGGAGCAAATGTGGGGAATAATGGCATGTTGGACAAAGAAGGCTATCAATGCATATGCTTGAGCATCTCTGTCATCCCAACAAAGTGGCTGTAGCAAGAACCACAACACAAATAGGAATCTGAAGAATATCCCCATCTTCAATGCCATTTGCATCACCTTCAACAAATGTGTATGCAGGTGTTATAGGATGTTTTTCAACACCCTGCACAATATTCCACAGTCCTTTTCAAACCAATACGTGATGCATCATAGCCTATAATGGGTAATTGATATCGTCCATCTTATCTTGAACAACCAACATATACAATACATCACTACTTTCAGCCATGGCCACTGACAAAAATACCTTGATGTAGAAAAATACCTGCATAAGCATTGCAATAGTGCATTCGGAGGTGAAAATGAGCTCAAATTGTGATTTCAACACCACATAGTGAAGCTAGTTTGAGCTCCTAATCACCCTGAGTATGCTCACCAATTTTCATGCAATTCTTAGAGTGTGACTAGAGGGGTGTTGATGATGCCCTAGATGAAGCGGTGACCTACTCTGATACAAATTATTAGAGTTTGAGGTCTGCAAAAGCACGCGAACAACACATGGAAGAAGAAGAAGCTTGGAGCACAACACACAATATTAAATGCATTACCACTAGAATTACAAAGATAAGTGACCCGTTAGGGCTATAGGTGTATATACAAGCCAAGGGAAAGACCTCCTAAAGAGGTAAAAAAGTGCCCCAGTGGTCCTAGTGTGTTCACACAAATCACTACCGAAATAAATCAACGTGATGGCTGCTATGCAATTAGAATATGGTGCTACTATGAAAAATGTGTTGGGGCTTCACTCACTAATTAGGCATGGATACATGAAGACATATGAAGGAAGGAAGGAGGAAAGGAGAAGTGAAGAAAAGACTTATAGAAAATCAAGCCTAAGTGAAGGGATAATTTCACTATTGTAAATTAGTGCAACATTAGAGTCTAGTTGTTCATTTGATCTTCAGAACTTACGAGTTCAAGTCTAGGAGAATGTAAACCATAGATATATAAGTTAATTTGAGACAAAAATATGTAAGAGAGAACTCAATTTTGTAATCTGAGTGAGTAGAGAAAAGTCGTGTATTTTCTGAGAGAGATGGTGAGGAAAAACTTCTGAGTCTGAGAGAGTTTTCCATGGCTATGAGCAAAATTAGGCCAAGCCATTTTGTACACATCTTCTCTGATAAACAACACATGTTTGTGTAGAAGGATTGAGTCTAATTTCTCTTGTACATTGAGTTCTAAGTCATTTCATATGACTATGTAAGGTAGTTGACAGTTACGACTTTTCTGGCGCACATTTGTTTGATCTTCTGAAAGTCAGATCTCGAAATATACTGTAAAGTTTTTTGTAAGTGATAGCTCATTTTAAAGCTACTCTCCTCAACTACATTTGGTCAAAAGATCTTTAAGAAACGGGACGCATACTCAGAGAAATCAGCTTAACAGTGAAGGTATGTCAAATCGATGAAGTCAAATTTCAGTTTTCAGATATAGTGGAAAACTTGAAGCAAAATCAGAAGATTTTGAAGTTATTACTTGAAAGTTTTGTTTGTTATATGTTGCTTAACATTAGCAAGAACTTCTCTTAGCAAGTGATCAAAAGATTTTGCAAAGATTGAGCTAATACAGGTCAGATTGAAGGATTGAAGAAAAGGCACAGATTTCTGTGAAGTGAAATTTTGATTTTCACTAAGTTCAGAGTTGAAGATTCAAAATTTGAGTATTGCTAAGCTAATGATGGTCATAGAGGTTTTCTAATACCACATTAGTTTGGTTCTTGTGGTGTTTTACACACCAACAAGTGGTATCAGAGCAGATAAGGTCCTCGAAAGTAAAGGAAGAGCAGATACAAGAAGATTTGAAGAGTTCTTTATCAAAGAAGGAGGAAGCTGAGGTGTTCAACATACAAAAGTCATTAGAAGAATATTTCAAAGATACTTCCAAGGGTAAAGATCTACAAAAGGTATCATTCTTTAACTTTATACTTACAGGTTGAAGCAGAAGCAAGGATACCATGACAGATCATGTGTCCATTGACAAATTGGACAGAGATAACTATCCTGCTTGGGTAATGAGGATGGAAGCCTTACTTATGAGTAAGGACCTAATGGTATATGTGACAGGTGAAGAAGAGAAGCCTAAATTTGAAGATGAGAGTCATCCAAGAAAGGAAGAGCTAGAAGCTTTGAAGTTATGGCAGAAGAGAGATGCAAGTGCAAGAGCTTATATATATAACACTATTACAGATCATTTGTTGCCACATATCAGAGGATTAGAAACAGCAGAAGATATTTGGAATGCTTTGGAAGATCACTTCCAAAAAACTACTAAAGCTAGGAAAGCTAGCTTATGGTCAGAGTTTACCACATTCAAGAAAAAGCAAAATCAGAGCATTAGTGATTATGTCACTAAGATGAAGGACTTGGCAGATAGCCTTGGATCCATAGATAAGGACATTGAAGATCATAGGTTGATAGCACAATTACTTGCAGGATTAAGAGGTGATGAAAGATGGAAGCCTTTTGTACTTTCAACAGAACTCTCATTAAATCATTATGTGCCAGAACTGAATCAATTACTTGGATTGATGCTCACATTTGAGCAAGACTTGAAGTCAGATGGAGACAAAGGTCAAAGTTCTGCAATGTACATGAAGAACAAAAAGAAAGGAGATAAAGGCAAGGCAAAGGATGAAGAAGAGTCAACAACTCAAGCAAATTATGCAAGAGGAAGAGGTTTTGGTAGAGGTAAAGGCCGAGGAAATGGAAGAGGTAGAGGTAATCAGAACAATAACAAGAAGACATGTTGGATTTGTGGATTGAGCAATCATCTAGCATATGATTGTTGGCATAATCAACAAGGAGCAAGTCAAAATCAGAACAACAATGGCAGAGGAAGAGGTGGAAGATTTCAGAATCAATTTCAAAGAGGAAGACAGAATTCAAGAGGAAGTTTTGGTAGAGGTGGTGGAAGAAATTGGAGTCAGAACCAATCATACAACACCACATATTACAATTATGCAAATGATACACAGAATGACAACCATACAACATTGATGATGAATTCAATAAGTTCATCAGAGAAGGAGGATCTCAAGGTATTTTATATTGACTCTGGTTGTTCAAATCATTTGTCAGGTAATATAGAATTATTGTCAGAATTGGAAGAAGGCAATTCAAGTCATACAGTACAAACAGGTGACAATACAAAACATAGTGTGCATTCAATTGGAAAAGTGAAGTGCAGGAGTGGAGCTGATTTATTAACAAATGTTTTGTATGTTCCAACAATACCAAAGAATCTGATTAGTGTTGGACAAATAGTGGAGAAAGGTTTTCAAGTCAGATTTACAAATGAAGGGGTATTTGTTGAAGATCCAGAGGATGCATACAAACCCATTGTTTGTGGTAAGAAGGAAGGTAGACTTTTTACTCTCAAAGTACAAGGAAATGTTGGTCAAGCCCTAATTACACATGGTGATGAAGTAATTACAGAGTTAGATCTTTGGCATAAGAGATTGGGACACTTCAATGAAAGAGGAATCAAAACTATGGTGGAGAACCAATCTGCATTGGGACTACCAAATGTAAAGAATCAACATATGATATACAAGTGTGAAGCTTGTCAGATGGGAAAAGCTCATAGACTACCATTTCAGAAGAAAGGTTTCAAGCATGATGGGTTGCTTGAACTCATACATACAGATGTATGGGGTCCAACAAAAGAAGGTTCAATAAATGGATCTAGGTATTATGTTTTGTTTATTGATGATGCTACAAGGTGGATAACCCTTTATGTTCTAAAAGAAAGATCAGAAGTATTTGGAGCCTTCAAACATTTTCATGCTTATGCAGAAAGAGTTACAGGTCAAAAACTCAAGAGGCTAAGGTCTGATGGAGGGGGAGAATACTTCTCCCAAGAGTTTAATGACTATCTTTGGAATGCAGGTATCAAGAGAGAGATAACTTGCAGGTATACACCTCAACATAATGGGGTGGCAGAAACGAGAAATAGAACATTGGTTGAATTTGCAAGAGCAATGTTAAAGGAAAAGAATTGCCCTAATTATCTTTGGGCTGAGGCTGTAAATATAGCTACATACCTTGTGAATAGGCTACCATGTGGAGCTTTGAATGGTATGACCCCTTATGAAGCTTGGTGGGGTAAGAAACCAACACTTGACCATTGTAAAGTGTTTGGGTCGATTGCCTATGCTTATGTGCCATCACAACTCAGACATAAGCTTGAACCAAAGGCAGAAAAATATGTGTTTATTGGGTATGATGAAAAGCAAATGGGTTATAGGCTATGGAGTCCTTTAACTAAACATTTTATTGTTTCCAGAGATGTAACCTTTGATGAACAGAAGAGTTGGTATGCAGATAAAGATTGTGATCTTGAAACATTTGAAGAAGTGATAAGAAGGAATGCAAGAGGTAAGTCACATATGCAGATAGATGGAGATGAAGAACATATGCAAGCAAGCACATCAAGAGTTGGATCATATAGAAGGAATGAAGATGGACCAATATTTGATGAAGAAGTACATCCAGATATACATGAAGAGTGTGAACCAAGAAGGTCAACCAGAATGAGGAAGCAACCTTCAAGGTATTCATATGATACTTCTTACTTGACTCAAAAAAATTATGCTTACATGGTTAAGGAAGATGAAGAACCTCAAAGCTATGATGAAGCAAAGGGTAAGAGACAATGGGAAGTAGCAATGAAGGAAGAGTTTGATGCACTTGAAGAAAACAAAACTTGGGAACTTGTTCCAAAACCTAATGGTAAGAAAGTGATTGGAAATAAATGGGTTTACAAAATTAAGAAGCATGCAGATGGAACTATAGCCAGATACAAAGCCAGATTGGTGGTTAAAGGCTATGCTCAAACTTTTGGCATAGATTATGATGAGACATTCAGTCCTGTGGCAAAGATGTCAACCATAAGGACAATCATTGCCATTGCAGCATCAAAAGGATGGACATTGAGTCAATTGGACATTAAGAATGCATTTTTGAATGGATATATATCAGATGAGGTTTACATGGAGCAACCTCAAGGGTTTGCAGATCATAAGTTTCCAAATTATGTTTGCAGGTTGAGAAGAGCTCTTTATGGTTTGAAGCAAGCTCCAAGAGCTTGGAATTATAGACTTGTAAAGTATCTTAATGATCTTGGGTATCAAAGTTCAAAGGCAGATGCAAGTTTACTTATCAAAAGAACAGATGAAGTTATGATCTACATTTGTATCTATGTAGATGACATTATAATTACAGGTACCTCAAATGAAGGAATCAAGGAGGTGAAGAAGCTACTTGAGAAGGAATTCAAGATAAGTGATCTAGGAAAATTGTCATATTTTCTTGGAATGGAAATCACTTATGCAGAACATGGTATATATGTATCACAAGAAAGGTATCTCTTGAATCTTCTAAAGAAGTTTAACATGGAGAATTGCAGAGAGGCATCAACACCACTAGAGGTCAATCATAAACTCAGTAGGTATGATGGTGCAGAATTCAAAGACATGAGGAAGTATCAATCTTTAGTGGGAAGTTTAATTTATGCAACTCTAACAAGGCCTGATCTTAGTTATGCAGTTGGTGTTCTTTCTCAATTCATGCATTGTCCAAAGGATCCACATTGGATTGCAGGTCAAAGAGTCCTTAGATATATCAAAGGGACTTTGAAAGAAGGATTGTATTATCCTTTTACATCAGATATAAGGTTGAGAGCCTATAGTGATTCAGATTGGGCAGGAAGTCACGATGACAGGAGATCTACCCATGGCTACATGATATACATTGGAGATAAGCTTGTGAGTTGGTGTTCAAAGAAACAACACACAGTGGCCTTATCATCAACAGAAGCTGAATACAAAGGACTTGTGGAAGCAGCAAAGGAAGTCATATGGATGCAGACATTATTCAAAAGCTTGGGAATTAATCAAGGTATACCTATTATTCATGGAGATAATATGAGCTCACTATATCTTGCAGCAAATCCTGTATTTCATGCAAGGACAAAGCACATAGAAATACAGTATCATTTTCTCAGAGAAAAGGTAATGGAAAAAGAGATTGAAGTGGTGTAGACTTCTACAAAAGATCAGATTGCAGATATTATGACAAAAAGCTTGGATGGAGTGAAGACAAATAGGTTCAAGGAGATGGCAGGAATAAAAGAGAAGAAGACTATGTGAAGAAGTCAAATTATGCTAATTAGTGATTGAGGGGGAGTTGTTGGGGCTTCACTCACTAATTAGGCATGGATACATGAAGACATATGAAGGAAGGAAGGAGGAAAGGAGAAGTGAAGAAAAGACTTACAGAAAATCAAGCCTAAGTGAAGGGATAATTTCACTATTGTAAATTAGTGCAACATTAGAGTCTAGTTGTTCATTTGATCTTCAGAACTTACGAGTTCAAGTCTAGGAGAATGTAAACCATAGATATATAAGTTAATTTGAGACAAAAATATGTAAGAGAGAACTCAATTTTGTAATCTGAGTGAGTAGAGAAAAGTCATGTATTTTCTGAGAGAGATGGTGAGGAAAAACTTCTAAGTCTGAGAGAGTTTTCCATGGCTATGAGCAAAATTAGGCCAAGCCATTTTGTACACATCTTCTCTGATAAACAACACATGTTTTTGTAGAAGGATTGAGTCTAATTCCTCTTGTACATTGAGTTCTAAGTCATTTCATATGACTATGTAAGGTAGTTGACAGTTACGACTTTTCTGGCGCACATTTGTTTGATCTTCTGAAAGTCAGATCTCGAAATATACTGTAAAGTTTTTTGTAAGTGATAGCTCATTTTAAAGCTACTCTCCTCAACTACATTTGGTCAAAAGATCTTTAAGAAACGGGACGCATACTCAGAGAAATCAGCTTAACAGTGAAGGTATGTCAAATCGATGAAGTCAAATTTCAGTTTTCAAATATAGTGGAAAACTTGAAGCAAAATCAGAAGATTTTGAAGTTATTACTTGAAAGTTTTGTTTGTTATATGTTGCTTAACATTAGCAAGAACTTCTCTTAGCAAGTGATCAAAAGATTTTGCAAAGATTGAGCTAATACAGGTCAGATTGAAGGATTGAAGAAAAGGCGCAGATTTCTGTGAAGTGAAATTTTGATTTTCACTAAGTTCAGAGTTGAAGATTCAAAATTTGAGTATTGCTAAGCTAATGATGGTTATAGAGGTTTTCTAATACCACATTAGTTTGGTTCTTGTGGTGTTTTACACACCAACAAAATGGTACCTCGTCTCTATGTGACTCGCCTCTTGGCAAGAAGGCCATTGAAACTAAGTGGGTATACAAAATAAATCATAAGCCTGATGGAACAGTTGATGGGTATAAGTCTAGGCTTGTTGCAAAGGGTTATGCTCAAGAAAGAGGCATTGCTTTTGATGAGACCTTTGCTCCTACATGCCTAATGACTATTGTTTGTAGCATATGTGTACTTGCAGATGATCATGGTTGGAACGTACATTAGTTGGACATTAAAACTACATTTTTGAGTGGTGACTTGCATGAAGAAAGGTATTTTTTTCAGCCCCATGGCTTTGTGCAAAAAGTGAATGAAAACAAAGTGTGAAGGTTGAAAAAGGCATTATATGATTTGAAGCAAGCACCACGTGCTTGGTATGAAAACATGCATGCCTGCCTGATTGCCATGGTTTTGAGAACCGTCCAGTTGAGAGCACCTTATATGTTAAGCATGCAAATGATGTGCTTCTGATCATTGTTGTCTATGTTGATGACATGTTGCTCACTAGTCCTCATGAGAAGCATATTGCTGATTTTAAGGCTGATCTGCATGCCTCATTTGAGATGTCCAATTTTGGGCATTTGCATCATTATTTGGGCATTCAATTTATGCAAGTTGGTGGAATAGCTTTGTGTCAAAAAAAATATACTAACACATTATTGCAACATTTTGGGCTTGAAGACTGCAAAGCTATTGCCACTCCTATGGAGACAGGTTTACGATTGAGTCTTCCTGATGTTGGAGGTGCATTTGATGTTGTTCTCTATTAGCATGCTATTGAATGCTTGATTTACTTATGCATTACTCCGATAGCTATTCAGTTTGTTGTCACACAGATGAGCAGGCTTGTGCATTGCCCATGTGTTAAGCATTGGTAGGCAGTTAAGCGCATCTTTCACTACTTGAGTGGTACTTGACTTCTTGGATTGTTTTATCCCAAGGGGTTTACAAAATCTTGTTGAAGTGAAGTGAGCTCTATGTTTGACTAGCTACTCTATTGGTGTTTACAAAGGGTCCACAAAATCTCACGAGAGATCTCTACATATTCTCTGAGAAAGAGCAATTTATGTAGGTCAAAGAAGGGCACCTATCAAGGTCATTTGTGCTTCATCATTGCATATGGGTATCATCAAGCAAGAAGATGACTTGGAGTTGGTGGTTGAATATTTGGATCAACAAAATATTGTTGGAGGTAGCTCACATCAAGGGGGAGCTATTATACTCAAAGTTTCAAGTGTGCAAGCTATCCATCTAAGGAAAGCTTTGTATTAAGGTAAGTTTAGAGCCTCATTTACATTTTACAGACATTGAAGCATTAGCCAAGGGCTAAATCAAGAAAGACCAAAGATCAAAGACTTCAACAGTCAAATCAAAATTTCAGACAAGAGGAACTATCAACCATGGAGATTTAGGGTCTCCAACTATGTTACTGGAAATGGCCTATAGGGATTGATTAGTGGAAGTGAACCAAGACCTAGGTTGGATGAAAATACAACCAATGACCAGATAAAAGATTTTACTGAATGGAATGAAAGAGATAAGAGGGTGATCTATATCCTTTCCCAACACATAAGCAATAGCATGATTGGCCATATTTAGAATTTGGATTCAAGCATGAAGGTACGGGAGAAACTTGAGAGGCTTTATTCAACAAGCAAAAAATCGAGAAAGATCTAACTTAAGAATGAGCTCAACAATCTTAGGCAATGCAAGTACTTGGAGAATTGAAAGGTTAGTAGAAATCTCTGGTTGAAGATGTTGAAGTTTGGTCCAACTAACCAATAAAGGATCCACCCTTTCACTATTGGAGATTCTAATACACCTTATAAGATTTACATTGAGAAATAATTGATCCAAAATAGATTGTTTTGTTAAAAAACTAATGCATGAAAGTTGCTATCTATGGTGAAACTTGTGACTTCAAACACTCAATATTCACAGCCTAACTATGATTGGCTGAATTTCTCTTAGAAGGTGGTGGATTATAGGGTTAAGTAGCTATTATGCACAAGAACCAGATTTATAATCAAGCTATGCTCTAATTATAAGTTTAACATCAAGAAGTGATGATCCCACCTTTTTATGAGTGTGCAAAAAATGATCTTAAGATGTTTAAACATCTTTTCCTCACAAACTATGAATCCAAAGGATACAATATTCCATAGACATAGATTAGACACTAATAAATTTCAAATCAGCCCTTATTCATAAATACATATGGATTCTTTAAATGAAGAAAATAAGTCATATGATATATGATCACTATGGTTCTCTCTATAAATGATTTGTATTCAAGAATAAATCTTTCTCAAGCATGAAGTGAGCTTTTTGTTCTAATATCTCCCCCTCAAGCTAAGGCATGCTTGAGTCTTCAAACATTGATGATATGAATCCCTACATTTGCTTTGAATATGCAAAGCTCAACTCCATCAAGAGATTTAGTCATCATATCTACCACTTGCTTCTCTATTGGCATAAATGAAACATCAATTTATTTTGCCAAAATCTTCTCCCTAATGAAATGATAATGAACCTCTATATGTTTGGTTCTTGCATGGTACACAAAATTTGCTACTAGATGCATTGAACTTATGTTGTCTCCAAATATCTGAGGTTTGGAACTCACAAGTCTCAAATCTGCATATAACTCCTTCAATTGGATAGCTTCTTGAGTTTCTATGGTCATTCCTCTATATTCAGCTTCAATTGCAAATAGTGCAACTATATCTTGCTTCCTAGAACTCCATGACACAAGTATAGATCCTTCAAATGCTAGAAACCTTGATGTAATTCTCCTATCATCCTTGGATTCTACCCAATCTACATCTGAGTATAGCTTGAGATCCAAATCTGATGTATAAGAGTAGAATATACCTTGGTTAATAGTGCCTTTGAGGTACTTGAGTACTCCCTTAGCTGCATCGATATGTGGCTTTGCATAACTGATTACACTATATTAAACATGTGCCCTTGTATGTGTAGCATATATTAGGCTACCTACAAGACTTTTACACTCTTTATTATCTTCAATCTCTTTACCCTCATAAACACTAATTTTATGACTCATTTCCATTGTTGTTCCTATTGGCTTTGCATCATCCATCTTGAATTTAAAAAGTAGATCATGAATGTAAATGTTTCGAGTCAAGTACATCCCTTGCTCTGTGTAGATAACCTGCACACCTAAGAAGAATGTGAATTCTCCAAGGTCATTGATCTTGAATTCTTCTTGCATATGCCTTTTGATATTTTCTATTCCATTCAAATAATCACTTGACATAATTATGTCATCTACATACACACATAAATAGATAACTTCTTGATGAATAATGAAGTAGTTGCATTGATTGATTTGAATCCTTGATTAGGATGAACAATCTCTCAAGGATGCTTTGCATGTACCTTTGTGGAGAATCCTAAGCAAGGGTACAAGGTCATAGCAAGAAGAAGGAATGAAGATAGACTCTTCACTTTGGAGGTAAACTCTCATTCCACTCAACATTTCTACTTCACATATGGCAAAATTTCATAGTTGGACTTGTGGCACAGGAGGATAGGTCACATCAACATACAAAGAATGAAGGAAATGCAATTCAAGTTGTTGGTTGAAGGGCTTCCCAACTTTCAAGGACAAGGTATGAAGCATTTATGTGAATCTTGTCAATTAGGGAAGCAAGCAAGACTTCCATTTAAGAAGAGTAGCTACATGATGATTGCACAAGGATGGTTTTGGTTTATTTCATCAAACACAAATCAAATGTATTTACTTGTTTCAAAGCATTCAAGGCAATGGTAGAGAAGGAAACAAGTACATAAATCAAGAAGTTAAGGTCTGCTGGAGGGGGAGAATATTTCTCCAATGAATTTTTGATTTCTTATGGGATCTAGGCATGAAGATGTAAGCAACATGTAGGTAGAAACCCCAAAAAACTAGAGTATTAGATAGAAATAATAGATACATTATGGAGATTACTAGAGCAATGCTTAACAAGATGAATGTACCTAACATGTCCCATTTAAAAATATTTGGATGTACTGCTATGTACATGTTCCAAGTGAATTGAGGCACAAGCTACAAACAAAGGCTGAGAAGTGTGTTTTCTAGGATATTCAAATGATCACACAGTTTACAGGTGCTTTAACCCAAACACAAAGGACTTGAGGATATCAAGGGATGTAGCCCTTTGATGAGACACTCCCTTAGTATAAGAAATAGGATTGTATGCAAGAATATGAAGAAGAAAAGCATAGAGATGATGAAGAATAAATCGACTTAGAGCTAAGTGGCCCAAGGATTTTTGTCAATGAAGATAGTTCAAGAATGAACTCACCATGGAGGGGAGATCTTCATCAAGCTATGAAGCACAATCAATCAACAAAAGCAAAGCAACATTGGTGGAGTTAGATGCAGAAGGTGATGAATTTGAAGACGATGAAGGACACATGATGAAGAATAAGCTACATCAATGAAAGATATCAAGTATTGAAGGCAAAGGAGGTTTATTACTCCAAAAGGTGAAGAAAGAAAGTATTATAGGGAAAAGTATCCAACTCAAAGTTTTACTTATGATTCTTAGATGGCAACAAATTATGCATACATGAAGAAAGTGGTAGAAGATCATGAGCTTAACCGTTAAAGATGCAAGCAGGTACCGAATGGAAAGAGGCAATGCCAGAAAAGATTGTTGCACTTGAGGAGAATCAAACATGGACTCTAGTGCCCAAGAAGGAGAATGTGATGATAATAGGTAATAAGTGGGTGTATAAAGTAAAGAGTAATTCAAATGGATTTATTGCAAGATTGGTGGCGAAGGATTTTGCATAGACCTATGGAGAGGACTTTGAAGAGACATTCATCTCCATGGCAAAGATGAGCACCATTAGTGTTGGAGAATTCCTCTCCTATTCGCAGCGGAAAGTGTAGAAGACCTTCTCAGAATCAAGACTATTGCCAAGAATTGAACCTTCAAATGAAAACTGGTACCAAATGAAAAATGCAATGAACTTCAAACTTTGGTCACTCCAACTAGACACCTATAGCTTTCAAATGAGCTATCAAACACTCAATTTGGAGTAGATTTGGATTGGCAACTCTTTGATACAAAACAGGCTACCTATCCACTCAGTTAGGCTGAAAACTAGACTTCACTAAAACCTGAATAACTCATAGAGCACAAAGAATTTGATAAAACTGTTCTAGATAGAGGAATTACTCAAGATAAGCTTTCCAATGAATGTTTAAACACTAAAATTGGATACATATATTGAGAGATATGACTTTCACAAGTAGACTACCCAAAAATGGGTGTGCGGTTGGACATACTCTATGAGAGTGAACTGAACGAAATGACTCAAAACAAATGAAGTAGCTACAAGGGACCAAAAACTCTCATGATGAGTTTGAGAGCTCTCCTCCATCATTTCTCCACTACTTTGGACAGCCACTCCTCTTACAGTTCAGTTTTTGGATTTGATTCTCTTTTGATTGATTCTCTTTTGGCCTCCACTACTTACTAAAGTAAATGCTTCTATTTTTCATTTTGTATTTTCCTTCTACTTGAAGAAAATCCTTTTTGCAAAAATATATACGAGCTTACTTCTTTATTTTTAACACTCCCCCTCAAGCTCACATGTGAGCTTGCACCTTCAGTCATATCGTGCAAGTTGATGTCGTCCTTGAACCTCTTTAGCTTAGAAGCATCTAGGGACTTTGTAAGCATGTCTGCAACCTGGTCATTAGTTCCAATGAACTTTATATCCACATCCTTGCTCAAAACTTTCTCTCGAACATAATGATAATGCACTTCTATGTGCTTGCTTTGTGCATGAAACATTGGATTGTTTGTCAAGTGAATGCTTGACATGTTGTCACCATAAATTGGAATGGTCTCCACGTGCACATCAAGATCAGCCAAGAGCTTCTTAATCCACATCGCTTCACAAGTTGCAAATGCTAAACCTCTATATTCAGCTTCTGTAGATTAAAGTGCAATAGTAGGTTGCTTCTTTGAGCTCCATGTGATAGGTTTGCTACCTATCATGAACACATAACCTGAAGTGGATCTTCTATCTTCCTTCGAACCAGCCCAATCAGCATCACTGAAGCCCTTTACCTGCAATTCTTCATCATATCTATAAAACAATGCATGATTGACAGTGTGCTTCACATATCTTAGCACTCGTTTGGTTGAATTTAAATGTTCACTTGTTAGAGCTTGCATAAATTGAGAAAGAACTCCAACAATATAACACAAATCGGGTCTTGTGATCGTAGCATAGATCAACGAGCCTATAACACTCCTGTATGTAGTTATATTATGTAACTTCTCTCCATGATTTGAGCATAGCTTCACATTTGTGTCCATAGGTTGAGTGAGTGGTTTGCATTCACTCATTCTAAATTTGAAAAGAGCATCCAATAGGTACTTTCTTTGCATCAAGTAAATGCCATCTTTCCCATAGACTATCTCAATGCCTAAAAAGTATTTCAGCTCACCAAGATCTGAAATTTTAAACTCCTTATCGAGTTTTCTTTTTATCTCTTGTATTCCTGTAACATTACTTCCTGTTATGATGAGATCATCAACGTATATGTAAATATATACCTGCTTGCCTTCTTCTTTCTTCATGTAGAGAGAGGGATCTGCATTACTTGGGCTATACCCACACCTTGTGAGGTACTCGACCAATCTTTCATTCCAAGTACGTGGTGCTTGCTTCAACCCATACAAAGCTTTCTTCAATCTACAAACAAAATTTGGATGCTTTCTATCTTCAAATCCAATCGGTTGACTCATGTATACCTCTTCTATGCAAAACATCCATACTTTTCTTGAATGATCATCAATAAAAGTGACAAAATATCTATTACTAGCCACTGATGGTTGTTGTGATGGTCCCCATACATCCGTGTGTATCAAGTCGAGGACATTCCTTGCCACATATTTGCTCTTCTTGAATGGTTGTCGAGTTTGCTTTCCTAGTTGGCATGCTTCACAAAACTCATGTAGTCCGGCATCATTGAATCTTGGAAGACCTCTTACCACTTCATGCTTGCTCATGTCCTTGAGCTTGGGAATGTTGATATGTCCAAACCTTTTGTGCCACAAATCGATTTCAACAATCCTCTTGTTTCCAAACTGAATATACATCACCTTTCCATGTGGTTGCTGAATGTCCAAAGTGAACATCCTTCCTTCTTTCCTTCCTTGAGCAATGACCTTGAATCCTTCTTTTGGATTCTTTATAAAGCAGCCTTTTTCATTGAAGATAACATGATATCCTTTCTCTACCATTTGTGCTATTGAAATCAAATTCTTTGCAATAGTAGGAACATGAAGAACATCACCAATACCTTTCTATCTCCAAGCTTGATATCTCCAACATGCTCAATTGTGTGTTGAGTTTCATCGCCGGTCTCCACACATCCTTTTCCACTTGGAGCTTGTAGCTTTGTGAATAAATCTCCTTGGCATGTCATATGGTTGCTCCAACTTGAATCTATGAACCATTTTTGGTCATCACTTCTTGAGTTGTTGTAGTCATGCTTCATGGCAAGCATGGTTTGCTTGTCTCCTTCACTTGATGTACTCACATAGTTATTTTGGCTCCTTTGGTTGCCTCCATTCAGCCTTCCATTCTTTTGCCAACAATCATTTGCATAATGTCCTAGTTTACCACAATGATAACATGTTATACCTTTATGAGGATTGTATGAACCTCGACCTCTTCCTCTATTTCTTCCTCGACCTCTTCCATGTGTGTTGTCATTTGAGTTGTCCTTGTTGTCCTCCGAGTTCTGTTGGCTGAAATTTGTGTTGTTGTAGCTTCTCCCTCTTCCTCTCGAGCCTCCTCTTGAGTTCCTTCCTCTACCTCTTTCTGCATATAACATTTGACTATGGCTGTCCTTAACTTTGTTGCCTTCTCCTTGTTGAGCTACCTCTTCAGCCACAAGATTTGGTATAATCTCGTCGAATGTTGGTAGAGGATCTCTATAAAGAATGTTTGTGATGAGGGGCTTCCACTTTTCTTCACTCCTCAAGCCATTGAGGGCTGTTTGGACGATGTCTTCCTCTTCTATCTTGCATCCAACAGATGCTAGCTGATCTCGAAGCTCCTTGATCCTCAATGTATACTCACTAATGCTTTGGTTTGAGCTTTTCTTCATGTTGTTGAGCTCGTTCTTGAGTTGCATCCTCCGAGACCTTATTGAGGTAGCATACACCTTCTCCAATGCTTCCCAAACTTCTTTGGTTGTTTCTAAGATTTGCACATGACCAATCATAGTGTTAGAAATAACTTGTGAGATGAGGAACATCACCCTTTGATTCCTCTCTTCCCAATTAGCAAATTGTCTCCTTTGTGCCGGAGTAATGTTGGGATCTTCAAGGTCCACCGGTTGTGGATCATCTCCACTAACTATAGTCCATAAACCTTTACCTTTAAGGTAATTTATCATTCTATACCTCCAAGATTGAAAATTGTCTTTGTCTAACTTCTCAACTTGTTGTCCTAAATCAGCCATTTAAAACTTCCAAGATTGAAGTTTACCTGAAGTATGTTGTGGTGCTCTTTCTTGACTTCACAAAGCTCCCCCTTGATTTGTAGCTTCTCGTTTGCTTCAGTTCAGTTCCAATGCTTTGCCTCTTCAAGATCCAATGCTCTGATACCAATTGTTGGAAAATTCCTCTCCTATTTGTAGCGGAAAGTGTAGAAGACCTTCTCAGAATCAAGACTGATGCTTTTCATGTTCACTATCATTCTTACTGTATACAAGTAATTCATCAAAGAATACAAGAACAAAAGCTTGGTAATCAAGAAAAATATTGTTCATGATTCGTGCAAATATAGCAGGGGCATTAGTAAGTCCAAAGGGCATTACCATAAATTCATAATGGCCAGTTTGAGTTCTAAATGCAATCTTGAAAATATCACTTTGTGTCATGCGAATCTGATGGTAACCCAATTTAAGATCAATTTTACTAAAGACACGAGCTCCTCGTAACTTATCTAAAAGATCATCTATTCTAGGAATAGGGTATCTATTCTTTATTGTGATCTTGTTAAGGGCTCTATAATCAATGCACATTCGATAAGTTTTATTCTTCTTCTCAACTAAGAGAACTGGTGCTCCAAATGGGGAAGAATTAGGCCTTATAAATCCTTTCTGTAGTAGGTCTTTTGTTTTCTATTTCCTTTTGGTGTAGTGGGCCATGTCTATAAGGTGCTTTATGAGGAGGAGAACTACCAGGGACTAAGTCTATGCTATGGTCAAAGGATCCTCGAGAGGGTGGTAGTTCAGAGGGATACTCAGACATAAAACAATCCTTATAAGTACTCATGAAAGGTTTATATGCATCAGGAAGTGTATGAGTATAATCATTGATGACATTGACAAAAACAATGCATGAGTTGCATCCTTTCCTAAATGCACGTTTTACTTGAGTGTGACTAATCAGTGGAAACGACTGAAAATCATGTCGTGCAGACAAGCTAATGACTTGACCTTTGAATTCAAAGTTAAAGGTATGCGTATGGTAGTCAATACGTGGGTTATAATGGTGACGAAAAGGCATACCTAGTATAACATCGTAAGATTGCAAAGGTGCAATTAAAAATGTTTGTGAATCAACATATGGGCCTATGCTAATCGTAACATCTTGCACTTCTCGTGTTACATTATAACGACTACCTTGAAATGAAGCTTTCACTTTATACAAGGAAGGAAATGTTTTTAATTTAAGTTCTTGTACTAATGAATGTGAAACGAATTCATGTGAACTACCATCATCATGTAGAATTTTAACTAGTTTGTTATTTATTGTACCCTGCATGCAAAGTAGAGAGTGAAGAGAGATATCGTTACCCAAGGTACTTAAGTCCTTCTCCAATGATTCCTCTATCCAAACAGGACATTATGGACCTCCATGTTATGCAATTGACCTGTAGTCGGTTTCATGTGAAGAGGTCGCAATCTGCACCTTGTTTTTATATGTCTAGGTTTACCAAAATTCCAGCAAGTGTTTCGTGGTCGCTTCTGTTGGGCATCTACCGCTGAAGTTTGAAGGGTAGGTGGTTTGGCTAGTTGGAAAGATGAAGCAACAAGTGGATTTGAATTACTGTAATACTTCATGGTGCTCTTGGACCCTTAAGCTAGTGCTTTCCTCTCGGGATGTACCCTCAGGGAATGTACCCTAGCAGAAAAGTACCCTGTCTGGATGTACCCTGGTGTACCCTGACAGGATGTACCCTGTCTGGATGTACCCTGGTGTACCGTAAGAAGTGTACCCTGAGAAGTGTACCCTAGTGTACCCTGAGAAGTGTACCCTGACAGGATGTACCCTAAGACGCACCGCGTCGCATCGCACCGTGCTGCCTTAGGGAATCTAAACCTCTCTATTGCCACTCAAAATTAAAATTGCCTCGTGCGTAGCCAACGGTCGCCAAGGGAGCCTTGGATGCCAATGTTGCCAATGTATTGCCTAAGTTCTTTGCCTTAGTCGATGCCTTGGAGTAAGTCGAAGGAGTAAACGTAGGTGTAAACGTAGGTTCTGGTTATGGAACTGGAACAGAAACAGAAATAGGAACCGGAACCGGAGACGGAGACGAAATCAGAATCGGAATCGTGAACAGAGAACAGAACCCTCTGTATTGACACGTGCAGAGCTCTGATACCACTGTTGTCAGGATCTTGCTCACGCGCAAACAGAGGTTACGAACGTAGAAAACACACAGAAGAATAGAGACAGCAAGAGACGAGACTAAACGCAGTATTGGGTGCAATCTCCCCCCATGCACTCTGTTTCGACTGTCCATAGAGTGCATGTATTTATAGGAACTTTTGATTATGTCGAAAAGAGTGGTTACATGAGAGCGACTTCGAAAAGCAAGCATGAAACTAAAAGTTGGTAACTTTTACAGAAAGCCATTGCTTTCAATAACAGGAACTACGGTCTACAACGACCCTTATTCTAACCATTACTTTTCTAACTGTTTCTAACAATAGAACCTTCTATGCAGCTTTATTTACAAAGTAAATAATAATTATTCGGATTATTGATATCCGCCCTTTCATGCCTTGCACGCTCCTCACGAACCTTTAGCTGCTATATCAAAAACATAAAAAACACATTAATACATCAATAATTTAACACTCTAACAATGCATTGTTCAATAATAATTTAACACTCCAACAATGCATTGTTCAACATATTCCATGTTACAATCCAACAATGCATTGTTCAACATATTCATGTTACACTCCAACAATGCATTGTTCAACATATTCCATAAGTTATAACAGTTCGAGACCTTACAGATAGTCAAGGAACTGAATAAAGAGGTTCTAGGGACCTAGAACCTTCTTGCTTCCTTCACTATTCCCTAACCAACCCCCAAAAAGATTGAAGCTATCACATATGTTAGTCAGAGAAGCCTTACAGATGGGAGGAGCACACATACCAATAGAAAAAGAAGCACTAAAATGAAGAAGATTGATGTTATGAAGCTTTCACAGATGTCAGCAATCACACTGCACCTATCCACTCCTCTTCATATGTGTATACATTTACCTTGATGGCATAAATAGGTCGGTAGCAAAAATGGTAAACTCAACCGATTCAGGAATAGTTCCAAGTCCCGTAGTCAAGTACGAAGGAGGAGTTTACATGGACAAGTTAGGCCAAATCTACATAGTGACTGAAAACCGAGATCAGATCAACAAGAGAGGGGAATTAGAAGGACAAGGAGCTTCTAGAAGATCTAACCATGAAGACACTATGACTACCCCAAGGGGCAAGTCTATGTAACTCAAGTCTTGAGAGAGGATTTGATACCTCAAGATGATTACCTGTTGGATGTATACATAATCCATGGGTCATACCTACTTTTACAAACTGATTCTCCCACCTGAGGAAAAGAAGTAAGCCCAGTGACTATCTATGAGTTGAAGGATCTGAAAGATGAGTCTAGAGTCACATACCTAGACGAGAACGAAAGAAGGTATTGGCCAGTAGATGAAATCGATAGGTCTCAATTGAAATACATGGGGTTGCCTGTATTCTCTCCTCTAGAGCAGGCAACTATCTTGTAGAATCCTTTCGGAACCCACCAAAGAATGGAGAATACAATGTCAGGACAAACAAGTCAATGAAGTATCCCCAATCGAACACATGTGCAATTCACAATGCCAGGAATACATTCACACAATCAAACCAACCCAGGGATGGGAAACATAAATCGACCATCAGTTAGACCAAGGCCACAACCAGGTGTGCAACCAGGAATGCATCCAATTACACCAGCAATTCCTGTAATGCTCAAACCCCCAGAACCTATCAAAAAGCTGAGACCAATTCAAGTTGCTAAATGTATGAGGACCACTATGATGGCACATGAGAACCTTATGACCATATAGCGGAATTCAAGCAAGTGTTATGAGCAGAACAAGTGGATGACTTCTTTGTGCAATATGAGTCCTTTGGACTAACCCTCACAGGAACATCCTTGACTTGGTTCCAACCATTGGATCCAAATCATTTTGGAATATATTGAAAAATTCTTCCAAGAGTTTATTGGGGAATTTACCAAGGGAGGGATTAAACACAACTCATCATCCTTAATTCATGGTTTCAAACAAAGCCCAAATGAAATCATAAAAATAGCTGCCCGAAGGTTTAACCAATGTGTCGATAGATGCCTAGTAATAGAAAGACCCTCCAGCAGAAAATGATATCGCTACTCTTTGATGGGTTGACTAATGGAACAGTAAGAACCTTAGTTTATGTAAAATGGCTCCAGACATTGAGCGAGTGGCTCCAGGAATGCATTGATCTAGAAGATAACCTAGCTAATGACCTCAAAAGTACACAAAGCACTGCTAAATCAAAAGACACTAGGAGTACAGTGATGACTAGTTTTAGTAATGTGGAGGAACTAGCAGAATTGGTAGCTAAGAAGTTAGGATTTCATGGGCAGAGAAATTACCAGAACCCACCAATGCGAATGCCAATGCTAAGGAGATGCAACCTATGTGGTGGAGATCATCCATCTCATACGTGTACGAGAGGAGGTCTAGGCATACAACAACCCTATCCATACAATAGGCAGCCACCCCAAGGACCCAACCTATATTGTCATATTGAGCATAAATATACCAACCATGCTATGAAAAATTGCCCATTTAATCGGCAACCCAAGCCAGTGAATCAACCCTAGTATAGACCTTATGGATACCCTCCCAGAGAGCAAGGAAGAGAGATACCGAGATATAACCCTTATCTGGTCCCATAAGGAACACCCAGACCTTACGAACAAGGAGGATACGGACAACCACAACCAATGTTAGGACAACAACTACCCCATCCACAAAATGTAGTGCCAGTCAAATACACTCAACCAAAAGAAAACATGGAAAGAGCCATAGTACCAGGTGTGCCTTTAGCTAGTGCAAAAACAACGAATCAGGGATATGAGCAGACCCAAGGAGAATACTACCCCTATGACACCAGTTTAGTGGAGTATGACTAAACCTATGACCAACAATATTATGGTTATGAAGGATATGACAACTCTTATGGACTAGAATATGCGAACCTGATGTATACTGCACCTAAAGCACCTCCACAGATGAGACCACCCATTAGATCACTTGTGCCAAGAGGACCATGCTATAGATGCGGAGGAGATCATTTCATAAGGGGATGCAAATACAACCCACCACCACCTAGAACATGGGAAGGGTACTACAATGAGTGTGCAAAGGAACATCTATTTAGAGATTGCCCAAAAAATCCCAATAAGACTCATAATACTACTCATATCAATGTGATAGAAGTGATTGAATCACCGAGAAGTGATAAAGAATACACAGTACCCCTAAAAGCCATTAGTCAATCCCAAGCCAAAGGACAGGTGATAAAAGAATTAGATTCTAAACAAGAAATGGATAAGAGTCTAGAGCCAAAGATATAGATAGTAGAAGATTTGAAAGGCCCACGAGAGAGTAACCAAACAAAGAAAACGCAAAGTTGGAAGATTAGAAGGGAAAAACTCAGGAATAAATGGATGAAGAAGAAAAATAAAGAGGATAAGAAGGATGTAAAAGAAAGTAGGAAACCTCGGGAACAAGAAGTGCAAGATAACACACCATCTAAGTCCCAAACCAAGAAGCCAGGCAAACCAAGATCAATTCTAGCAGATCTAGTACCAGAAGACTTAGACATGGGGTTGAAAGCCTACCAATCCAGAATCATGACTGCACCAAATATAGAACAACATGAGAAACTCTACCCACAAGGAGAGTTAGAAAAGGAGAGATTGGCAAGATGTAGAAAGCTCATAGAAATAGCTCAAACCACTTTAGAAAAAGACTATTCCCGTCCTTCTAGAGATAAGAATATTAGAGAGTCAATTCAATGAATGTATCAAAGATAACGATAAAAAATCCACAAGAATACCTAAAGGGAAATATAGTGAAGAAGAACAACAGAGTACTCAGACCAAATACACTTCGACAATTCAGTTGGCCGCAAGACTTATGGGTCAAGATCCAGGAAGAACAATGGAAAAAGAATGAGAGTTCAAGACCACCCTTTGATGAGTTAGACATTGGGGAAACCCAATCGACCCCAAATTTAGAAGAAATCTATGAAGAAGTTTGTTGAGCCCATAAAAGTCATATTGGTAAAAGTCAACCGCAATCAAAGTCAACCAAAGTCAAAGTCAAAATGTTAAAGTCAAAATAGTCAAAGTCAACAAAGTCAAGATCAAAGTCAACAAGTGCAAAGTCAAAGTGCTAAAGTGCAGGTGTCAAAGTGCACAGGTAGTGCACAATTAATTGTCCACAAAGGGTAAATTGGAGAAAGTGGGTTGCAGGTTGCAGAGGTATTTTCTCTAATTTCCCTAAGGTTCAAAGGGTTTTTTAAAGTGTTTTGGAAGGTTCAGGTGAACCCTCCCTTATGTGCACTTTTGAAGAGTTAAAAGGAAAATGTAAAGGTATGTGAAGCGGCAACGTACGCAGAAGTGAAAGTATGTCCTCCCAATTAAAAATTTTTGTTTTAGACTAAAGTCACTACAGGACAAAACAGGGAGTCGTTGGCTGCCACTTATGAAGACAACCTTGGGACATCAAAGTGAGCACCAAGATACTCTTGCAGTTAGGAGCGTACGTGGATCGACACACTAAAATCAAGGCAAGGACCATTCTTGGACCATTCTAGAGTAAGCAAGAGTGAGCATAGTCTAAGTGGAGCAAGGGAGAGAAGTGCAAGAGACACACAGTGTGCGACGCAGAGAAGTGAAGTGCAAGGTGTGCATGAAGAGTGATCAAGGAAGTGTGCAGAGGAGTGCTGAGCTTGTCCCCTAAGGATCCCAAGGTCTTATTGAAGTGTGTGCATGCCGACAGAAGGTATCCATCCCTCCCCCTTAGTGGAAGCTTGGTGCAAGGTGTGCACAAGAGCATGCTTGTGGAATGTGGAGTTTTGGTGCAGAGGAGGCCGGCAACAACAAGTCCCTTGGGTATTTGGTATTTTGTAATTGAGCACTCTGTGGGATTTTGCACAGAAGCATTAGTTGTATTGTGCTTCAACCTTGTATTTGTCTTACTGTAATCAATCGACAGAGGCTTCCAGTGTGTATTTTCTCTTTTGGTCTTCCCCTCTTCTCCTACAAACACTCAAATCCCTTCTTGTCTAAGAATCCCCCAACAAAATTTGGCACGCCCGGTGGGACTTCCAAGGAGATTTGAGCTTAGGAGAAACCAAGTGCAAAGTATAGATGAGATCAAGTGTAGACAGTACTACAGTGCTACTTCATCAACCAAAAGGTAAATATTCTTATCAAGTGTCTCATATTAAGTGGACTATGAGCAGCTCATGACCGCAACCGGTCCCAAACATTGAGGGTCACCTACAAGCAAACAAGAAGGAAGGTTGTTAGAAGATCCTCTAGTCCACTATCTTCAACCTCATCAGTAAAGAGCATGGCATGACAGGTAGACTTGGAAACCTTACTCTCAAGATTAAATATAAAATTTTCTTCTTTCAAAGGCCTAGCTCAGGAGGATCCAGATGAGCATATTAGAAGATTTTTGGCACTATGCAAGACTAGAGGCTTAATGGGCAGGGAGGATGCTTTTTTGATACTCTTCTCGGCCACATTAGAAGGATTAGTAGATAAATGGTTCAACCAATTTGCTGAGAACCATTTTACAACTTGGGATTTGATGAAAGCTGCATTTAAAAATCAATTCCAGCATGGAAATACTGCATAGATCATCATAGAAGAACTAGAAAATTTGAGATTGGGTCCAGGAGAAAAGTTCCCAGAGTTTGTGACTAGGGCCAAAGCACTAATGGCTAAATTGCCAGATCCACCACATGATTTTTTTGTTAAGAAATGGTTAGCTAAGCCCCTACCAGTGGGCACCCAATGCAAAATAAAGGAATTAGTGTTACCTACAGCCTCCATAGAGGAGTTCATCAACACAGCTACACGACTAGAGCAGATAAGGCAACAGTATAGAGCATCATCTTCTCAACTACCATATTCCACAGAAATGGAGGATCCGGTAATCCAGCTAAGGAAGGAGTTGGAGGGCTTAAAAAGAAATAAGCCCCACAGAGAGGAGGAGAATGCTGTAACTCAGTTGAGAAGGGAGATTGAAGCACTAAAGCTTCAAAAGGAGGAGGAGGCCCAAGCAGAGGAATTGGCTCAGCTTTGACAGGAGTTGCAGGAACTTAAAGGAGGTGGCATCAAGAGTGGACTTTGGTGTTCCATGTGCAACAAGCAAGGGCATATAGTAAGTGAATGTCCTCTGTTAAGTGTGACTTGCCAATTATGCAGGAAAGCTGGTCATGAGGCCCAGGAATGCCAATCAAGGGGAATACCTACAACAACATACTAGACACAAGGAGGACCCCTACCACCAACAAATGTGATGGCTGCTGCACCGAATCAAGGTAACAATTATAACCCTAGATAGAGGGATAATTTTGGAAATGGGCCTAGAAGGCCAATCATTTGTTTCAGATGTGGAGAATGTGGGCACTATCAAAGTAGGTGTCCTCTCCTAGAAAATGCCCCTCCTTGCAGGAACTGCCCAGAGGCTAGAGACCACTATACGAATTGTTATCCTAAGAACCAAGCATCTTCATCTGGGCCTCACATTCAAATGATTTCTGTGCACAAAGAAGAAAGGTTAGATCAAGTAAATGAGCCATCACCATCCACTAGGGTGGTACAATTAGAAGAAATTGAATCTTTTACAGTACAGACAAGAAGCAAGGGGAAGGCTCAAGTGGGAATAGGTCAAGAATCAATGATTAATGGATTGAACAAAGACAAAGGTACCCCTGAGAACAAAGCCACCACATGTGTAGACACAAGGCAAAATGAAAATTTCATAGGTACCAGTGATGCCATTGGACATGCATTCAACAGGGCTCATGAGAAGTTTGATAAGTCAAATGGAGCCCATGGTATTAAGGAATCAAAAGCTTCCAGACTACTCAAGTCCATGAAAAAGGAGGTCAGTATTTTTGATTTAATAAAGATGGATGGGAAGTTCAGGTGAGAACTCTTGCAGATAATTGATGAAATGTCCACAACAAGTCTTGTGGCGAAGGCTGCTGTTATGCATAAAGATAAAAATGTAGGGGAAGCACCCCTCACAGATTACAAGAGCCCTCAGCTAACAGTCTCTATCAAAGGTCATGAATTTCAAGGAGTTATTGTGGATGGTGGTTCTGGCATTAACTTGATGCCTGAATATACCATGAAAAAGATTGGACTATACCCTTCAAGACCTGCCAACTTCACTGTAACAATGGCAGACCAAAGCATAGTAAGGCCTATGGGAGTGGTCCCTTGAGTTCCAGTCAAGATACAAGGTACCATCTTTAACTTGGACTTTGTTGTTTTAAGGCTGCCACAAATAGAAGGAAGCTTCCCCCTGTTAATTGGGAGACCTTGGTTAAGGCATGCCAATGTGCTGCATGACTGGGGCAAGGACACAATGTGGGTAAAGCAAGAGGGAAAAGAGTTGCAGCAGATAATTTTAGAAGAAGGACCAGACAATCAGAGAAATACTAGCATGATGCAGACAATTGGTATTTGTATGGAAGAAGAATTATTGGACCACCCAGAAGCAGACCTATTTGAAGGAGCAGATTTATATGAAGATGAAAACATGTTGGCTTGGCTCCATGCAGAAGACCCATCTTCCTGCTATGGAATTTTTCCAAACTCAAGCAGAGAAGAAGCATATGAATAAAAAGAGGAAATCACTCAGGGTACTGATTCGAGTAAAAGAGTCTCAGTCAAAGGCCATAACAAAGAGAAGAAAAGCAAAGCCCTTACATGCAGCAGTGATGAAGCTACTCCAATTCATATGTCAATAGCCACTTTTTTACGGATACTGGTATGGCTATCATCTGTTATGTCAATTCTTATGATAGCAAGTGTAGGGCTTTACAAGAATGTGGAAGGTGTACCTGCCAGTCTTTGGAAACAGAGGGTTCCATTGGATGAAGAAGCCGGAATAGTAAAAATAAAATTTTGCAGATTAAGTCATAAAGTTGCTGGAGGACATAACATTCTAATGACGGATTTAGGGTACCCCTATCAGATGACCAGTGTGCCCAATCAGAAGACAAAACCAATGAAGTGCAGTACAATTGGAGATTATGGAGGAGTTTCTCTGAGTCAACAATACAAGGCTCAAGGCCTATCATCAACAAAAGTGAAGATTTATGGATCACCTGGAACCTGCAAAATTTGTCCAGGTTGTACATAGTCTTTTCCCGTCATTTTTGCTTAAGTTGTAAGTAGTTTTATTTATCCATTTCATGCTTGTTTCTTGAATTTTTAGCAAATTTAGCAGCCATTTCATAAACTTTGCAAAGATACAATTTGTGGAATTTTTAGGATTTTTTTTGGAGTTTTTTCAAGCATTTCTTAGAATTTTTCTAGCATTTTTCTCCTTTTTCATGTGTCATTTTCTTGCCAAATTTAAGGAATAAAGGAAGCTCTCTGTGGTTTTGAGTAAGGAAGTTGGGCCTAACCATGTAGAAAATTTTATGAGAAATTTTTCAGATTTTTTTGGATTTTTCTCTAATTTTCTCTATTTTTGGATAAGTTTTCCCCCCCTGGATTTTTCGGCTTTGAGGATTATTAAAAAACAAAATCCCCCCCCTCTCTCTCTCTCTCTCTCTCTCTCTCTCTCTCTCTCTTTCCCCTCGCTCCCCCCCCCCCGTGCTCCCCCCTCCCCCCCCCCCCGGTGCCCCCCGCCCCCCTTGGCCCCCCCCCCCCCCCCCCCCTTGGCCCCCCCCCTCCCCCCCCATTTTTTTTTAAATTAATTTTTTTTTAATTTCTATTTTTTATTTTTACTTATTTTATTTTATTTTATTTTATTTTATTTTATTTTTTATTTTTTTATTATTTTATTACTTTTATTTTTTTTATTTTTATTTTATTTAGTTTATTTCTTGAGACTTGGCAACGCAAGCGTTAAAAAAATAATAATAATATTTTATATTTATTTATTTATTATTTACCTTTATGTTTCATAATTTCCCATATGCACCCTCTGTAGCTCTACTATTTGATCATTTTTACCCTCTCTAGACCCCATTATCATAACCCCAATCCCTCCCTTTACCAATCTGCCCAGCCACATCCTTACCCCTCCCAACCCCTTCCATCTCTGCCCCTCAGCCCTCCCCTCCAACTCCTTTCTACCCTCCCATTGCCCCCTTTTGCTTTTCCATGGCACAATCCCCCTTATTGGTTCTTCTCTGGTGCTTCTTCTCTCCTGATTCTGGTGGACTTAGTAGCTGCTCAGGTCTTTTTGAAGTTTTGCAGCTGCCTACTCATGGTGTCCTCTATACTCCGAGTTTTGGCTGTAGCTCTCCGGGACGGAGAGCACATTAGGTGGTGGGCAACTGTTGAGCCCATAAAAGTCATATTGGTAAAAGTCAACCACAATCAAAGTCAACCAAATTCAAAGTCAAAAGGTCAAAGTCAAACTGGTCAAAGTCAACAAAGTCAAGATCGAAGTCAACAGGTGCAAAGTCAAAGTGCTAAAGTGCAGGTGTCAAAGTGCACAGGTAGTGCACAATTAATTGTCCACAAAGGGTAAATTGGAGAAAGTGGGTTGCAGGTTGCAGAGGTATTTTCTCTAATTTCCCTAAGGTTCGAAGGGTTTTTTTAAGTGTTTTGGAAGGTTCAGGTGAACCCTCCCTTATGTGCACTTTTGAAGAGTTAAAAGGAAAATGTGAAGGTATGTGAAGCGGCAACGTACGTAGAAGTGAAAGTATGTCCCCCCAATTAAAAATTTTTGTTTTAGACTAAAGTCGCTACAGGACAAAATAGGGAGTCGTTGGCTGCCACTTGTGAAGACAATCTTGGGACATCAAAGTGAGCACCAAGATACTCTTGCAGTTAGGAGCGTACGTGGATCGACACACTAAAATCAAGGCAAGGACCATTCTTGGACCATTCTAGAGTAAGCAAGAGTGAGCATAGTCTAAGTGGAGCAAGGGAGAGAAGTGCAAGAGACAGAGTGTGCGACACAGAGAAGTGAAGTGCAAGGTGTGCATGAAGAGTGACCAAGGAAGTGTGCAGAGGAGTGCTAAGCTTGTCCCCCAAGGATCCCAAGGTCTTACTGAAGTGTGCCCGCGCCGACAGAAGGTATCCATCCCTCCCCCTTAGTGGAAGCTTGGTGCAAGGTGTGCACAAGAGCAAGCTTGTGGAAGGTGGAGGTTTGGTGCAGAGGAGGCCGACAGCAACAAGTCCCTTGGGTATTTGGTATTTTGTAATTGAGCACTCTGTGGGATTTTGCACAGAAGCATTAGTTGTATTGTGCTTCAACCTTGTATTTGTCTTACTGTAATCAATCGACAGAGGCTTCTAGTGTGTATTTTCTCTTTTGGTCTTCCCCTCTTCTCCTACAAACACTCAAATCCCTTCTTGTCTAAGAATCCCCCAACAAAGTTTCCATGTTAGACTGAAATAGAGAAGAAATGCATAGTTTTTCCACACTACCTAATTATACGGGAGAGTATGAGAAAGGGTCTATAGATTTCATGCTCCCACAATTCGAGGCAAAGAAGATGGGTCTTCAAGTAAGACATCACACAACCTAGTAGAGCTCAAGAAGACTAAGGTACAGTGCCTCTTGACCGTGGAAGAGCTACTACGAGTCAAACCACAATTATGGAACTAGTTAGCTGAAGAATTGAAAATAGAATCTAAAGAGCCTACAAAGGAAAGAAGAGAAAAAACGTTCCATCTACCATTCAAATCGCTATTGCTAAAGTTAGAGAATTTAGTGAAGGAGATGAAGGAAATACATGTTTACCTATCATATTTAATGGATATATGACTAAAGCTATCTTAAACACCGGAGTGGGCATAGGCATAGCCACCAAAGAGATTTGGGAAAAATGGGGAAAACCAGCCCTACGACCTACACATATGAAGCTTCAACTAGCAGATGGCCACGTGGAGAGACCTCTAGGATGTGTGGATGAAGAAGGTTATGATGTAAGTTTTTACATGGTAGTCCTTTAGGAAGTAGATGCAGGAGAATTAATGGAAAAGGAGTGGAGGGAGGAGTACAAAAGCATAGAGATGGAGCTAGAATTCAATTTGGAGGAACAATATTTAGAAGCAATCTAGGCCAAGAACGAAGAAGAAACACCCAAGGTATTAGCATTAGAAGCAGCTCAACCAAGACCAAACAACGAGGAAACAATAGTTAAGGTAGAAGAACCCCCAGATGTTTTTGAAGTCCCTGAGCACTTCAAAAGATATGAAGTAGAAGAGAGGAAGATAGCTATTCGAATGCCCAAAAGGGAGGCCAGACAAGGAGAAGCTTATGATAACAAGGAACAAACTAAGAAAGTAATAGTGACCATGGAAGAAGGAGAAGAGAGATATACGTATATTGGAAAGGACGTGTCACCAGAAGAGGACGAGGAACTGATAGCTCTAATCAAAGAATATCGGGATGTATTTGCATGGACCTACAAGGACCTCAAAGGTGTAGATCCATCCATTTGCTACCATAGAATCCCAATGACACCTGATGCGAAACCATTGAAGCAAGGCCCTTATACATATAATGATGTCTATTTGGCAAAAATTAAGGAAGAGATAGACAAATTGTTAGTAGCTAGATTTTATGAGATAGAGCACACATAAATGGGTGTCACCTATCACTGATCATCTCTTGGAAAGAGTTGCAAGTAAGGAAGTCTATAGCTTCCTAGATGGATTCTCCAGGCATAACCAAGTGGCTATCGCTATGGAAGATCAACATAAAATAGCATTCGCAACTGAGTGGGGAGTCTATGCTTTTAGGGTGATGCCATTCGGGCTCACAAATGCCCCCGCTACTTTCCAAAGGTTGACGTGTCATGTATTTAAGGAATTCCTAAGGAAGAGTATGGAAGTATACGTAGATGACTTGTGCACCTATTCAGGTCAGAGAAGTGAACACATTCTGGAATTACGAAGGATATTTGAGAAATGGCGACAATATCGAGTGTGCCAAAATCCTAAAAAATGTGTCTTTATGGTGAGAGAAGGAAAGATCCTAGGACACATTGTATCTAAGAATGGAATTTCCATGGATGAGGATAAGATTAAGGTAATCCTAGAGTTACCCAGGCCAAAAAATGCCAAGGAAGTACAATCTTTTATGGGTCATTATGGATATTATCGTAGATTTATCCACATGTACGCCATAATCGCTAAGCCACTATGTGGATTATTAGCTCAATTCATGTGGACAGATGAGTGTGAAAAAGCATTTAATGAATTGAAGCGATGATTAAGTACAACACCTATATTGAAGACACCCAATTGGAATAAACCTTTCCATATCCATGTAGATGCCTCTAATTATGCAATAGGATGCATTCTAGCTCAACCTGTAGATGAAGGAAAATTAGATCACCCTATCGCATATGCGAATAGACAACTAAACCAAGCAGAAAGAAATTATACCACCACAAAACGAGAAGGTTTAGTAATGGTGTACGCAGTCAAGAAATTTAGACACTACCTTCTAGCTTACAAGTTCAAGTCCTTCATCGACCATCAGACCTTATTGTACCTAGTCAATAAACCCTGTAATATGGGAAGGCTAGTGAGATGGCTTCTATTACTAATGGAGTTTGACTTTGAAGTAGTAGTCAAAAAAGGAAATACTCACGTGAGAGTTAATCATCTATCTAGGTTAACACATGGAGAACCTCCCAACGGAGTGGCGGATGACCTCCTAGATACCTATTTATTCAACCTAGAAGTATGTCTGAAGTGGGCAGAAAAGTTGATTCCAGTACTCACACATGGACCACATCATAGAATCAACAAAGATTTCAAAAAAGGATTTCTACAATCATGTAATTTGCACGTTGTGGCAAAAAGTGTGTACTATAAAGAACCCAACGGCGTATTGTTAAGGTGTGTAGAAGAGGCTGAACAAAAGGACTTAATTGAGAATGCTCATGTTAATCGATGGAGAATGCATAAAGGAGCTCATAGAACATTAAGGGAATTAAAAAGATTGGGAGTGTACTGGCCAGATATGCCAAAAGATGTGCATGAGTGCATTGGCGATTGCCCAAAATGCCAAGAAAATACTCCAGAGGACCTTTCAAGGGGAGGTTGTACACAAAGGATTCAGGATCGGATAAAGTAACAAATTTTTTGAGAATCCTAACAGCTTCCTCGTCCACCAGTTGTGTGCAGTGGAAAGAAATGAACAGGCTAAAGAAAAGCATCAGGTCCTAGAGGATGTGAAGACAAATTTAAAGACAAAACCATTGAAGCATCAACCAAAAGACAAAAATTGATGCAAGATTGACCAAGTGATGCGTGCGACAAAAAAGAAGTAAACAGGCTTGAGAAATACAACAGGGTTAGATGTGTGCGAACAAAGAAATATCCAAAGACCAAACATTAGAAAGAGGGAGAGGCTAAAAAGTTGAAGAGGGTGACTAAGAATATCACATTCTTAGCCACTAAATGCATGCGTTGCAGCCCAAATTAACACAACAACCCAGATTTATGAATGTAAAGAATACCAAGGGGAAAACAAAAGCAAAGGACTTAGATCGGATAAGGTAACAAATTCTCTAATAGTCCTAACTGCTTCTTCGACCACTGGGTGCGTGTACAAAAGAACTACAAACAAGCTACAAAGAAAGAAGCAAAATGCTCTCAATGGACGACAAAGACAAAGAGGGGGAGAGTGTTGCAGAGTAAAGAAGCACAGAAGAGGACCCCCCAAAGATTATTGGGTGCACCATGGCCAACTATGTCAACTTTAGGAGCCTCACTAAGGAGCGATAGCAGGATAGATGTATGAGGATGTGTGGTGTGTCCTAGATGATTAGGGATGCTGAGGCTACTAGTTTGAGGGGCTGGGGTATTCAAGTCGATCCGTCGCATCAAGCGGCCTGGCTGGGAGCCTTCACTCAAATGGAGGTCCTAATTGTTGTGCGAGGCATTACTCTGGATGTGATCCTCTTCTTTGAGATTGTTGAGGAGGGATGCTTGATCAGTTCTTCACTTGATTCTAAGCTCATCACGAAGTGCACCTTTCAATGGATTCAGGTGGTTGGCACTCATGGTAGCATATGGCATATTGATCTTGACTTGACAAACATTTGGGCCCATTTTGATAGGCATCTCTAGGCTTGGGAGGCTCAAGCATTATCTCACCTTCATGGTTATACAATGGAGTGGTAGTGGCATGATCCTTTCTCCCCTTGGGAGACATGCACTATCCCATTATTTTAGTACTCTACTCGATTGGGGCGGCAAATCATTTAGTCACACCATTTGATCACTCCTATTGTAGTCGAGTCTTATCGACATGGTGGGCTCATGAAGGAGTTTTCCTTCTAGCATCGCATTTGGGATGCTCAACAGTCTCATTGGGTTATCCTTTTTTAGTGGCTGGTGGCCCATATGAGCATTGTTATTTGCACTTGGCTGAGCTATGGGGGC
The DNA here is from genome assembly GCA_020310875.1 of Ceratopteris richardii. Taxonomy (NCBI): domain Eukaryota; kingdom Viridiplantae; phylum Streptophyta; class Polypodiopsida; order Polypodiales; family Pteridaceae; genus Ceratopteris; species Ceratopteris richardii. Next base: position 67,634,180 of record CM035426.1, on the reverse strand, counting down.
AGGTCCATGGACTACACAGGTTCTCGCCTTCACTTGGAGTCTCAGTGGCATCGCCTTTGGGACTATCACTTAGCACGATAGACTTGGTGAACACTCTAGGACCGTCGGGGAACTTTTTTCCTTCTTTAGGGGGTTTTTTCCCCCGCTTGTATATACGCCTATTGCCCTAATGGGCTACTTATCTTTGTACATTCTCTAGCAATACTTCAATATTGTGTTGTGCTCTAAGCTTATTCTTCTTCCTTGTGCTGTTCGCATGCTTCCGTAGACGTCTAACTCCAAGGTATTAGAGTAGGTCGTCGCTTCATCTAGGGTGCCGTCGACACTCCTCCGGTTGCAGTCTCACAATCACATGAATTTTGGTGAGCATACTCAACGTGTTTTTGGGATCAAAACAGCTTCGTTTTGTGGTGCCGAAATCGTGATCTAAGCTCGTTTCGGCCTCTAAACGCACTATCGTAGCGCTTGTGCATGCTATTTCATCTTTTTGTGCCAAAGGTATATACCAGTTTCTATTCGCCAGTATAAGCATCTCGAAGTCTGCTACAGGTCTAGCAGAATTTGACAGGGCAATTCTGTTCAACTTTTTGAGATAGATTCAATTTTCTGCATCAAGGTATTTTAGTCACCGACCATGGCTGAAAGCATTGATGTATTCCGTATGTTGGCTATTGAGGATAAGTTGGATGGTACCAACTACCCATTATGGGCTTATATGATGTGTTGAGAGCAGTATGGGCACCCAAGGACCGACTAGACAAGGAAGCCAGCGGAGAGAGTCAGAACAAGGTGAAGGAGTAAGTAGACAAAGCAACCGACGCAAATCTGGCAGATAGGCCCTTCAAATTTTTTCCAAATCAACATCTTTTAACAATGATTCTTATCACTAATAATCATTGTAAATACCATTTCATATTTTTGTAGCTCCATTTTGTGCAAGCCAAGGAGTCCTTGAGCTTGAGGAGCCTTAGAAGTACCTACATATCAATTTTCATATTTTTTAGACGTCGTTTAAGCCCTCAAATTGGCCCTGGAACCTAATTTTTAACTAGGCCGGACACTAGGTCTGGACAGGGCCAAAACCTAGTCAAAAACTATAAAAAGAGCTAGAGAGCTCATTTTTGGGGTTAGCTTGTAATTGAAACGAACTTGTAAGAGCTTTTTGAAAGTAATCTAAGAACTCCATTGCGTCTCACTCTTTGTCTTGCCGTGTGTGCGCGTGTGTGTGTATGTGTGTGCATGTTTTTGTGCTTCTCACTCATGCATTTGTGCCTCCACTTGCTCGAGGTCTTCATACCATCCTCACGTCTTCCCGGATTGACATTGAAGGAGGTGCTACTCATCACTGAGCTACACCAAATTTTGGCGCCGTTGCCGGGGATCGAGCTTTGAGGACGAGCGTGTGATGGTAAGACGTAGAGTTGACACGTTGGAGTTGTAGGTATTTTCTTCACTTTCATCTATTTTCTTGTTTTTTCTTCACCATCTTCCTCATCACCATCTTCCACCTCCATTTTCATCATCGCGAAAATTTCAGTTTTTTGACTATATCCCCATCTCCACCTCATTTCCCTCATTTCACTTGTGAGAGAGAACGAGAGAGCGATATTGCATGTGTGTTTTCTTGCATGTTTCTTAAGCTTTTTGCAGGACCTTGCTGAATCACCATCCCCAGCTTCCTGCGCAGGTACGAAACTCGTCGAAACTGTCTCGCAGTCGCCGACTCCTGTCGATCGCGATTGACAGAAATTCTCACCTTTTGGTAAATCTGAGTGCACCACAGTGGACTAGAGACCCTACACATCACCTTTCCATCAAAATTTTTGAAAATCTTGCAAAATTTTAGTCCATCGCGATTGATTGCTCTGTCCATCGCGATTGACAGCTCTGTCCATCGCGACCGACTGAAGCTCTGTCCGTCGCGATTGACTGCCTGTCCATCGCGACTGACTGAACCTCTGTCCATCGCGACCGACTGAACCTCTGTCCATCGCGATTGATTGAGTGTCCATCGCGATTGACTGAACCCTCTGTCCATCGCGACCGACTGAACCTCTGTCCATCGCGATTGATTGAGTGTCCATCGCGATTGACTGAACCCTCTGTCCATCGCGATTGATTGAGTGTCCATCGCGATTGACTGAACCCTCTGTCCATCGCGATTGATTGAGTGTCCATCGCGATTGACTGAACCCTCTGTCCATCGCGATTGACTGAACTCCTGTCCATCGCGATTGACAGCCCTGTCCATCGCGATCGACAGCCTTGTCCATCGCGATTGACAGCCAATTTTAGCCAAATTTTTTAGGGTTTGTTAATTGAAGAGTTGGGCTAATTTTGGGGTATAAACATTTTACTCTAGAGCACATTAGGAAGCCTTAGGAAAACAACTTGGGGAAAACCTGTTGCACAGTGATCCTGTTTGAACCCTGTCTTAACCCTAGAACCCTGAACGGTCACAACTTTTTCATACGAAATCCATTTTTTGAGATCTAGGGCTTGTTGGAAAGCTTGTGGCATATACTACACGCCCTCAACTGGTTTTTATGAAGATAATGCGTTGATTTTTAGCTAGGGTATTTTTAAGTTGACCATACCCAGGGGGAATAAAATTCAGGGATCTCTAGAGTTGTGTCCAAAAAAGTCATAGTGCAAATTGGTGAAGTGTTACATGAATGGAAGTGATTGGTTCTGTCTTGTGAATTTAAATCTTCAAGCTAACTTTGGAACCCTTACAGATCCATTGAGAGCATCGAAAGGCGTTCTAAGCAAGTGTAAGTGCAAGCTTGGGAACACACTTCCTGGGCACTCAAGGGCAACCAAGCAGGAAACAAAAGGTTGGAAACTTTTAACCCCTCTGTCAATTCATAGTTTAGGCTAAGAACGACGAGAGGTAGGAGTAAGTCAGGGCGACGATAGGCAGGTATCAAGTTGAAGACTACCTAAAAACTCAAGTCCAAGCTAAAAACCTAATCTCTGTACTGTCGATAACATAAAGGAAAAGAACCTAACGTGGAACGATCAACCTGAAAGCACGAAGAACATTCAAGTATTCCTGAGGACGTAATATCAGACAAGACCTTAAACACGAAAAATAACTAAAAAGAACCAAGTGACTAATATAAAGTAACCAGCAACGAAGTTGTACTCTGGGCAAAGAATTGGGCTCCTTAGATAGGCATATGAACCTTAGATCAGGACGACATCTAGTAAGGGAGAGACAAAGCCTTAGGTCTTCAGAGGCTAGTGTTAACCACACTTCTAGGTCTTGGGCCCAGCAGTTGAGCCACCACTCGTACTACCCTAGCTCTGAGACCAGTGAGTCAGAGATGTCTCAAGGCATGGACAGACCTACGGGAAGTTCAGGAGTGCCTTACTTGTACAGGGTAGAAGGCCCTTACAAAACACAGCTGGAGTACCTAAGGACCAACCGATTAGGTGCCAGCATCTATGAGGACGGCTTAGGAAGATCTGTGATACAGATTAAGAATCCTTATCAATCCATTGGACTAGAGCACCCAGCAGTCAAGTTTGAAAACGGTGCATACCTGGACAAAGAAGGAACCATATACGTAGTCACCAGTCACCCAGACAGGACATATGAATTTGGGAATGTAATCTCAGAGGCGGACTTAGGTGACTTGGAACAAGGAAACATGGGTGCGGAACCTAGAACCCCCCGAGGCAAATCTGTTCTCACTAGGATTATCACGCCTGAGTGGGTTCCCCAAGACAACAAGAGCATAGAGTTGCTCCTCAATCGAGAAACTGACGAAGCCTTTTGGAGGTATAAATCTAATCAGCCAACTGATATAGGAACTATCATGATCTATGAGTTTAAGGATCCGGATAGCCCAGGTAGAGTGACCTACTTAGATCACACTTCGGAAAGGATCTTTGTGGTGACAGAAAATGATAGGCATGCTTACACTTGGAAGGGTGAATTCATTTTCCCCCAACCAAGATTGAATGTATCCTATGGTCACCCTGGAGCTGGAACATCCCAAGCTCATGGAACTCAAAGAGACAGAAGTAGAGATAGACCAGAAGTAAGCTTTGCCAACCTAGTGGGCAGAGAAAGAACGAGGACGGAGACGAATCGAGTAGAACCTGAGATACTTAGAGCTCACAGGAACCAAAGAAATGTGGATGGATTTCCTCTGTCGAGACCTAGAGAGCACACAAGAACTTTGAGACCGACCCAGCTAGTTAAGTCCATGAAGAACTACTTTGATGGCACAGGAGATCCCTATGATCATGTGGCGGAGTTCAAGCAAGTCTTGAGAGCTGAACAAGTGGAGGATCTATTCACGCAATACAATGCCTTCGGTCTAACCCTTAGGAACACAGCACTTACATAGTTTCAGCCATTGGATGAGCGACAGTTCATGAGCATAGACCAACTCCTAGAGGCATTTATTATTGAATTCTCTAAGAGTGGCATAAGACACAATACCTCCTCTTTGATTCACAGCTTCAAGCAAACCCCTCAAGAAACCGTGAGACTTGCAGGAAGAAGGTTTAGGCAATACTTAGAAAGATGCCCTGTTTCGGAGTTACCCACACCAGCCAAGCAAGTGGCTTTATTCTTGGACGGGTTGCTAAGTACCAAATTAAGATCATATGTGTACTTGAAGGACCCTAGGACCATAGAAGAGTGTGTACGCATGTGTATTGACATTGAGGATAACCTAGGGGAGGAGTTAGAGCTTTCCAAGATATACCAAGATTCAGATAGTGCCTCTAGCCTCTCTTCCACGCAAGCCACATCAATTGAGGAACTTGCAGAGAAAGTAGCTTAGAAATTAGGGGTAACTAGCAAACAAATCCCAAGGTTTGCCCCTATGAAAAGGTGCTATACTTGTGGTGGCGACCACATGGTGAATGTATGTCCCATTATGGCTTAGCCCCAAGTAAATCCTAGTAGCCAGTACTGCACCATAGAACGGAGGTACACCAATCACACCGCACAAGATTGCCCCTACAATAAGCAAACAGTTAGGCAAACCTATCCTCAACCCTATCCACCACAGGGAAGATACCAGAACCAGTACCCTCCACAGCCATATGGCAGGCCACAGCAACCCTATCAGCAACCATACCAAAACCAACAAAGACCTCAGCCTGTGTTAGCACAACAACCCCCAGCTCCAGCTAATGTGATTCCGGTAAAGTATACTGCTGCAGAAGAGAACCTGAATAGAGCCTTAGTCCCTGTAACATCCTTGCTTTCTGAAAATGACCCCAGTGACCATAGCTTTGATTCTACACATGTCGATAGTCCCCAGGCTTACTACATGCAGTCTCCAGAACATGGTGAGTCCTATTACAGCGAAGAGCCAAATGAACCTAGTTGGGAGTCAGATTATACAAACGTCATGTACACAAACCCCAACCCTAGACCCCAACCTAGGCAGGTACGACCACCATTTCCTAGAGGACCATGCTACCGATGTCAGGGAGATCACTTCATTCGTGATTGTCCCTTACCTCCACCTACACAAACTCAGTCCGTGACGATCCAAGGCTTCTGCCAAGACTGTGGAAAAGAGCATCTCTTACGAGATTGCCCTAAGAATCCTAATAATATGCCAAAAATCACGCCTATCAACGTTATTGGGTTAGTGGTAGATTCCACAGGAAGTGTCACTTCCACTGCACCAGTGCAGGTAGTCACTAGAGCTCAGGCATTGCAGCAAAACCAAGAGGCAAGCTAGGAAAAGAGCCCAACAGCTAGTGAAACTGAGAGCATAACCAAGAAAAGGACTAGAGCTTGGAGAGATAGCCGTGAACGTATGAAAAGGCAATGGGCAAAGAAGATGAGTGAACTTGAGGAAAGTCTACGCGAAACCAAGGCCAAAATCATAGAGATCACATCCCAACCGCACTCTCACACAATCCCACCGCTACCATCCCCATCACCCTCCATCCCTCCACCCTCTAATACACCCCACGTAACCCACCCACCACCCCAAGCAGGATCAGTATTAGCTGATCCCACTCCCGAGGACCTAAACATGATGCTTAAAGCATATCACGCCAGAATCCAAGAAGGGCCAACCATAGCCGATCATGAAAAATGCTACCCTAGAGCCAAGCTAGAGCTTGAACAAACTAAAATTTGTGCTAAGATGGTGGAATTGGCTCAAGCCATGTTCGAAGCTAGCCACCTCTTTAAGATCTCTAGCTCAGCTAAGACGCAGTTACATTTTGAAGGACTGCTGGAAAGAATAGAGAGGCTAATTGCACAATCAGAAAAGGAACCTGCCCCTCAAAGAAAGGAAAGGGCAAGAGAACGGATAAGCCAGCCTCTTCAGGAAGCCCATGTGCCTCCTCAAGAAGCTTATCCTTCCCCCCAAAAGGCAGATGAGCCTCCCTCGAAAGCCTACGTACCTCCACAGGTGGCCTACATTCCTTCTGAGGGAGCGTATGAGCCTGTTTGGAAAAGTAATAGAATAAGTAATCCTCCCCAGGAAGCTTGTGCTCCAAACATCTATGAGAGCGAGGAAAGAGCCAACGATAGAATAAGCCCTCCTTCCCAGGTTGCTTATGTGCCTAATTCTATGGAGCCAGACACTTCTTCTTCTATGAATCGGTTTGCACCAGACTTCCTACGAGAGATTCAAGAAGATAAATGGGATAACAAAAGCGAAGTCGCCCCTCCCTTTGAACTTGTGGATGATGCACACGACCAATTCCCACAAGACATCCCATCTATTTACGGGGAACATGAGAGTATTCAGTCTCACGAGAGATTGGACTTTGAGTCTAATTCCATACAAGAGCTACCCCACTTCACAGGCCCATGGGAAGCTAAGTCCACCTGTATGAGAACACCTACGGTCATGGTAAGAAACGAAGATTCAGTCATACCTAGGAACACGGAGGTAGTAAAGAACACCAAGGTGCAGCGCGATCTCACTTTGGAAGAACTGCCTAAGGATAGACCAAAAGCACGGAAATATGTAGCCAGTCAAGTAACTAAACTTGCAAAACCTCGTTCCCAGGTAGGATCCCATAGGACGGTGCCAGAAATTCCCTTGGATAAGATAGGAGATATGTGTGAAGGCGAAGAAGGGAACACCTATCTTCCCATCACCTACCAGGAGTACACCACCAAGGCAATTTTGGACTCAGGTGCAGGAGTTGCAATTGCCACTACTTCCCTATGGAAGCGTTGGGGCAAGCCAGCACTCAGGCCAACGAGAATGAAATTGCAGATGGCCGATGGTCACATTGAGAGACCCTTAGGATTGCTAGAAGGAATAACTCTCACCACTTGTGGTGTCGAGTTCGAGCATACATTTGCTATATGTGATTTTAGCAAAAATCATGCCTATGAGATGATTTTGGGAAGACCATTCATGCGACAGTTGCAAGTGGTACAGGACTGGGGAACCAATTCTTTGTACCTGCAACACTTAGGTGTTACGACCAAAGTCAATCTCAAGGATTACTCTCATAGAGATGTTCCTCCTATCCAATGGAATCCCATCCATAGAACCAAAGATGATACAGAATCGGTGCATTCCATAGGGTCAGGATCCTCTTGGATGCATGAAGACACCCACTTATGGATGTGCAAGGTAGCAGTCGAGGAAGAGAAGAGAGAGAAAGCCAGAGAGGTAGGTGCGAAAGAAACCCATAGATCAATCCAAGACCCAGCCTATGCACCTGTAGTTTTTCCAGACGAAGAATTTGAACCTCACGGTTGGGCAGAAATCTTAGCAACAATGGATGTAGCCATCAATGAGGAACAATGAACACCTCACTATGATGAGGATGGCTATGATATTTCAGTCTTCTCCTTAGAGCCAATCATGGGAGAAGCTGTTTTAGAAGAATGTGAACCTAGTCCTGATGCATTTGAGGATGCAAGTGACTCCGATCTAGAGTCAATCATTATGGACCCACCATTTGCATCAGATGAAGAATACTTCCATGAAGTAGAATTTCAACCACAGAGGCATGGAGAGCTTACAAACGATGTAAGATTAGCGACACATGTAACCCTGAAGGAAGAAGGGAAGAAACGAAAGAAGAGAGAAGTCTCACCAGAAGAGGAAGAATCTTTGTTTGAGGTCCCAAAAAATTTTAAGAAATATGAGATAGACGACAGGAGAGTCATGATAAGAATGCCTAAACGAGAGGCACAAGTAGGAGAGGCCTATGATAACAAAGAAACCACCAAGAAAATAGTAGTGGCCCTAGAAGAAGGAGAGGAGAGATGCACGTACATAGGCCATGACCTAACAGAGGAAGAAGAGCATGCGTTAATTGCCTTGCTAAGAGAATACAGAGATGTATTCGCTTGGAGTTACAAGGACTTGAAAGGTGTTGACCCTGACATATGCTCACACACTATCCCCATGACTTCAGACGCTAAACCCTCTAAGCAAAAGCCCTACACATATAACGATAATTACGCTGCTAAGATCAAAGAAGAGATAGATAGACTGGTTGAAGCTGGATTTATCTATGAAATTGAGCACACTGAATGGGTATCCCCCATCGTAGTGGTGCCCAAGAAGAATGGCAAGCTGCGTGTGTGCATTAACTTGAAAAAGGTTAATGCAGCCACGATTCGAGATAACTATCCGCTTCCCATCACAGAACATCTCTTAGAAAGAGTGGCAGGCAAGGAAGTGTACAGCTTCCTTGATGGATTTTTGGGCTACAATCAAGTAGCCATAGCTCCAGAGGATCAGCATAAGACGGCCTTTGCCACAGAATGGGGCATTTTCGCCTTTAGAGTAATGCCATTTGGGCTTACCAATGCACGTGCTACCTTCCAAAGGCTGATGTGCCATGTGTTTAAAGAGTTCCTGAGGAAGAATTTAGAAGTCTACGTTGATGATCTTTGTGCTCATTCCAACATTAGTCAAACCCATATCCCTGAGCTCAGACAAATCTTTGACAAATGTAGAGAATATCAAGTCTGCCTGAATCCAGAAAAGTGCGTTTTTATGGTCAGGCAAGGCAAGATTCTAGGACACATAGTGTCAAAGAATGGCATATCTACTGACGAAGAGAAAGTGAGAGCCATAGCAGAGCTACCTAGGCCAAAGAATGTCAAGGAAGTACAAGCTTTCATGGGGCATTGTGGTTATTACCGACGATTTATACACATGTATGTTGTCATTGCAAAGCCCATGTACGGACTGCTGACTAACTTTGAGTGGACGGATGAATGTGAGAATTCCTTCTAGGAGCTTAAACGAAGATTATGTTCAGCACCAATCTTGACCACACCAGATTGGAATAAGCCATTCCATGTTCATGTGGATGCATCCAATTATGCTATTGGATGTGTGCTTGCACAACCTACTGGTGAAGGTAATATGGATCTTCCAATTGCCTATGCCAGTAGACAATTGAATGCGGCTGAACGGAATTACACCACTACAGAGCGAGAAGGATTAGGCATGGTATATGCAGTTAAGAAATTTAGACACTATTTGCTTGCAAATAAGTTTAAATTTTTTACTGATCATCAGGCATTGCTATACCTCGTAAACAAGCCATGCAATACAAGAAGATTAGTGAGATGGTTTCTCTTGCTCATGGAATATGACTTTGAAGTTGTGGTAAGGAAAGGTAGGACTCATTTGAGAGCTGATCATCTCTGTAGGCTCACATCGGGAGAAGCCCCACAAGGAGTAGCAGATGACCTTCCTGATGCTTACTTGTTTAATTTGGAAGTGGTGCCGCAGTGGGCTAAGCCATTGGTGCCAGTATTGACATACGGGCCTAACCATCCAGTAGTAAACACACGGAATAGAGAGGTTGTTAAAGCCCAAAAGTACCACATCATGGCTGGAAGTATGTACAAGCACACAGATCAAGGGATCTTGGCGTGTTGCGTAGAAGAGGACGAGTACAATAAATGGTTGCATTTAGCACATGTAGGTGCGTTAGAGCAACACTACTCAAAGCAACGAACTTTACAGACTCTAAAGAGACTCGGAATACATTGGCCAACTATGGAAGCTGATGTCCAAAAGTTGTGCAAGGAATGCCCAATCTGCTGCACTAAACCACCTGTGGAACACGCTACTCTTTATCAAGTATCCATAGTGCCAGATTGGAGTGAACCACTAGTATCCTTCCTGAGGACGAAAGCATTCCCTCCAGACATGACTCTGGCTAGGAAAAGGAGTTTAGAACAAGAAGCCCAGGAGTACTCACTCATTGGTGATAATCTATATAAGCGTGGTAAAGATGGTTACCTGAGGCTATGTGTCCATGAAAGTGAATATCTTAAGATCTTGGAAACTGCTCACCAAGGCGTAGCAGGAGGGCACTTTGGACCAGATCGGGTGATCAAGGCGATACTATTTGCGGGCTTCTGGTGGCCTACCCTTCACATGGACGCACATACCTATGTGAAGCGATGTGATGTCTGTCAGAGAACTCAATACCCTATACGAAAAGATGAGATGCCACTGAAACCTATGATGGGTGGACGTGCATTCTCTAAGTGGGGAATAGACTTCGTAGGTCCTATTAATCCCCCAGCTAAGGGTTCTCATGCAGAATACATCATTGTTGCAACAGACTATCTAACTAAGTGGGTAGAGGTAAAAGCCATGACGAAGAACGATGCTCAAACAACTGCTAAATTCTTGTTTGAGAATGTATTCACAAGATATGGGCTACCTATAGAGCTTGTAAGTGATAGAGGCACTCACTTCTTGAACGAAGTGATTGAAAATCTACTCCAAGAATTCTTGGTAGTTCATAAGAAGTCTGCCCCCTATCACCCTCAAGCTAATGGACAAGCTGAGAGCACTAATAAGATCTTATGCAATGTACAGACGAAATTAGTGAACACTAAACGCTCTGATTGGGACAAACAGCTACACCATGCTGTTTGGGCATACCGAGTTGCCTACAAAACGGTACTCCAAGCCACCCCCTTTCAGATGGTATTTGGCCAAAATGTTGTGCTACCCTTGGACTTCCTGATTCCTACATTGAGAGTAGCACAAGAGCACGAATGGACAGGTCATGAGCTCTCCTCTAGGATCTTTGACCTTGAACGATTAGGGGAAACAAGACTGAGAGCCGCTGCAGGAATATATGCAGCCAAGAAGAGACAGAAGGCATACTTTGATGCCCATGTGAAGGATAAGGGTTTGAAAGCAGGAGATCTAGTTTTAGTCTATACACTGAAACAACACGCAAGGAAGCTAGAAAAGAGAGGCTACGGACCTATGATCATCAATAGTATCTCCACGAGCGGAGCAGTACAACTAGCCACATTAGAGGGTGATGTTCTCCCAAACTATATTAGCGGTTGCAGAGTCAAGTTGTATCAGGAACCCCTCACGGAGGAAATGCTCAGCCGACTCAAGACTGCTAAGAAACGCAAAGAGGAAGAAAAGCGAATTAGAGAAGAAGCTCAAGCAGAAGCTTTAGAACGCATCAGAAGGATGAAATTACGAAGGCAAGGTAGAGATCAGCCTAGAACAAATGACTATGCAGATCAAGGATATCATATGGCAATGTGTGCAGTCGCAGGAACAAGCTCACATAGGATAACTGATCGACGTCCTTTCGTAACCTTAGATATAGGACAAGGAAAGAGTGCAAGGACCGTAAAAGCCTTGATTGACTCAGGTGCAGCCACTAGTGCTGTTAGAATGTCTTACTGTCAAGAGTTGCAGTTAACTGTCAATCCTGTGGAAGCATATCTCATAGGATTGGGAGGCGTGGAAACCCCTTGCATGGGTGAGGTGGAACTTCCCCTCTACATTCATGATGAGGCAATGACAGTTAAAGTACTAGTGTGTCAGGATGAGGACCTCACGGAACCCCTTGTCTTGGGTCAAGACTGGATCTATGACCAAGCAGTCAACTTGAACCTAAGAAGTGGACTTCTTCAGGTATGGGTCAATCATAGTCGAATTACAGTAGAGTTGGATAATGGAGCACTCAAAGAACTAGGAAAGGCACAGACTCCTGGTCCTTCCAGGAGTACACATGAAGATGACCATGCTGTTCTTGTCCAAAACTATGTGTTGCAGAGGAATGCTATGCGCAAAAAAGGAGTCAGGGATGCAACGGAACTCCCTTCTTTTCCAAAAGTCAGAAGGAGGCAACAACCAAAGGTGGCTCAAAGGCAGAAGAAGCAGAGTACTACCTATGCCGGAAATCAAAAGAACCTACGCAGCAGAATGTCTCAACAAGTGAACCAAGTGTGGGTGCGAAAAGGCGAACACCCGGTTGCACTCACGCCAACCGCACGGGCAAAGCCTCTTATTAGTAACCAACAACACGTCACTAATAAGAAGTCTTTCGGAAATTCTTCTGCTAACGTGAAATCTATTTGGGTGCCCAAAAAGTCGATGAAGGCTAGCCCACAATCAAGACAAATTTGGGTGCCTAAGGCTTGTTTGCGGGCTCAAATAGCTACACCAAGAACACACCCTACACAGCATGATCCATTCACTCGCACAGCCTACATCAACTCATTTTCAACACCAAGGCCCATGAGCACGAACAAAATCACTTGTAAATGGGTCCCTAAAAGGCCTCACTTCCAAGCTGACACACCTATAAAGCTCTCGAGAGCCTCTACGGAAACAAGAGCAAAACCCATCCACTGCATTTGGCAGTCCAAAACTTGTAACAAACCCCCGGACCCCAATTGTAAATCCAGGACCACCTACTAACCGCTTCACTCTCACTTCACATCATTCCGCTTAGCTCGTAGGCCTACCCAATTCCTAACTACACACACTAGCATCGAGCACTTATTAACCCCTAACCACTCCCGAACTTTAAGTTAATGTGGTAACAGGGGACACTATATCATTTTTGTGTCCATTGCAATGTTAACATTTATTCATATATTCTCAGAGAACCAGCTGCGAAGTTTTCAACATGGCTGAGGCAGCAGGAACTAGCTCTCACACAGAAACAAGCCCGCAAGTGGTGGACTTAGATAGTTTACCCGTTTTGCCTGAGACAAATGAAAGACCAGAAGAATTGCAGGCCGTCAAAATCATACCTATTGCAGACCCTCCACGTGGCCACACCATGCCCGTAGGAAAGACTTCCCACTGGTTTACCGAGGTGGCAGGACCCTTGGGTGAAGGAACGTACCTATGGGAATCAGAGTTGGACTTCAATGGAAAGCAAGGCAGATACCATTTCTTTACAAGAGAGTTTGAGAAATTACAAAATGCGGAAGGTCTACGTCCGATATGGGAAAAGGCAGGATTGAGTGCCTATTTCAGTGCACGACTCCCAAAACCTGACTTCATGCGATGCTACTATCTCATCAACACCTTGACTCCAAACCAGAACCCAAAAGGTGCAAGCTCATTTGTGATCCCATCTCTGACAAAGGGGAATGAGCTCAAGAGGTTCAGGCTATCAAACAATTTGGTGAGAGAGGCTCTAGATATGTGTGGAATGCATATTCCTACAGAGAAGGAAACCCTAGTACCGGATTACATGAAGAATCGAAGTCTCACCAAACTCAAGGACATGGTGTCCATGACGCCTAATATTGCAATACACCTTCGCATGTGCATGCAACATTTTGCTTTCCCGGCACAAGATAGATTCACCATGCCACCCAAAAAGATTTGGTTTAGCTTGTATCTGGCAGAGACACAGAGCCTCACCATCAACTTACCCCACTGGATAATTGATCAGATACACCTAGCTCACAAACGATGGCCGCGGAAATAGGTTTTATATGGTTGCTGTGCTCTGACGAGAATCATTTATAGGTGTTTGGCTTATGACATTCCGATCCAACGGGCCCTAATGTGGAATCGGGTTGAGTAGTTTAGAGGCAGGACATCCACTGGACCCCCTTCTAAGAAGATGAGAGGCACTGTCCAAGTCCCATGTGCTCAACCACGTGGAGCCACCCTAACACCAGACGTCACCCCTCCACCCCGAAGAGTCCGACCATTCACACTCCGACTTCCAAGACGCAGCACCGATGGTTCCACCTTGAATTTCCTAGTGGTGCACCTTTGGAAGAACTCACTAATGAAGATTTTGAACAATTATTACAAGATGTAGAGCTGGAGGCAGAAGAGGCACAACAAGCAGAAAACGTGCAAACGCAGGCCACAACCTCCCAAGCACCTGTCACACCTGTTGAAGTGGATGCAGAGGATGACGGAGATGAAGAACAGGAGGATGAAGAGGAGGATTATGATCAAGAGCATCAAGAGGAGCAACAAGAAGTGCCAGAACTTGTAGATGCACCAGCCTATACAGCTCAACTACGGAGGTTATACGACACAATCAAAGCAGTACAAGAAAGGCATCAACTCTCTCTTGTATCAGGTCAAGCTTTGATGCAAGAAATGCTATCAGATGAAGGGGTGGACCAACATTTCATTGACACCCTCAAATTAGTGTCAAACTCTTTAGGAGTTCCGAAGGCTGTCCACAGCGCAGTCCGCCAGTCCGTAAGGTACGACAAACGCAGAGTGGACACGTTACCACGAGCAGGTAAGACTATCAGGATACCCGTCACAGAACAAGAAGTACCCATTGAGACAACAGCCACCCCCACAACCACCACTGACCTCTCGGCCGAAACCTTCGTTCAGACATCACCCATCTCACCCCAGCATCCTCCATCACCACTTTCGCCACCCCCACCACCACCTCCCACCATGGAAGAAACGACAGTCATCACCTCTACCTTCACTTATAACCCATCCTCATTCAAATCATTTTTATTTCGAGAACCCACCTCACAAGACAACCTCTTCTCCTTCATCACCAATCCCTTGTACACTTCATCCCTTCTATCCTCCAAACCCATGACTGGCCATCCCATAATTCCAAGCGTAGTTGGAAACCCAGCACCCACAGAAGGCACCCTGTGTTTCCCTACCTATCCCCCAATTCGGGTACCTCCATTCCATGACCCTCACTTCCCATCTGGCCCCTACACCTCTTTCAACTTGACCGCACCACCCCAATACCCGTCCTTTGTGGAGCAGTTCATCCGCTCTCCAATGTTGCAGAGGCACATTTCTCCAATGTTCGCAACGACATCAATTTACACGAACACCACACTCACTTCACCTACCATACCCACCTACATGGTAGCCCCTGTACCCACCTTATCTGACCCAATGGACATTTCACCAACCACAGCACCTCTCCCCACGATTTCACCATCTTCCCCTCCCTTGCCCCCCACCTCACCACTCACATCATTGGCACACACAGCATTCACTACCCCCCTACCCAATCCCACCTCCCCTGCACTTCAAACTTTTCCCCTTGCATCTCATAATGTAAATAGCATGTTCAACACATTACTTCAGTGTGCACATCAGCTACAACAAGACTACCATCAATTGGAAGAACGCACTGCTGCCCTCCAGGCAGAATCTCAACGTCTGCAAGCTAGAGTCACCACTCTTGAAGCTGACTACCAGACGCTCCTAACCGAGCATACCACCCTACAGCAGGCTCACTCCGAATTGGAATCAAAGACATCAACAGTAGATGACCAAGCAGTCAAGGAACTAGAAACAGTGCTTCAAGCGCAAATGATCTCTAACGCTACACTCAGACGCAACATTGGGCTATTAAGGAAGCATATGGCCGCAGCACTAGAAGAGAACAAACGACTTCAACAACAAAACCAAGACAACTTTGAAGCGGCTATGGAAGGAACCGTAGGAGCAACCATTAGCCCTACCAGATATAGAGCAGTCCCATCGGAAGACATTCGCATCTTACTTGAGGAGCATGCAAATTTCTTGGAGTCATATGAAAAGCTAGAGACTGAATGTGCAGATCTAAAGAAACAGATAGCCAGTGTCCCCACAGCTCAACAGGAGCCGGCAATCTTGCAACACTCTACAGAAGAAGTAGAGACCCTCCGGAAACAGGTGGCAAAACTCCAAGCACGCCTCTTACCATATGAAAGGCCACCCTCGCCCATTGAAGAACCAGAACCTGAAACAGTTGTGGAAATCCCCGTCGATGACAGCTATGAAGAGCCATACGAGCCTATGCCGACACCCGGTGGTCGAACTACAGAGGAAGGACAAGACACTTTAGAAATTCAAGTTCCAGATTGGGTCAAAAGGGTCGAGAAAGTGGGTAAGACACATGATGATCGTGTGGCCGTGCAAATGCAATCTCTCACAAATCTAGAAGAAACTGTCCTTCAGTCTTCCTACTTTCAAAACTTATCCCACCAACGGTTAATCACAACATCAGAGTCGCAATACATGCCTTATTTTGTCTTACTACATGATTATAATGCAGAAGTCAAAAGACATACAGGGAAGGAGCCCACATTCGCCACTCAATTTGAGATAGGGGATTTACCGACAGATGCACGTGCTGGCTCGATCTTCCAACCTAATTGGCGTGCACGTCTACTCACCGATTACCCAGAGATGATGAGTACCTGGGCAACCATGCCACTATATATCAAGTATAATCCATGCTATTGTCCAGTGGTACGTCGCAGATCCTGGCAAGCATTTGCAATCAAGGTACGCAACAATAAAGAATGCTCGGCTTGGGTTAACTACCCATATTTTGCTCCACCTCGAGGGACCCCAACCGTAGCCTACATGATATCAACAATTCGGCACTGGTCTACACGTCTAAATAATGTACCCGACATAGCGGCAAAAATGTGTATGAAGATATTCGAGCTCATGACCATTGTCTTCAAAACCTTTCGGAATGTCCAAGCTCCATACATCTCTGCCCCTGGATTCTCTCAAGGCAATAAGGATTTAGTCTACGACATGAGCCAAACCCCCTCGGTCACTATCATCTTTGCTTGGCATGCACGAATAAAGTACTTGCCCGCATGCTTCAAGCAGACATTTGAGGAAATGTTCTCTACGGGATTCTGGGAATACAATTCCGAAATTTTCATTCCCAGACCCACACATTTGCTACATCTATTTGCAGTAGAACAAGCGATCCATGCAGATCAGTTACGTCTGCCACATCCGGACATTCTAGGACCAATCGATTGGGATCGTATGATGACAGATTTGGCCAGAGGACTACGCATACAAGAACATCAGCTTGCCACTCAGGTTGTAGAATATTACATCCAACACTCCCAGCAACAAGGGTCTGTCAGGGACGACAGACGCGAGAGAGGGGGGGGTGTTGAGAGCAGTATGGGCACCCAAAGACCGACTAGACAAGGAAGCCAGCGGAGAGAGTCAGAACAAGGTGAAGGAGTAAGTAGACAAAGCAGCCGACGCAAATCTGGCAGATAGGCCCTTCAATTTTTTTCCAAATCAACATCTTTTAACAGTGATTCTTATCACTAACAATCATTGTAAATACCATTTCATATTTTTGTAGCTCCATTTTGTGCAAGCCAAGGAGTCCTTGAGCTTGAGGAGCCTTAGAAGTACCTACATATCAATTTTCATATTTTTTAGACGCCGTTTAAGCCCTCAAATTGGCCCTGGAACCTAATTTCTAACTAGGCCGGACACTAGGTCTGGACAGGGCCAAAACCTAGTCAAAAACTATAAAAAGAGCTAGAGAGCTCATTTTTGGGGTTAGCTTGTAATTGAAACGAACTTGTAAGAGCTTTTTGAAAGTAATCTAAGAACTCCATTGCGTCTCACTCTTTGTCTTGCCGTGTGTGCGCGTGTGTGTGTATGTGTGTGCATGTTTGTGTGCTTCTCACTCACGCATTTGTGCCTCCACTTGCTCGAGGTCTTCATACCATCCTCACGTCTTCCCGGATTGACATTGAAGGAGGTGCTACTCATCACTGAGCTACATGATGCAACATGTGTTGGTTGCAAAAGGACTATGAAACATTGTGCAGGGCATCAAAAAACGTCCTATCACACCTGCAACTGTTACAACTGCAGTAATTGAAGCTGATGCAGAAGGTGTCAAAGATGATGATATTCTACATATTCCTGTTCATGCTATACTTTTTGCTGCACCTACTGCAGAGCAGATTTGCTGGGATGGCAGAGATGCCCACGGACATGCATTGATAGCTTTGTCTGTCAAACGTGCCATTATTCCTCACATTTGCTCTTGCAGAACAGCTAAGGATGCTTGGGATACACTTACCACACTGTACCAAGCTAGGAATGAGGCTCATGTTGCTTACCTCTGAAAACAGTTGGAGATGTAGCACATGAATGAAGGTGATTCTATGGACAATTTCCTAAAGATGATCAAAGACTTGAAGGAACAGTTGATTTTTGCTGATGAGGTTATACCACATAGCTCATTTGTGCATACCGTTCTGAATGGTCTTCTTGATTCATGTCAGAGTTTTGCTTCTACTCTTCGGTTGATGATAAAAGGCAATCCAAATGCCTTATCATTTGAGGAGTTAGTCTCTGTTCTATTGCAGGAAGATCAGTCCAGGCAGAACAGGTCCATTATACGAGTTGCAGATCAAGCTTTCCTGGCTAATCAGAAGGGCAAAGGAAAATGGAGCTATTCAACTAGTAAGCAAAAATTTGCTAATTTTGCATATTCGAAGAACAAAGATAAAGATGAGAAGGCTATGTCAGATGCAAAGCTTTGGCATGCACGCTTTGGTCATCTGAATTTTTGCTAGTTTGCTATGCCTGTAGAAATCTTCAATGGTGTCCTCTTTGCCCAAACTTGAGGCACCTGGAAAACATGTTTGTGAAAGTTGTATTTTGGGCAAAATGCAGCATTCATCCTTTCCAAAAGATGGTTCAGTTCGGGCTACTCAGAAATTGCAGCTTGTACATAGTGATGTGGTCCTATGTAGACACCTTCTTTTGGGAATTATCTTTACTTCGTGACTTTCATCGATGATTTTTCCAGGCATGCATGGGTATATCCATTGAAGGCAAAGTTCGAAGTGTTCATGTGCTTCAAACAGTTTTTGGTTTTGGCTGAAAATATGTCAGCATGTAAAATGGGCACCCTCCGTTCTGATCGAGGGGGGGAATATATGTCTTCTGATTTTAATGCATTTATGGCTGAACGTGGGATAAAACACCAGTGTACAATGCCGTATACACCTCAACAGAATGGAGTTGCTAAACCAAAGAACGGGTAATTCATGGAGATGGCGAGGTGTATGGTTAACAGTCTGGCTTTACCACATAGTTTCTGGCTTGAGGCTGTCATGTGTGCAGCATATGTACTGAACAGGTGTCCCACTAAAGTGCTACAGTCTATCACTCCATATGAGGCTTGGCATGACCGCAAGCCATCTGTTGCTCATCTGCGTGTTTTTGGTTTTTTGGCATATGCATTAGTGCTTGAACAACATCACATAAAATTGGATGATAAAGTAGTAAAATGTATTTTTGTTGGGTACAGTTCTGAAAGTAAAGGCTATCGTCTATATCATCCACAGACTAAACACATTCTGGTTAGTTGTGATGTTGTTTTTGTGGAAGATGCTATTTAGCCATTGCTTTCATGTCCTAAGGGGACATTTGTTAGCTCCAAAGACATGTATGATACTTTGCTGCCTCTTTTTACAGATGGACAGTCTAGTGCTGGTCCTAATGAGGCAACTTCTCAGCCTTTACAAGTTTCATGTGATGATGCAGATAATTCCATTTCTGATGCAGATGTACATGATGCACTTATTGATGAGAGAGCTAATATTGAGCAGGCAAGAACTATGCCAAAATGGCTAGTGTAGACCTTGCGTGACAACAAATTAGATGCACCTTTGTCATATCGTACTCGATCAGGCTCTCATAGTGCCTCTTTTGCATCAGATTGCTATGCTATGACTGCATCTAGTCTCTGTGATGAGAATGAGCTTGTTTCGTTTGATAAAGCACAAAATTCAGAACATTGGATGGCTGCTATGCAATCTGAATATGATGCAATAATGAAGAATGGTACTTGGTCTTTATGTGACTTGCCTCCTGGAAAGAAGGCCATTGGCACTAAGTGGGTATACAAGCTAAAGCGTAAACCTAATGGTACAGTTGCAGGTATAAGGCTAGGCTTGTTGCAAAGGGTTATGCACAGGAAAGAGGCATTGATTTTGATGAGACCTTTGCACCTACATGTCGTATGACTACTGTTCGAAGCATTTGTGCACTTGCAGCCCATCATGGTTGGAATGTACATCAGTTGGACATTAAAATTGCATTTCTGAATGGTGACTTGCATGAAGAAGTGTATGTTTTTTAGCCCGATGGCTTTGTGCAGAAAGGGCATGAAAACCAGGTGTGCAGGTTAAAGAAGGCATTATATGGTTTAAAGCAAGCACCACGTGCATGGTATGAGAAAATACATGCCTATATGATTGCACATGGTTTTGAGAATAGTCCAACTGAAAGCACCTTATATGTTAAGCGTGCTAATGATGTGCTTCTGATCATTGTTGTCTATGTTGACGATATGCTGCTCACTGGTCCTATTGAGAAGCATATTGCTGATTTTAAGGCTGATTTGCATGCCTCATTTGAGATGTCTAATTTGGGGCATTTGCATCACTATTTGGGCATTCAATTTATGCAAGTTGATGGTGGGATGGCTTTGTGTCAAACAAAATATATTGTCACATTATTGCAACGTTTTGGCCTTGAAGACTGTAAGCCTATTGCCACTCCTATGGAGACAGGTTTACGATTGAGTCTTCATGATGCTAGAGATGCATTTGATGTTGTCCTCTATCAGCAGGCTGTTGGATGCCTGATTTACTTATGCATTACTAGGCCATATATTCAATTTGTTGTCTCACAGATGAGGAGGTTTATGCATTGCCCAGGTGTCAAGCATTGGCAGGCGGTTAAGCGCATCTTTCGCTACTTGAGTGGTACTCGGCTACTTGGGTTGTTTTATCCCAAGGGGGAATGACTACCGCCAGATTTGCATGCTTTTTCTGACTCAGACTGGGCCGGTGGCTATGACACTCGTGTGTCCACTAGTGGCTTTTGCTTCATGGTTGGTAGCTCATGTATATCTTTGTTGAGCAAGAAGCAGCCTACTGTGGCCACTTCCAGTTGTGAGGCTGAGTATAGGGCCGCTTTCATAGCTACTCTTAAGTGTGTGTGGCTCAGACGCCTTATGGCTGATTCGGGTGTTGGTCAGTCTTTTGCCACCACCATCTTCACTGAAAGTGAGAGCGCATTAGCAGTTGCGAGGAACGCTGTGTTCCATGCTCGCACTAAGCACATTGAGGTGCATTATCATTATGTCAGGGAGAGGTTCTCTACTGGGGAGATCAGGTTGGCGTATGTGCCCACGCAAGAGAACATTGCATATCTTTTCACAAAGGCTCTGCCTAGGGAGAAGTTTGAAGCTTTTTGCAAAGCTTTGGGCTTACTTCCTTTTGTGGAGTGATTTCCACATAGCTTGGCACTTCCTTATACATGAGTGCCAGCTACTTGTTCACCGCATCACTCCCAAGGGGGATTTGTTGATATACTTAGGTAGTGATGTGTGTGAACACTCTAGGACCGTCGGGGCACTTTTTTCCCTCTTTAGGAGGTTTTTCCCCCCGGCTTGTATATATGCCTATTGCCCTAATGGGCTACTTATCTTTGTACATTCTCTAGTAATACATTCAGTATTGTGTGTTGTGCTCTGAGCTTATTCTTCTTTCTTGTGTTGTTCACGTGGTTCTGCAGACGTCTAACTCCAACTGGGTATTGTGACTTCTTACCATGCGTGGGGTCAATAGACCATCGCTTGGGGTGCGATTTCTTGGGGCTCGCTTATTGGCCCCACCCTCAACTACAAGCATGAGCCGTGTAGTACGATTCTAGTATCATAGGATGGGAGGATTGGCACCACTCAAGACCTCCGCACTCCTCCATGGAGTGGTGCGGATGACCGGTACTAGGAGCTGATCAACATCCTTACCATGTGGTTTATATGGAGAGCTAGATGTCGACATATTTTTGAGTGATGCATGATTCCTCTAGACGAGACTATTCCTGACTTCTTGTTGGAGCTGATTCATACTCTGTGGGGGAAGGTGGATCATCTTCAAGGAGACTGTGATGGCACATCTCGATAATGGATTGCCTTTCTTTAGCTTTGGAAGTGTTACACCTATGTGTTCCTCAAGTAGCTTTGATGTGAACCCTTTTCCCTATACATGGGCACTTTTTACTCTAGTGCTGACTTTTTTTCCCCATGTTACTCTTGAGCCCATTAAAGAACTATTGTTCAAAGTCAATCTGGTCAAAGTTAAAATGTTCAAAGTCAAACTATTCAAAGTCAAGATGTTCAAAGTCAAAGCAATCAAAGTCAAGTTGGTCGAGGTGCACAGGTAATGCACAATCAATTTATTCACAATGGTTATGTTTTGCAGAAACTGGATGCAAGTTGCAGATTGTCTTTTTGTAAGTTTCAAGGATTTTAAAGTGTCTGGAAACTTAGGTGAACCCTCCCTTATGTACACATGTTGAAGAAATGAAGGCAAAAGTGAAGGTATGTGAAGTGGAAGTGATACATAAAAGTGAAAGTATGGCCTCCCATTTAGAATTTTGTTGTTGTCCTAAAGTCACTACATGACAAAATAGAGAGTCGTTGGTTGTACATAATTTGAGACATTCTTGGGACATTAAAGTGAGCACCAAGATACACTATCAGTTAGAAGTGACACATAAGTGAATCGAGACTGAACTCAAAATATGCATTAGTCTTGGAGTTAGACTAAGTGGATGTGAGCATAGTTTACACTAAGGAGAAGAGCAAGAGACATTCAGGCAGTGTGCAATGCAGAGAAGCAAGTGGGAGACAAAGTGTGCAAGAAGTGTACCCTAGTGTGCAGAGAAGGAGTGCAGAGAGTCAATAAGCTAGACAATCAAGGTGGCACAAGGTAATACCATTGAAGAAGTGTGCTCATCGACAGGAGGTGTCCATCCCTCCTACCCTGTTGGAAGTTTGAGTGCAAGGTGTGCACAAGTGCAAGCTCCTAGAGAAGGTGGAGGTCTGGTGCAGAGAAGATTGGCAACATAAGGAACTTTGGGTATCATGTAACCTTGTGTGTTTGCGTACTCTTTGGGATTACACATCCTCCATAGAGAGCATTTGGCTTTGTGCTATACATCATCATTGTATTTTTCTCTTCATAATCTATATACAAAAGCCTCCAGTATCTGTAATTCACTTCTTCTCTTTCTTCATTCTCCTACAAACACTCAAGTTCCTTTCTGCACAAGGATCCCCCAACAAAATTTGGCACATGCAGTGGGACCCAAGGAAGCTTGAGCATAGGAGAAGCAATATTTCCAAAGTGTAGAAGAAGTGCAAGGATATCGATAGTGCTAGTATGAGAGGTAATCATTCTTCTATTTGGGATTCTCTTAGCCTAAGAGGATTATGAGTAGCTCATGACCGCAATGCGATCTCAAACCTTGAGGGTCCCTTGCAAAAAAACAAGAAGAAAAGCTGTTCGAAGGTCAATGAGTCCTTTATGATCGACATCATCAGTAAGGAACATGGTAGCTCAGGTAGATTTAGAAACTCTACTCTCCAGATTAAATATCAAATTTCCATCTTTCAAGGGATTAGCACAAGAAGACCTAGATGAACACATTAGGAGAATTTTCGCCTTATGCAAGACAAGGGTTTTGATGGGAAGAGAAGATGCACTTTTTATTATTTTCCCTGCAAGATTAGAAGGGTTCGCAGACAAATGGTTAGTCAGTTTGCCGATAATAACTTCACTACATGGGACCTCATGAAAGAAGCATTTAAGACACAATTCCAACAAGTAAAACACAACCAAAAACATTATTGAAGAGTTAGAAAATCTAAGACTAGGTCCTGGGGAGACCTTTCAAGAATTTGTCACCAGAGCCAAGGCATTGATGGCTCAATTACCAAACCCTCCCCATGACTTTTTCATCAAGAATTGGCTAGCTAAACCACTTCTAATCTCAACACAAGGCCAAATTAAAGAGTTACTGTTGCCTATTGGTGCAATTAAAAGCAAGCCCACATACTTGGTTAATTGGCACATCTCTTATGGAATCCTATGTGATCAACCTCTTCTAAAAACCATTTGCATTTATCTTGATAAAAGTTTCCTACAACCACGAGGAAGTTAGGAAGCATCAAATCTCAAAGTTTTTGGTTGTTGACTAATGAGAGAATATATCCTATACTTTATGATTCACTTTTAGGTGAACCTTTTTGAATTTGAATTCAAACATTGGCTCCAAACACAGATATAAAAAGAGGACCAAATGACCCACGCATTATATCGACTCCATGAGATCATTGTGAAGGGGATCTCTTGTGAATTGAAAGATCATCTCATAGCTCATTCATCTCTCACACATTGAGCAACATATAATTGCCAATGACATTGTATTTGTATAGGATTTAATATACATATTATCATTACATTCTCATTTCACTTCTCTACTATGACTACATCAAAACAATGATTTTCTAAGAGCTTGTTCTCAATGTATGATTGATCATTTGTCATGATTTAAAGCATGGTTGATTCAGCATACTGTCTAATATATGAATGCAAAGTCTCATTATCATTGCCTCTCTAGGTCGTTAGATATTAACACATCTTTACTCTCTCATCTGTTGACTGATGCATCTCGTAATTGTTGGAAAGGTTCTATGATTTGCTAAACATCATTCTCAGTGTGTAGTCCATCATTTTTTATGAAATCACTCATGATTGGTAGCTACCTAAGCTAATTGGAGTTTCCCAAAAGGAATTAAGCTTATTGCTACTCTGCTCAGAGAACTGTTAAAAACATTGAACATGTGTAGAAACAAGAATAACAAGTTTTTTTGTCTTGGATCAATTCCTACCTATCTGTTTTGATCCATTGATTAGTGGATCATGTTCCAAGCAACATGTGTGATTATTTATGATCATTAGCATGCTAAAGGGACCCACTACACTCTCTAATAGTTTTTCTTGGTTGGTGTGAAGCAGGTTTAAGCAACACCTATTCATCTCTCAAGATTATCTTCCATCTCCTCCAACAGTGGTATCAGAGCAACAAGCAAGATGGGAGATGGATTTCCATCCTTCATTGACAAATTGGACAAAAACAACTACTCAGCATGGTCACTAAGGATGCAAGCCTACCTTCAAGGGAGAAGTCTATATGGATATAGCTAAAGAGATGAAGAGATGCCAACATTCAAGAGCAAGCATCAACCCACAAGGGAAGAGCAAGAAAGGTTGACCACATGGTGTGCAAAGGATTCTCTTGCCAGTTCGTATCTACAAACTCAATATCTAATTTCTTATTGCCTCACATTAGGAATTGCAAGACCTCCCAAGAGACTTGGGAAGTACTGTCATCATATTTCTCATCAAATACAAGAGCTAGGAAGAATTAGTTATGGATGGAGTTTACAACTCTAAAGAAGCAACAAAAGCAAGGAGTGGATGATTATGTAACCAAGATGAAAGATGTGGCTGATCAGCTTGCAAGCATTGGAGACAAGATAGAAGAAGAACACATAGTAAAGTAGATCATTAATGGCATCAAAGCTGATGATAAGTGGGAGTCCTTCACCACAACAATGGACCTCTACATGGATATGCGAATACCTGACCTCAACACCTTGATGGGGCAAATCTTCACCCATGAGACAAAGATCAACAAGAATGGTGACAACTCTAGAGGTAATCAATCTTCTGCCCTTTATACAGATAAGAATAAAAGTAAGGATAAAGGTAAAAGCAAGAAGAATGAAGAAGAAGCTAGTACCTCTCAAGCTAATTACACAGGTAGAGGAAGAGGTGCTAGAGGAAGGGGTAGAGGAGGAAAGCAAGGTAGGGGGAGATCCTACAACAATCCACCTTGCAACATTTGTGGTCTAACCAGCCAAACCACAGAAGAATGCTTCAAGAACACAAGAAATCAAAGGGATAGAGGCTTCCATAGAGGAAGCTATGGACAATCCAGAGGCAGGTACAACAATGGAGGAAGCAACTACAATCATAATTACAATCAAGGCTACAACAACAACAATTATCAAGGAAGTTTCAGAGGAAGAAGAGATCATAATAATTACACAAAAGACAAAGAGGATTCTCTACTCATCATGAACATGACATCCAAGCAAGGTAAAGATGATGAGCATCTTTTCTATATTGATTCAAGTTGTTCAAATCATGTGTCTAGATATCTGATCTTGAAGAACCCAAAGGGAAGCATGAAGTAGAGACACGTGATGACATGAAACACTCAGTCATGCAAATTGGAAATCTCAAGACTTCTGATGGTAACATGAACCTCTTGAGTAAAGTTTTGTATGTGCCAACTATAACCAAAAACCTAATTAGTGTTGGATAGATTGTTGAGAAAGGCTTACACATCAGATTTACTAAGCATGGAGCATATGTGGAAGAACCTGTTAAAGGTTATTTCGTCGTTTATGATTATCGTAACTGTTAATTGCCTACCGCGGTCGTTAATTACTACTTCCACGCAACAACCCTTCGGAGACTCCAGAATCTGGTTCCATACCTATGTACCAGATATTTCCGAGTCTCTCCCTTTTGCTCTGAATTCAATATTACCGCAGAAAATACACCGCCTCGAACCACGTGGGTCCTTGGGAGTGGTAGGGGTCTGTTAGACAGAGGCCTGTACTATTTTCCCAATTCCTTACTCAACCGTAGTTGTGGCTATTCCGTCTTCGCTCAGGTTTCGCTCCTGAACAACTTCAATTAGACCAACATACTGGACTCAGAGTTCTCAGGCTGTTCTGCCATAGTGGTTGAGCAGTAGTCTAAGATTGCAGTCCAACACTGTTAGTAACTTAACACACAATCCTCCTTATCAGTTCACAAACTTACCGCGTGTCTACCTTTCAAATCGTAATATCTACGGATCATAAGACGCATCGCAACCGTGTTGCCATTCTACGCGGACTTAGGTATTACTGGCGTTACCTTGAACACAGGCTACGATACCAACTCAATCCCTTACAGAGAATCATACCAGCTCATGTCCATCCCTCACACTTACTTATTCCACCACAGGAATAGCAAATAAACAACACTCTAACACCTTACGCATAATCAAGTCACCTCAACTCGTTACCGAACAGACTCTCACAATCGCAGTACCGACTCGTAACACACAGTGTATCACACATACACAGTCGAATGATTACACAGAGAAGGTGCACAGACAGGACAGAACCAAGACACTCTACGCGTTTGCACACAGTAGAAGAAGTAAAGTAACCCCAAAACGGGAACTCTCACAATATATTCGCAACTTCCCAAAAAAACGGGGGGGGGGGGGGGGGGGGCTGCTCTCTCTTTGATGCCCTCTCTGATCGCTTTAAATAGAGTTTTGTTACAAGGCTTTTACGCGAATCTTTCTTTACCGCGTACTTCCAGAAGGGTTCTTTCTACATTAAAAACTTCTGTCTAAGTACAATTGTCCTTTGTTCGGCGGCCGTCTAACACTGGCACGCACGGTGGACTCGAACCCGCAAGTGCAATACTGTAGGTGATATCCTTTTGCCTGGGGCTATGCATCAGAAAGACTCTGGTTAATCGTTCATAATGTCCATATCCTGCTGGTGATTCTGCAACTATCTTCCAATCCCGAATATGTCGCTGTACGTGGTAGGTCGTCTCTTTCTCCATAATTTCTTCAAACTCGTATAGCTGGTCTAGTTGCCTATAATAAGAATCTACTCTTGATTTCGTTGTTACCTGGGCCCTCTTTCTTGATCTTGTGCTTTAAGCGCTTCGTGTATGGAATCAAAGTACCCTCTGTGCTGTTGAATCCATGTCTTCTGCAGAAGTCATGTAACCATACAGTATCCTATCACCACCTGGCTGAGATATCCATTTATATTGTCTGTCGGTCCATGCCAGGAATTAACTCCCCAATCCTTTCTGATCGCACTTGTTCTAGTGGCGGAAGAAGTCCACTGTCCCCAGGGTGACTTAGCAAACTGTAGGAGTCCCATCCTCTGGTGATGTTGTCGAAGTTCTTTGATATTCTCCATCAAATCCTCGTCATTATCCTGTTCGTTTCGCCGGTCGTCTTCCGAATCGCTAGCCATGATCACTTCTCCCGAGTCGCTGGAAATGATCAATTCTTCCCCGCAGTTGTATGCGCACTTCATCACTCCCCGTCTTGCTTTCGTCTGCATCGGCACCATCCTTGACGCTACCTTGCTTCATCACCCTTTCCGGCCACCATGAAGAGCGTTGTCTTTCAGTCTTGTTCCACACTAAGTCACACAGCGTACGCCTAGTGTCTTGCCAGCTCGATCGAAGCCACTGTGATGTAGTATCGGTTGTAGTCTCAACACCGTTTGGTGTAAGTGTGCGTTCCCGGGTATTCGTATTTATAAGTGCGAGACCTTAAGCTGCCAGTCGCTAGAATGATGGTATTCCATTCTGATATGACATTTTAGGTTGCTTACCGAGATTCTCGAATCCAGAATCATCATTCTGGAGACTGGTGCTGGACTTGGAACGTCTTTTACATGTGTGAAAGTATTATGCACAAAAAATCGTGACTTCTAATACTAACTTTCGGACTTAGTATTATCGGGTCCTCGGGACTCGTACCCGCAAGTACCTACGGTTCGGATACTATACCTTCTAAATACATACTTCTGGCAAGCCTAAATGTTCGGGTAATTTTCTTTTTGAGGGTTTCTAACATTTGTACTATGGTGGTAGGTTCTAATAATTGGGCGTCGGTTCTTACTGCACTAAGGGCTATGGCTTGATTTAACAAAATTTCAGCTTGGGTTTGAAGAAACGCCTCCTGGAGATAGAAGTCGTTGGCTAGTGCCGCATCTCGGGCTGTCGTTATTTCCACTAGTTTGTTCTGCATTTCTCTGATGCACTCCTTCTGATTGCGTATCTGGTTGTCGTTGCGTTCAAACTGTTGGTTTTGGAATGCCAGACTTTTCTGCAGTGAATCTCGTTCTCTGCGCGTCCTTGCAATATCCTTTTGATATTGGCCTTCCTTTATTAATTGTTTTTTGAGAATGCTGTTGACCGCGTCGGCGCATTCTTCGGCTCGCCGTAATCGTTCTTGAACTTCGGCAGCTTCTTTCTGTTGCTCCTGCATCGTCTGGGTGGTTTCTTGTAATTGACGCTTCGTGTCTGCGATCAGTTCTTTGAGAGAGACGTTGATATTTGCTTGTTCTTGAAGGGCGGCCTTCAGTGTCCGAATTTCCTCATGTGCATCGTGTATGAGTTTGTCTTTAGCAGCTATCTGGTCCAGGGCTTCATCTCGTTGTTGTACTAGCGTCTGTTCTATTGAAACTCGTGCTTCGAGTTCTGCTAGCTGTGCCCGCAGTTGATGATTTTCGGTTTTTACGGCATCAATTTCTTCCTGGAGGGGGGCGATGTCGGCTTCCAGGGTGTCTACCTTGTGCTGGTATTCGCGTTTCAGGTGGTCCGTGGTTGCCGAAAATTGGGCAGGTAGCTGGTGTGATAACTGGATGAGGTACTGCCCCATGGCGGCAAGTTCCGAGAGTGCGTTCGGTGGTGGTGGTGGTGGTGGACGACGAGGTTGAGAGGATGTGTCGGTGAGGAGTTGCTGGGAGTTTGGTGGAGAGTAGTTGGGGGAGGAAGAGGAAGATGCTGTGGGTTCATTGGTGGGGGGGAGGGGTTTGGCAGGAGGTGATGTAGGGAGGACGGTGTCTGAGGGGTTTACCTTGGCGAGTGTTTCTGTCTGGTTGATGGCGTCGATGAGTTGTTCCAGAGCTTTGGTGGCCGATTCCTGTTCATCCTGGTGCTGCTCCGACTCTTTTTCTGTGGATACTAGTTCCGTCTCTGCTTGATCCGGCTGGTCTGGTTGCTCCGTCGATGTTTCGATGTGTGTGGTGGTGTCGTGGTACGTTTCTTCTTGGTCGTCTGGCTTGGTCTCCTGATCTTTTCCGGCGGATCCTTGGACTTCACTCTCCGAGGAGCTGATCCGAATTCGCTTGGTACGGAAGAGCTGATTAATTTCTTCGTCTTCTTCTTCGCTGTCCTCGATTGGTTGGGCGGACTCTTCGTGTCGAAGTGTGGGGCCTGCGGGTGGGGGTTGCGCGGCGAGGATGGTAGGGAAGAGGAAGGAGATGATGTGTGGAAGGCGAGAGCGGGGGGAAGAACCCTTTTGGAGCTGTTTTACGATAGCTACACATTCTTTATGGATTCTATGGAAGAAATAGGAGGCAAAATTTACCGGTTCGCGGGCAGCTAAATCTAGGGCGGAGTAGAAGGGGCGAGAGATGCCATAAGTTCGTTTCTGCAGGTTAAGGATGGCTACAAGGAACTGGAGGGCGGATCGCTCGGGTTCGGGGCGACATAGGATGGCGTACTCGTTTGATGAGGAACGGGGAAAGAGTTCGGCCATACGGGCTACAGTGATGGTAGGGCCATTTTCGCGACCTTGCGGGGTGAGGCGGTAGGCGTCGGCGAAGGCTTGGAAGGTGATGACAGTTCTGTGTGGGAGGGAAAGGAAGGCCCACTGTCGTTCGGTGGCGGAGCTTTGGGCAATGGCTTGAATGATCTGTGCGGAGAAGGGATGGGTTTCCACTGAGTGCCAAGGCAACTCAGCGAAGTTGGCCAACCCTCTGCATCTCAGGTATTCGCCTACGTCTGTAGGGATGCCTTCGCGGAAAGAAGCGTAGTTGGCTAGAGCTTCCATGGCGTTCACAGTGCACAGAAAACACAGAATACACAATCACGAAAACACAATAGCGGTTTTTGGCGCAACTCAGGGGTTTAAATATGTAGAACACGGTGTGGAGGTGAGGATCATTGTGTGGTGCGGGAACGATATGGTTTGCATGCTGGCGTGCGTACTGAGTGATCGGTAGGGAGAGGCGGCTGGTATCATAAAGATCTGTACAAAAGACGGCTAAAAGCAAAACGTATAAATTTGTACAAAAACGTGGCTCGTCGCCGAATAATTAAGGCGTACTGGTAGTGGGATAATACGGTCGCAACTTCGATCCATTAATTACTTTTGGAAGTGGAATTTCGGTCAACGTAGTCAACCGAAAAGTTGCCGGACCTACTCGTGCTGAGATCTTGAAAGGGCCGAACCATCGTAGTTTGAATTTTCCTGCTGCTCTGTCCGATTTTGCATTATAGAAGAGTACAAGCTGTCCTACCGAAAAGATTGGCGTCTTCAAATATCGATCGTGCGTCTTAGCGTGTCTTAGTTGAACTTCACGCATAGTTAAAAAACTGAGCCATCGGTGCTCATCGAGTGCTCTGAGTGCGTCCATTCGTTCTGTCAGTGAAGATTCTGGAAGCATCTTCTGAGTGATTGCTACCCGCAAACTTGGGATGACTATTTCCATGGGAGCGATAGCTTCTAAGCCATAAGCTAACTTGAAAGGTGTCAGGCCTGTGGTTACTTTATATGTAGTTCGGTATGCCCATAATACTGCAGGTAGTAGTTGATCCCATCTTTCCGGTGTTTCCATGATCAATTTCCGGAGGATATTTAACAGTGCTTTGTTTGTACTTTCAGCTAGTCCATTGGCACGTGGATAATAAGGAGAGCTAAATTTATGTGTGACTTGGAAGGACTGTGTGAGAGCCTTCATTAAATTGTTTACAAAATGAGTACCTTGATCTGAGACAATTTCCAGGGGTAAACCAAATCGTGGAAAGACATCCGTGAGCAGGCATTTTGCTACCGTAACTGCTGTAGCAGATCGCAAAGCCCAAGCTTCTGCCCATCGAGTTGCGTAATCTGTGCAAGTCAGTATGTATCGATTGTTACTGGATACTGCTGGGGGTGTAATTGGCCCGATAAAATCTAAACCCCATTTCTGAAAAGGTTCTAATGGTAAGATGGGTTGCAGGGGAAAAAGATGCCGTTGTAAGGGCTGACCAGTTCTTTGGCAAGCATCGCATTGTCTAACAAACTGTGAGATATCTCTGTACATAGTTGGCCACCAGAGTCCTCCTTGTAGAATTTTCCGGTGAGTTAAGTCTGCTGCAAAATGGCCACCGGAAGGAATTGAGTGAGCCAAAGTGATAACTGAGTTAACTTCATGTGGTGGAATATAGCGAAGTAGGATTCCGGTATGATCTGTATAATACGGTTCTCCAGCAACTAACCGAAATCGGCGGCTAACAACTGCGATTTTTCTTCGAACTGCCTTGGCAGTCTCGGCTGGAAGGCGTCCTTCGGTG
Organism: Ceratopteris richardii; assembly: GCA_020310875.1. NCBI lineage: Eukaryota > Viridiplantae > Streptophyta > Polypodiopsida > Polypodiales > Pteridaceae > Ceratopteris > Ceratopteris richardii. Next base: position 67,602,091 of record CM035426.1, on the reverse strand, counting down.
AGGAAAGTTAGAATCTGATCATAGTATGTAGGTGGTGTTTCTACGTTGGGTGACTCATCCGGTAGTGGTTCAGCATTATAAATCGCAGGAGTCGTGTCATCTATTCCTATCGGAGCTTCACCGGAATCTAGGCGTGATAAGAAATCTGCTAAGGCGTGTGCATTTCCGGGTCGGTGAATGACATCATAATCGAATTCTTGTAAAAGTAGCACCCATCGTGCCAATCGTCCTCCTAAGTGCTGCTGTCTTACTAGATAAACAAGGGCAGCATGATCCACATGGAAGGTAAATTTACGACCTAGTAGATAATGTCTGAACTTTTTGATTGAGTAGATTAGTCCTAGACATTCTCTTTCCGTGGTGGAGTAGTTCTTTTCTGCAGGCGCAAGTCTTCTACTGGCGTAATAAACAGGGCGAAACCACTTGTCTGTTTGCTGCATCAGAATACTGCCTATTGCAATATCTGAAGCGTCAACAAAAACATGGAACGGATTGTCCCAGTCCGGTGGTTGTAAAATTGGAGCGTGCGTCAGGAGATACTTGAGTCGATCAAATGTAGTTTGACATTCTTCAGTCCATTCAAACTGTTGGGGAGTTTTTGTGATTAGCTTGTTCAGAGGTACTGCTAGGTGGGCAATCCACCGTAAGTGTCTGCCATGCCATCGTATTTGACCCATAAAACGCATTACTTCCTTCGGAGTTGTGGGTATCGGGGCTTCTAAAATCGCTGAAATCTTATCGGGGTCCACTTGAATACCTTGAGCAGATACGATATGCCCAAGTAGTTTACCACACGAAACGGCAAACACGGATTTGCTAGGATTAAGGCAGAGTCTATATTCTCTACACTTCTGAAAGCAGCATCGTAAGTGAAACAAATGGGCTATCATCTTCCCAAAGATTGAGAAGTCGTCGAGGTAGACTTGCATGAATGAAGTGAGATAAGGAGAAAATATCTCCTGCATACATCTTTGAAATGTGCTTGGCGCATTTCTTAGTCCGAACCACATTACTGTACAGGCAAAAACACCCCAATTGGTAATGAAGGCAGTTTTTGGTATATCTTCTTCAGCCATTCTAACCTGGTTGTACCCGCTGTATCCATCTAAAAATGAATACATTTCATGACCTGCGACTCTATCGAGCATGGTATCCAAAAAGGGGATCGGGAAAGGATCTGGTACTGTTACTGCATTTAGTTTCCGGTAATCCACACAGATTCGTAACTGCTTGTTTTTCTTTGGCACGATCACGATGGGTGAGATCCATTCAGCGTGTTCTACTGGTACAATGAATCCGACTTTTAATAGTCTATCAAGTTCAGCTTTTACTTGTGATGCATAATGGGGGTTCATTCTATAGCTGGGTTGTCTTTGCGGTTTCACTTCTGGTTTCAACATGACCCTGTGTTGATAGATGCGCGGATCTAATCCTTTCATGTCTTTGTAATCCCATGCAAAGACGTCTGCAAATTCTTGAAGAAGTTTAATCAAATCCGCCTTAAATGTTTCCGGTAAGTTCTGCCTTATCTTCACAGGTCGTGGGTGGTCTCTATCTCCTAGATTGTACGTGATCAGCTGGTCTTCTGGAATATAAAATTGTTGAGGTTTATCTGTATCATCTGTTGGCTTGAACAGTGGTTGTAATTCGTCGTCAAGGGTTGAGGAAGTATTTTCCTGGACCGAATTTCCGGTGATAGCTACTACTGTACATATTGACGTGTTCCAGTTATCTATGACGGATTGTAGGTCAACAGTTCCTAGAGTCATTAAATCGGCGTTACTCTTCAGAAATTGCTCTTCTTCATCATCTGACAGTCCATCTAACATGTGAACTGGTTCAGCAAAGTACGGTCGGGCGTGAGGTTCGCAAGATTGCATAGCATCTAGTTTCACCACATATTTACGATGGGCATCCTTGAACGTAAGCTCTTGTGCAGACCAGTCCTGTATTACCTTCGCATGCTTCAGCCAAGGTCGGCCGAAAAGAAGATTGTAATCCAAAGTGGATTCGGGTAGATCTAGTATGACAAAAGTCATCTTGAAGGTTGTACCTTGTAGAGTGATTGGTACATTCCGCACAAGCCCTACAGGATGGACTCTCGATTGATCCGCCATTCGAACAAAGAATTGCACTGGTTCAATTTCGGTCCAGCCTAGCTTTTTGCATAATGCTGCGGTTGCAATGTTTACGCCTGAGCCTCCATCAATCAATACTTGCGTGATCTTTTGGTTCTTATACCATACTGTGATCAAGGGTACTGCGTGGTCAATCGCAGCATCAGGTTCCGGTTGAACGGCGGCTGTCGTAGGAATGCAAGAAGGTACTGGACTGAATTGTTGCTGAAACTGTTGTCGGATCCCAGGCACTAAGGCCAGAAGTTGGCCTAGAGGTAGCGTGATGGATGCCTTGGACAAAATTTCCCAGGCCTGTTGAGCTTGATTGTCTTGTTCTTTTGGACTTGCAGTCTCTACTGACGCAGAAATGTCTGCTGTTGTTTCTGCTGATGATGATGGCCCTGCTGATGCATCCTTTTGCGTTGTGTCGTCCTTTGATGAAGAAGCCTGAGTCACCGGAATAGGTTCGGGGAACACTGGTGGTTCTGTTGTGGTCCAGTGACTGGCTTTGTTATACATTCTTCGTTGTTCTTGTATCCCTGGTTCAAAGATTTCTGCTGCCGACTGAAGTTGTTTACCAGAACGGGTCTGGATTGTAGCAGTCTGTGTCTCAAGCGGTGTAATTGTCACCATGTTGGCCATTGGATTCTGGCGTTCCTTCCTTCTTTGATCATACTCTATTGCGTCCTTACAAAACCTTCTAATGTGGCCGAATTCGCCACAAAAATGGCATCGTGGAGGTGGTAACTCAGGTTTTTCCGGTGGTGGTCCATTCTGCCATCGGTTGGCATTATAAGTATTGTTTCTCTGTCCTCGATAGTTCCGATATCCTTGTTGTTGATTGTTTCTCTGTTGCGGAGGCACATAGCGATTTACTGGTTGGCCATGTTCTTGGATGACTGCATTGACGGTTGCTGTCCCTTGTATCCTAGCGTTGTAGATACAGTTTCCGGTGGTGTGTCCGGTAGTGTTGCAGATAGCGCAAAACACTTGGTTCAGTGCACAGTGGGTACTTGTATGCCCCGAATTTTTGCATGTGGTGCAATATACTTGCCTGGTGATATCTTCAGCCGTATTTTTGTTTGTTTTTAGCCATTCCAAGTCTTCCGAAAATCCACCAACCTTGGATTCTAGCTGTAGAGCCATTGCAATAACGGCATCCAAGGTCATAGCTCCGACACATCTTATGATCATGATCTGCTTCAGTTGTGGGGTTAATCCATTGATAAACCATTGAGAGATGACATCATCAGGTAGATTAGCGTGAGCCTGTGGTATCTGCCGTAAATGTGTTCTAAAGAGGGTAGCGTACTCCTGGACGGTCTGATTTACCTTCTGTCTGTTGTTCTGTAGATACTCAAAGATTTCAGCGGGATTCTTCTTCAGTCTGAATCGCTGTAAAAAGGCGTCTCGTACTGCATCGTAAGTACCGAAATGATTGATATCATATTCCGTGAGCCATCTCGCCGCTTCATTGATCAGTGTCGATTGAAAAACAATGGCCTTATACGCCTGATCTGGTGGGTGGTTAAGAACTGCATAACTTATCTCGAACGTCCGTACGTGGGCGTCGGGGTCGTCTCCTGGGAATCCACCGAATTTCGCGTAGGTTACTCCTGTTGGAGGTGGCCTTGGCGGTCCTAGCTGTTGTTGTTGATGGTGTTGTTGTTGGTGTTGCCCGCTCATTGCAAAGGGTTCAGGGTTTCCTTCTATATCTCGGGATTGATCGGGTGAACTATCGGGACTTGTATCGCCGGATGGTGCGTTTTCCGGTGTACTATGTCGGCTTAAGATGCTTCGGATCTCTGTTTCAAACAGCTTTCCTTCCTTCTGGATGTCTAATATTCGAAATCTTTCTTCCAAACACGAAGGTCGAGTTGATGATTCCGCAAAAAAGGCTAAACCCTTGCCAGCGATCGGTGATTCTATTACCGGAATCTCACCGGAATGAACCGAAATTGGGCCAGAATGCCCTGTTTTACTACTTTTACCGAATTTTTCTAACGTATTTCTGACCGTGGATAACTCTAAATCTTTATCTGATATTGTTAGACTAGGTTCCAACGGCGTTTTGATAGAGTCTGGTCTTGCTATATCTTCGATAGGCTGGGTCGAAGTAGCATCAGAATGTATCAAAGGCGTTGACCGTTCTACCGGAATATGACCGGAATTACTTGTAACGTTTCTACTTTCCTTGACCACTTGGTCAGATTTAATTATGCCTACTTCTTCCGAGGCTATCTTTTGGGATTTTCGTGCTCCAGTCTGACGATTCTTAGGATATGTTTCGCCCGATCGAGTGACCGGCATGTATCATTGCCCAGTGATACTATTCGAGCAGTTCGCAACAATCTGGATCTGTTGCTACTGTTAGTGAAGAAAATGTTGCTGGATGTTTGCTTCTTACAAACCGTTAGCACTCTAGTGCCACTGTCTCACAAGTGACTCGTAATTAAATGCTACTTTACCGTAGAGACTGGTAATCAGTTGCCATTTTCTCGCAGGCACCTGGGCCAGAGAGCTGGCAAGCGGATGCCACTTTCCCACAGACGGCGCCAAATGTTAAAGGTTATTTCGTCGTTTATGATTATCGTAACTGTTAATTGCCTACCGCGGTCGTTAATTACTACTTCCACGCAACAACCCTTCGGAGACTCCAGAATCTGGTTCCATACCTATGTACCAGATATTTCCGAGTCTCTCCCTTTTGCTCTGAATTCAATATTACCGCAGAAAATACACCGCCTCGAACCACGTGGGTCCTTGGGAGTGGTAGGGGTCTGTTAGACAGAGGCCCTGTACTATTTTCCCAATTCCTTACTCAACCGTAGTTGTGGCTATTCCGTCTTCGCTCAGGTTTCGCTCCTGAACAACTTCAATTAGACCAACATACTGGACTCAGAGTTCTCAGGCTGTTCTGCCATAGTGGTTGAGCAGTAGTCTGAGATTGCAGTCCAACACTGTTAGTAACTTAACACACAATCCTCCTTATCAGTTCACAAACTTACCGCGTGTCTACCTTTCAAATCGTAATATCTACGGATCATAAGACGCATCGCAACCGTGTTGCCATTCTACGCGGACTTAGGTATTAGTGGCGTTACCTTGAACACAGGCTACGATACCAACTCAATCCCTTACAGAGAATCATACCAGCTCATGTCCATCCCTCACACTTACTTATTCCACCACAGGAATAGCAAATAAACAACACTCTAACACCTTACGCATAATCAAGTCACCTCAACTCGTTACCGAACAGACTCTCACAATCGCAGTACCGACTCGTAACACACAGTGTATCACACATACACAGTCGAATGATTACACAGAGAAGGTGCACAGACAGGACAGAACGAAGACACTCTACGCGTTTGCACACAGTAGAAGAAGTAAAGTAACCCCAAAACGGGAACTCTCACAATATATTCGCAACTTCCCAAAAAAACGGGGGGGGGGGGGGGGGGGGGGGGGCTGCTCTCTCTTTGATGCCCTCTCTGATCGCTTTAAATAGAGTTTTGTTACAAGGCTTTTACGCGAATCTTTCTTTACCGCGTACTTCCAGAAGGGTTCTTTCTACATTAAAAACTTCTGTCTAAGTACAATTGTCCTTTGTTCGGCGGCCGTCTAACAAACCTCAACAAGGATTCAAAAGGATTGCTAAAGGTGAGAAATCTGGTAGATTATTTACATCTGAGGTTGAAGACACCAAGAACATAGCACTCTTCAAGTACAAGGATAAAACCCTATCTGAGCTAGAGATATGGCACAACAGGCTAGGACACATAGGAGAAAGAACACTAAAGCAAATATGCAGGGATCAGAGTGTGCTTGGCATTCCCAATGTGATCAAGCAACATATGATATACAAATGTGGAACATGTCAATTTGGTAAAGCCCACATGCAACCTTTCAACAAGAAGGGGTACATGTATGAAGACTACTTGGAGCTTGTACACACTGATGTGTGGGGTTCTAGCAAAGATCCATCAATCTCAGGTTCAAGGTACTATGTTTCATTTATAGATGATTACAGTAGACGGACAATACTTTATTTCATGAAGCATAAGGATGAAGTATTTACATGCTTCAAAAAGTACTTGGCATCAGTTGAAAACCAAACAGGTAGAAGCTTGAAGAGGGTCAGATCTGATGGAGGTGGTGAGTACTTTTCACATGAATTTGATTCATTCTTATAGGAAAGAGAAATAAAGAGGGAAGTCACAACAAGGTATACTCCTGAATTGAATGGAGTGGCAGAGAGAAGGAATAGGTTAATAGTTGAAGCTGCTAGATCAATGTTGAATGTGAAGAAGTTACCTAACTACGTATGGGCAGAGGATGTCTCCACAACCACTTATTTGCTCAACAATCTCCCATCCAAATCTTTGGATGGAATGACACCCTATGAAGCATGGAATGGTGAGAGACCCTACATTCCCTCACAGATTAGAGGAAAGCTTGACCGTAAAGCTAAAAAGTGTATATTCATTGGGTATGATCAAAACCAGGACAATGAGGTGCTCAACTATCAACCAATGTAATGGTACTAGCTCCCATCCAAGGTAACAACTATAACCAATGACCTAGGGGTAATTTTGGAAATGGGCCTAGAAGGCCAATTATTTGTTCCAGATGTGGAGAATGCAGACACTATCAGAGTAAATGTACTCTGCCAGAAAATGCCCCCCCTTGTAGGAATCGCCCAGATGCCAGAGATCATTACACAAATTGTTGCCCACAAAACAAAGCATCTACATTGGGGCCCCACATCCAAATGATCACTATAAATAAACAAAGAGTAGCAGAAGTCAATGATGTACAATCACCATTCACTGGAGTAGTACAATTAGAAGAAATTGACTCCATGGTTATGAAGACAAAGAATAAAGGGCATATTCAAGAAGAGATAGGCCAAGGATCAAGCACTACTGGAAGTTACAAGGACATGAGGATACATCAGAGCAAAACAGACACATATAAAGATATAAGACAAGAGAAAGAAAGCTCGAGTACATGTGAAGATATAAGCAAAAAGAAGATTTTATAAATACCAATGAGGTTATTGGGAACACATACAACCAAGCCCACAAGGAATTTGAAAAATCAAACATCAAAATTGATCTTAGGGCATCTAGAGCTTCAAGATTATTCAAATCAATAAAAACAGAGGTTAGTATTCTTGAGCTTATAAAGATGGATGCAAAATTCAAGCCTGAAGTTTTGCAGATTGTCGATGAGGCCTCCTTAACCACCTTAGTAGCAAAGACTACTACTATGAGTCAAGAGAAGAGTGTAGGGGAAGTCCCTCTCACAAATTATAAGAGTCCACGGTTGACAGTGACTATTAAAGGACACCAGCTACAAGGAATCATAATGGATGGCAGATCTAGCATAAACTTGATAACTGAACATACTATGAAGAAGCGTGGCCTTCACCCATCATGACCTGCCAACTTCACAATAACCTTGGCAGATCAAAACAAAGTAAGGCCAATGGGAGTGATCCCATGAGTTCCATTGGAAGTACAAGGTAACCTCTTCATTTTGGATTTTGTGGTATTAAGATTGCCCTAGGTAGAGGGAGGGTTTCCCTTCTTAATTGGAAGACCATGGTTAAGGCATGCTAGTTTCATACATGATTGGGGCAAAGACACTATGTGGGTGTAGCAGAGGGGACACAAACTTAAGCATATATATTTGGAGGGTCCAGACCACCAAGGGAACACTAGCATGATGCAATCAGTTGGCATTTGCATGGAACAAGAAATGGTGGACCAAGCACAATTAGAGTTCAATGATGAAGAAGACATTCTGAATTGGCTTCAAGAAGGTAATTCTTCCTATTGTTTTGGAGCTTTTCTAAACAATTCTTGTACAAAAGAATGTGATGAAGGAAAGGAGAATAAGGTTCAGGTTGATGGATTGGGGGAACCAGTAACAAACCACAAAAGGGGAAGGAAGACACCCCTCAAATGAAAATTGGATGAGGATATTACAACCACAGGGAAGGAAGCTACTGAAGTTAAAGACAAGGGAAAGCATACTGGTGATGAATTTTCTTTTCCTATTCAAGAAATCCCTGCAAGATGGATGCAGGACAAAGAGGAATATATTGAAATTCAAAGTACACCTACTTATGAAAAAATGTGGGAGAAAGTGTTGGAGGAACACAGAGTTGGAGATGAACTTTTAGACACATTGGTGGATAGAACTTCAGTTAAGGAAGTTCAATTAGGCAGCCACGAGAATACTCATCCAGTTTTAGTGGCTACTTGGTTGTGGAACTATCCTGAGCTGCTTGAAAAGGTAAGATATTTCTTGATACCTTATGCAGATGTGTTTGCTTGGCATTACAAAGACTTAGAAGGAGTGTGTTGGCACACAAAGCAACAGAAGAATCATGCACAATACGGCAACAAGGCCAGATCATTTTTTCCATGGATTATGAATAACTCAAGTGATTTTAATCACTACACAAACATTGTAAATCCTGTTTTTGGTAGATTAGACTCCATTTTGTGCAAGCCGAGGAGTCCTCAAGCTTGAGGAGTATTAGAAGTACCATCGTACCAAATTTCATAATTTTTAGACTTCGTTTGAGCCCTCAAATAAGCCCTGGAACCTAATTTTTAACTAGGCCGGACACTAGGTCTGGACAGGGCCAAAACTAGTCAAAAAACTATAAAAAGAGCTAGAGAGCTCATTTTTGAGGTTAGATTGTAATTGAAACAAACTTGTAAGAGCTTTTGAAAGTAATCTAAAGAACTCCATTGATTCTCTCTCTTTGTCTTGCCGTGTGTGCGCGTGTGTGTGTATGTGTGTGCATGCTTGTGTGCTTCTCACTCACGCACTTGTGCCGCCACTTGCTCAAGGTCTTCATACCATCCTCACGTCTTCCCGGATTGACATTAAAGGAGGTGCTACTCATCATTGAGCTACACCAAATTTTGGTGCCGTTGCCGGGGATCGAGCTTTGAGGACGAGCGTGTGATGGTAAGACGTAGAGTTGACACGTTGGAGTTGTAGGTATTTTCTTCACTCTCATTGAATTTCTTTTACTTTCTTCTCCATCTTCACTTCCATCATCATCGTCACCATCTCCCACCTCAATCTCCATCATCGCGAAAATTTTTGTTTTTTGATCATATCGCCTTCCCCACCTCATTTCCCTCATTTCACTTGTGAGAGAGAGCGAGAGAGAGCTTGCATGCTATCTGTTTTTGGTGTGTTTTTGAGCTTTTGTTGCAGGAACTTGCTGTACCACCTCCTCCAGCAGTGTGCGCAGGTACGACAGGCTCTGCACAGGCCCCGGGACGACGACCTCTGTCTGTCGCGACAGACAGAAAATCTTAAAATTTTGTGAATGCATGATTAGCACGGTAACCTACACCTTGAGGGCACTCTAGATCACTAGAAGTTTCTCAAAAATTTGCGTTTTTTCTGTCTATCGCGACAGACACCGTCTATCGCGACAGACAGAAATTTCACGACAGACAGCGTCTATCGCGACAGACCGAAAATTCACGACAGACAGCGTCTATCGCGACAGACACCGTCTATCGCGACAGACAGAAATTCCACGATAGACACCGTCTATCGCGACAGACACCGTCTATCGCGACAGACAGAAATTTCACGACAGACAGCGTCTATCGCGACAGACCAAAAATTCACGACAGACAGCGTCTATTGCGATAGACACCGTCTATCGCGACAGACAGAAATTCCACGATAGACACCGTCTATCACGACAGACACCGTCTATCGCGACAGACCGAAAATTCGCGACAGACACCGTCTATCGCGACAGACCAGTCTATCGCGACAGACACCGTCTATCGCGACAGACACCGTCTATCGCGACAGACACCGTCTATCGCGACAGACAGAAATTCCACGATAGACACCGTCTATCGCGACAGACCGAAAATTCGCGACAGACACCGTCTATCGCGACAGACCAGTCTATCGCGACAGACACCGTCTATCGCGACAGACACCGTCTATCGCGACAGACAGAAATTCCATGATAGACACCGTCTATCGCAACAGACACCATCTATCGCGATAGACAGACATTTTCGGCAAAAATTAAGGGGTAAATTTTTGAGAATTTAGGCTAAATTTTGGGCATATTGGCACTCTCAAGTACTCATATACTTACAAAGGCCTTAGAAAATGCACTAAAACCCCTGATAGTATCTGTTTGTCTAGTTAACCCCCTAAACCCTGAACGGTCATAACTTTTTCATACGAAATCCAGTTTCTGAGCTCTAGGGCTTGTCGGAAAGCTCGTGACATATACTACACGCCCTCAACTGTTTTTTATAAGAATAACGCGTTGATTTTCAGATAGGATATTTGGAAGTTGACACACAGAGGGGTAGAAACACCAAGGGAGCTCTAGAGGAAATTTCTAGCAATAAAAAAGGGGGAACAAGGGTCATTAAAAAAAGTGTCTGAAATAATTTGTCTGTCAATTGAAAGGTCTACTTGAAGCTAATCTTGGGACTTATGCAGGTCTATTGAGAAGCAATTGAGAGCGTCCAGGCAAGGGATCTGCGCAAGCTTGAGAATCAACTTCTCGAGCACTAAAGAGCAAGGTTCGGCAAGAAAGGTCGGAATACTCTCAACTCCTCTTCGTCAATTCCTAGCTTAGGCTAAGAACGATTAGAAGTAGGAGTAAGTCAGGGCGACGATAGGCACTATCAAGTTGAAGCATACCTAAACTTTTAAGCTCAAGCTAAGGGCATAATCCTTGTACTGTCAAGAATTTTAAAGGGAAAGAACTTAACGTGGAACGATCAACTGTAAGTGCGAAAGAACATTCAAATGTTCTTGACGACGTGATATCAGACAAGAACTCAAACACGATAAAATACCTAAAAAGAATCAAGTGACTGATACCAAGTGATCAGCAACGAGGTTGTACTCTGGGCAAAGAATTGGGCAACTTAGATAGGCATATGAACCTTACATCAGGACGACATCTAGTAAGGGAGAGACAAAGCCTTAGATCTTCAGAGGCTAGTGTTAACCACACTGCTAGGTCTTGGGCCCAGCGGTTGAGCCACCACTCGTACTACCCTAGCTCTGAGACCAGTGAGTCAGAGATGTCTCAAGGCATGGACAGACCTACGGGAAGTTCAGGAGTGCCATACTTGTACAGGGTAGAAGGCCCTTACAAAACACAGTTGGAGTACCTTAGGACCAACCGATTAGGTGCTAGCATCTATGAGGACGGCCTAGGAAGAACTGTGGTCCAGATTAAAAATCCTGATCAATCCATTGGACTAGAGCACCCAGCTGTCAAGTTTGAAAATGGTGCATACCTGGACAAAGAAGGAACCATATACGTAGTCACCAGTCACCCAGATAGGACAGATGAATTTGGAAATGTAATCTCAGAAGCGGACCTAGGTGACTTGGAACAAGGGAACATGGGTGCGGAACCTAGAACCCCTCGAGGTAAATCAGTTCTCACTAGGATTATCACACCTGAGTGGGTTCCCCAAGACAACAAGAGCATAGAGTTGCTCCTCAATCGAGAAACTGATGAAGCCTTTTGGAGGTATAAATCCAATCAGCCAACTGATATAGGAAATATCATGATCTATGAGTTTAAGGATCCGGATAGCCCAGGTAGAGTGTCCTACTTAGATCACACCTCGGAAAGGATTTTTGCGGTTACGGAAAATGATAGGCATGCTTACACTTGGAAGGGTGAATTCGTTTTCCCCCAACCAAGAGCGAATGTGTCATATGGTCATCCTGGAGCTGGAACATCCCAAGCTCATGGAATGCAAAGAGACAGAAGTAGGGATAGACCAGAAGTAAGTTTTGCCAACCCAGCGGGCAGAGAAAGAACGAGGACGGAGACGAATAGGGTAGAACCTGAGATGCTTAGAGCGCACAGGAATCAAAGAAATGTGGATGGATTCCCGCTGCCGAGGCCTAGAGAGCACACAAGAACTTTGAGACCTACCCAGCTAGTTAAGTCCATGAAGAATTACTTTGATGGCACAGGAGATCCCTATGATCATGTGGCAGAGTTCAAGCAAGTCTTGAGAGCCGAACAAGTGGAGGATCTATTCACGCAGTACAATGCCTTCGGTCTAACCCTTAGGAACACAGCACTTACATGGTTTCAGCCATTGGATGAGCAACAGTTCAGGAGCATAGACCAACTCCTAGAGGCTTTCATTGTAGAGTTCTCTAAGAGCGGCATAAGACACAATACCTCCTCATTGATTCACAGCTTTAAACAGACTCCCCAAGAAACTGTAAGACTGGCAGGAAGAAGATTTAGGCAATACCTCGAAAGATGTCCTGTTTCGGAGCTACCCACATCTGCCAAACAAGTAGCCTTATTCCTTGACGGATTGCTGAGTACGAAATTGAGATCCTATGTGTATCTGAAAGATCCTAGGACTATAGAAGAGTGTGTACGTATGTGCATTGACATTGAAGATAACCTAGGGGAAGAACTAGAGCTTTCCAAAATCTACAAAGATTCAGATAGTGCTTCTAGTCAATCTTCCACGCAATCCACATCAATTGAGGAACTCGCAGAGAAAGTGGCCCAGAAATTAGGTGTAACTAGCAAACAAATCCCAAGGTTTGCCCCTGTGAAAAGGTGTTATACATGCGGTGGCGACCATATGGCGAATGTCTGCTCCATTATGGCTCAGCCCCAAGTAAATCCTAGTAGCCAATATTGCACCATAGAACGGAGATACACCAATCACACCGCACAAGATTGCCCATACAACAAGCAGACGGTTAGGCAACCCTACCCCCAGCCCTACCAACAAGGCAGATACCAGAACCAGTACCCTCCACAACCATATGGCAGGCCACAACAAAATTTCCAACCTCAATATCAAAACCAACAAAGGCCTCAGCCTGTGCTAGCACAACAACCCCCAGCCCCAGCTAATGTGATTCCGGTAAAGTATACTGCTGCAGAAGAGAACCTGAATAGAGCTATAGTCCCCGTAACATCCTTGCTTTCTGAAAGTGACCCGAGTGACCATAGCTTTGATTCACACATGTTGATAGCCCCCAGGCCTACTACATGCAGTCTCCGGAGCATGGTGAGTCCTATTATAGCGAAGAGACAAATGAACCTAGTTGGGAGTCAGATTACACGAACGTCATGTATGCAAACCCCAATCCTAGGCCTCAATCTAGGCAAGTAAGACCTCCATTCCCAAGAGGACCGTGCTACAGATGCCAAGGAGATCACCTCATTCGTGATTGCCCCTTGCCTCCACCTACACAACCCCAGTCAGTAACGATCCAAGGTTTTTGCCAAGATTGTGGAAAAGAACATCTCTTACGAGATTGCCCTAAGAATCCTAATAATATGCCAAAAATCACTCCGATCAACGTTATTGGGTTAGTGGTAGATTCCACAGGAAGTGTCACTTCCACTGCTCCCGTACAGGTAGTCACTCGAGCTCAAGCATTGCAGCAAAACCAAGGGGTAGGCCAGGAAAAGAGCCCAGATGCTAGCGATACTGAGAGCCAAAATAAAAAGAGAACAAGATCTTGGAGAGATAGCCGCGAACGCATGAAAAGGCAATGGGCAAAGAAGATGAGTGAACTTGAGGAAAGTCTACGAGAAACCAAGGCTAAAATCATAGAGATCACATCTCAACCGCACTCTCACACATCCCCACCGCTACCATCCCCATCACCTTCCATCCCTCCACCCTCTAAGACACCCCACGTAACCCACCCACCACCCCAAACAGGATCAGTATTAGCTTATCCCACTCCTGAAGACATAGACATGATGCTTAAAGCATATCAGGCCAGAATCCAAGAAGGGCCAAACGTCACGGATCATGACAAGTGCTATCCTAGAGCTGACCTAGAGATAGAAAGAACCAAACTGTGCGCGAAAATGGTCGCATTGGCTCAGACTATGTTTGAAGCCAGTCGCCTTTTCAATTACTCGGGCTCAGCCAAAACGCAATTACACTTGGATGGATTCCTAGAGAAGTTAGAGGGAATAATTGCAAGATCTGCCAAGGAGGAAAAAAATCAAGAAAAAGATAAAGCAAGCAAAAACATGAACCATTCCCCATCGGAAGTGTATGTGGCCAATTCCACTAAACCAGACAACTTCCCCTCCTTAGAAAGAATAGAGAGGCTAATTGCACAATCAGAAAAGGAACCTACCCCTCAAAGAAAGGAAAGGGCAAGAGAACGGATAAGCCAGCCTCTTCAGGAAGCCCATGTGCCTGCTCAAGAAGCTTATCTTCCCCCCCAAAAGGCAGATGAACCTCCCTCGAAAGCTCACGTACCTCCACAGGTTGCCTACATTCCTTCTCAGGAAGCGTATGAGCCTGCTCGGAAGAGTAATAGAATAAGCAATCCTCCCCAAGAAGCTTGTGCTCCAGCCATTTACGAGAGCAAGGAGAGAGCCAACGATAGAACAAGCCCTCCTTCCCAGGTTGCTTATGTGCCCAATTCTACGGAGCCAGATACTTCTTCTTCTATGAATCGGTTTGCACCAGACTTCCTACGAGAGATTCAAGAAGACAAATGGGATAACGAAAGCGAGGTCGCCCCTCCTTTTGAACTTGTGGACGATGCACACGACCAATTCCCACAAGACATCCCATCTATTTACGGGGAACAGGAGAGTGCTCAGTCTCACGAGAGATTGGACTTTGAGTCTAATTCCATACAAGAGCTACCCCACTTCACAGGCCCATGGGAAGCAAAGTCCACATGTATGAGAGCACCCACAGTCATGGTAAGGAACGACGACTCAGTCATACCAAGGAACACGGAGGTAGTAACGAACACCAAGGTGCAACGCAATCTCACTTTGGAAGAACTGCCTGAGGATAGACCAAACGCGCGGAAATATGCAGCCAGTCGAGTAACTGAAGTTGCAAAACCTCATTCCCGGGTAGGATCCCATAGGACAGTGCCAGAAATTCCCTTGGATAAAATAGGAGATATGTGTGAAGGCGAAGAAGGGAACACCTATCTTCCCATTACCTACCAAGAGTACACCACCAAGGCGATTTTGGACTCAGGTGCAGGAGTTGCAATTGCCACCACCTCCTTATGGAAGCGTTGGGGCAAGCCAGCACTCAGGCCAACGAGAATGAAATTGCAAATGGCCGATGGTCACATAGAAAAACCCCTAGGATTGCTAGAAGGAATAACTCTCACCACTTGTGGTGTCGAGTTTGAGCATAGTTTTGCTATATGTGACTTCAGCAAAAATCATGCTTATGAGATGATTTTGGGAAGACCATTTATGCGACAGTTGCAAGTGGTACATGATTGGGGAACCAACTCCTTGTATTTGCAACACTTGGGCGTTACGACCAAAGTCAATCTCAAGGACTATTCTCATAGAGATGTCCCTCCTATCCAATGGAATCCCATCCATAGAGCCAAAGATGATACAGAATCGGTGCATTCGATAGGGTCTGGATCCTCATGGATGCATGAAGATACTCACTTATGGATGTGCAAGGTAGCAGTAGAAGAAGAGAAGAGAGAGAAAGCCAGAGAGGTAGGTGCGAACGAAACTCATAGACCCATTCAAGACCCAGCCTATGCACCTGTAGTCTTTCCAGATGAGGAATTTGAACCCCATGGCTGGGCAGAAATTTTAGCAACAATGAACGTAGCCATCAATGAAGAACAATGGACACCTCACTGTGATGAGGATGGCTATGACATTTCAGTCTTCTCCATAGAGCCAATCATGGGAGACGCAATTCTAGAAGAATGCGAACCTAGCCCTGACGCATTTGAGGATGCAAGTGACTCCGATCTCGAGTCTATCATTATGGACCCACCATTTGCATCAGATGAAGAATACTTCCATGAAGTAGAATTTCAATCCCAGAGGCATGGAGAGCTTACAAACGATGTAAGATTAGCAACACATGTGAGCCCAAAGGAAGAAGGAAAGAAACGAAAGAAGAGAGAAGTCTCACCAGAAGAGGAAGAATCTTTGTTTGAGGTCCCAGAAAATTTTAAGAAGTATGAGATAGATGACAGGAGAGTCATGATTAGAATGCCTAAACGAGAGGCGCAATCAGGAGAGGCCTATGATAACAAAGAAACCACCAAGAAAATAGTAGTGGCCATAGAAGAAGGAGAGGAGAGATGCACGTATATAGGCCATGACCTGACAGAAGAAGAAGAGCACGAATTGATTGCCTTGCTAAGGGAATACAGAGATGTATTCGCTTGGAGTTACAAGGATTTGAAAGGTGTTGACCCCGATATATGCTCACACACTATCCCCATGACCTCAGATGCCAAACCCTCTAAGCAAAAGCCTTATACATATAACGATAATTACGCTGCTAAGATCAAAGAAGAGATAGATAGACTGGTCGAAGCTGGATTTATCTATGAAATTGAGCACACTGAGTGGGTATCACCCATCGTAGTGGTGCCCAAGAAGAATGGCAAACTGCGCGTGTGCATTAACTTGAAGAAGGTTAATGCAGCCACAATTCGAGATAACTATCCGCTTCCCATCACAGAACATCTCTTAGAAAGAGTGGCAGGCAAGGAAGTGTATAGCTTCCTTGATGGATTTTCAGGCTACAATCAAGTAGCCATAGCTCCAGAGGATCAGCATAAGACAGCCTTTGCCACAGAATGGGGCATTTTTGCCTTTAGAGTAATGCCATTTGGGCTTACCAATGCACCAGCCACCTTCCAGAGGCTGATGTGCCATGTGTTTAAGGAATTCCTGAGGAAGAGTTTAGAAGTCTATGTTGATGATCTTTGTGCTCATTCCAATATTAGACAAACCCATATTCCTGAACTCAGACAAATCTTTGGCAAATGTAGAGAATATCAAGTCTGCCTGAACCCAGAAAAGTGCGTTTTTATGGTCAGGCAAGGCAAGATTCTAGGACACATAGTGTCAAAGAATGGCATATCTACCGACGAAGAAAAAGTGAGAGCCATAGCAGAGCTACCTAGGCCAAAGAATGTCAAGGAAGTACAAGCTTTCATGGGGCACTGTGGTTATTACCGACGATTTATACACATGTATGCTGTCATTGCAAAGCCCATGTACGGACTTCTGACAAACTTTGAGTGGACGGATGAATGTGAGAATTCCTTCTAGGAGCTTAAACAAAGATTATGTTCAGCACCAATCTTGACCACACCAGATTGGAATAAGCCATTCCATGTTCATGTTGATGCATCCAATTATGCTATTGGATGTGTACTTGCTCAACCTACTGGTGAAGGTAATATGGATCTTCCAATTGCCTATGCCAGTAGACAATTGAATGCGGCTGAACGGAATTACACCACTACAGAGCGAGAAGGATTAGGCATGGTATATGCAGTTAAGAAATTTAGACACTATTTGCTTGCAAATAAGTTTAAATTTTTTACTGACCATCAAGCATTGTTATATCTCGTAAACAAGCCATGCAATACAGGAAGATTAGTAAGATGGTTTCTCTTGCTAATGGAATATGATTTTGAGGTTGTGGTAAGAAAAGGGAGGACCCATTTGAGAGCTGATCATCTTTCTAGGCTCACATCGGGAGAAGCCCCACAAGGAGTATCAGATGACCTTCCTGATGCTTACTTGTTTAATTTGGAAGTGGTGCCGCAGTGGGCTAAGCCATTGGTACCAGTATTGACATACGGGCCTAATCATCCAGTGGTAAACACACGGAATAGAGAGGTTGTAAAAGCCCAAAAGTACCACATCATGGGAGGAAGTATGTACAAGCACACAGATCAAGGGATCTTGGCTTGTTGCGTAGAAGAGGATGAGTACTCTAAATGGTTGCAATTAGCACATGTAGGTGCACTAGAGCAACACCATTCAAAACAACGAACTTTACAGACCCTAAAGAGACTCGGAGTACATTGGCCAACTATGGAAGCTGATGTCCAAAAGTCGTGCAAGGACTGCCCCATCTGCTGCACTAAACCACCTGTGGAACACGCTACTCTGTATCAAGTATCCATAGTGCCAGATTGGAGCGAACCTCTAGTATCCTTCCTGAGGACAAACACATTCCCTCCAGACATGACTCTGGCTAGGAAAAGGAGTTTAGAACAAGAAGCCCTGGATTACTCACTCATTGGTGATAATCTATACAAATGCGGTAAAGATGGTTACCTAAGACTGTGTGTCCATGAGAGCGAGTATCTTAAGATCTTAGAAACTGCTCACCAAGGTGTAGCAGGAGGACACTTTGGACCGGATCGGGTGATCAAGGCAATTCTATTTGCGGGCTTCTGGTGGCCTACCCTTCACATGGATGCACATACCTATGTGAAACGGTGTGATGTCTGTCAGAGGACTCAGTATCCTATACGCAAAGATGAGATGCCACTGAAACCTATGATGGGTGGACGTGCATTCTCTAAGTGGGGAATAGACTTCGTAGGTCCTATTAATCCCCCAGCTAAAGGTTCTCATGCCGAATACATCATTGTTGCAACAGATTATCTCACCAAGTGGGTAGAGGTAAAGGCTACGACAAAGAACGATGCTCAAACAACTGCCAAATTCTTGTTTGAGAATGTATTCACGAGATATGGGCTACCTATAGAGCTTGTAAGTGATAGAGGCACTCATTTCTTGAACGAAGTGATTGAAAATCTACTCCAAGAATTCTTGGTAATACACAAGAAGTCTGCCCCCTATCATCCTCAAGCTAATGGACAAGCTGAGAGCACTAATAAGATTTTATGCAATGTACTGACGAAATTAGTGAACACGAAACGCTCTGACTGGGACAAACAGCTACACCATGCTGTTTGGGCATACCGAGTTGCCTACAAAACGGTACTCCAAGCCACCCCCTTTCAGATGGTATTCGGCCAAAACGCTGTGCTACCCTTGGATTTCCTGATTCCTACGTTGAAAGTAGCACAAGAGCACGAATGGACAAGTCATGAGCTCTCCTCTAGGATCTTTGACCTTGAACGATTAGGGGAAACAAGACTGAGAGCCGCTGCAGGAATATATGCAGCCAAGAAGAGACAGAAGGCGTATTTCGATGCCCATGTGAAGGATAAGGGATTGAAAGCAGGAGATCTAGTCTTAGTCTATACACTGAAACAACACGCGAGGAAGCTAGAAAAGAGAGGCTACGGACCTATGATTATCAATAGGATCTCCACGAGTGGAGCAGTACAATTAGCCACGTTAGAGGGTGATGTTCTCCCTAACTATATTAGCGGATGTAGAGTCAAGTTGTATCAGGAACCCCTCACGGAGGAAATGCTGAGCCGACTCAACACTGCTAAGAAACGCAAAGAGGAAGAAAAGAGAATTAGAGAAGAAGCTCAAGCAGAAGCTTTAGAACGCATCAGAAGGATGAAATTACGAAGGCAAGGTAGAGAGCAGCCTAGGACAAATGACTATGCAGATCAAGGATATCCTATGGCCATGTGTGAAGTCGCAGGAACAAACCCGCATAGGATAATTGATCGACGTCCTTTCATAACCATAGATATAGGACAAGGAAAGAGTGCAAGGACCGTAAGAGCCTTGATTGACTCAGGGGCAGCCACTAGTGCTGTTAAATTGTCGTACTGTCAAGAGTTGCAGTTAACTGTCAATCCTGTGGAAGCATATCTCATAGGATTGGGAGGCGTGGAAACCCCTTGCATGGGCGAGGTACAACTTCCCCTCTACATTCATGATGAGGCAATGACAGTTAAAGTACTAGTGTGTCAAGATGAGGATCTCACGGAACCTCTTGTCTTCGGTCAAGACTGGATCTATGACCAAGCAGTCAACTTAAACCTAAGAAGTGGACTTCTTCAGGTATGGGTCAACCATAGTCGAATTACAGTAGAGTTGGATAATGGAGCACTCAAGGAACTAGGAAAGGCACAGACTCCTGGTCCCTCCAGGGGTGCACATGAAGTTGACAATGCTGTTCTTGTCCAAAACTATGTGTTGCAGAGGAATGATATTCGCAAAAAAGGAGTCAGGGATGCAAAGGAACTCCCTTCTTTTCCAAAGGCCAGGAGGAGGCCACAACCAAGAGCGGATCAAAGGCAGAAGAAGCAGAGTACTACCTATGTCGGCGATCCAAAGTACCTGCACAGCAAAAGGTCCCAGCAACTGAAACAAGTGTGGGTGCGGAAAGGCGAACACCCGGTTGCACTCAAGCCAACCACACGGGCAAAGCTTCTTATTAGTAACCAACAACACTACACTAATAAGAAGTCTTTCGGGAATTCTTCTGCTAACGGGAAATCTATTTGGGTGCCCAAGAAGTCGATGAAGGTTAGCCCACAATCAAGACAAATTTGGGTGCCTAAGGCTTGCTTGCGGGCACAAATAGCTACGCCATGGCCACAACCTATGCAGCACAACCCAACTACGCATACAGCCCGTATTCACTCGTTATCAACACTCAGGAACACACCAAGAACCAAGAGCACGCATGTATTCACTTGTAAATGGGTCCCTAAAAGGCCTCATGTTCAAGCTGATACACCTATAATGTTCTCTAGCGCCTCTACGAAACCAAAGGAAAAACCCATCCACTGCATTTGGCAGCTTAAGACCTGTAATAAACCCCCCGACCCAAATTTGTAAATTCGCCCCCACTTACTAACGGCATTAGTCTCCTAGGAATACACAAACATTAACTACACACACTATCTTCGTGCACTTACTAACCACTAACTCACCATCTACCTCATGTTAATGTTGTAACGGGGACAACAACGGATTTATTCTGTCCATTACGATGTTAACACATGATTCTATATTCTCACAGAATCAGAAGGCAAGCAGTAAAATGGCAGAAGCGACAGGTTCGGGCTCACAAGTAGGGATACTTACTGCAGGAATTGATGTGGATAGTCTACCTGTGGATGTGCCACCAACTGAACGACCAGCGGAGCTGCAGCACCTCCAACAAATCCCGGTGCCGGATCCACCTACAGGGATCACGGAAAGAGTCCATGCCAATTCTCATTGGTTCAATGGCATGCCAGGTCCATTAGGAGAGGCCAAGTATATATGGGAGTCTAAGTGCGAGTATGATAGATCATGGGTTCGTTTCCAATTCTTCTCCAAGGAGTTCGAGACTTTACAGAACACCGAGGATCTCCAGACCATATGGCAACGAGCAGGGCTGGCAGAATACTTCGAAGCCCCACTACCTAAACCAGATCTCCTCCGATGTTACTATCTGGTCTCCACATTACAAGCTAATGAAGAAAAGGACAAACCCGGATCATTTGTGCTTCCCTCCTTGCTGGGCAACAACGAATTGAAGAGGTTTGAACTTACCGTGGAATTGGTAAGCGACGCTTTGAATATGCACGGCACGCATGTACCCTCTGAAAAAGATGCTCTTGTTCCCACTAACATGAAGGATAGGAAACTATTGAAGCTTAAAGACATGGCAGCACTCACCCCAAATGTGTCCATCCCTCTCCGCATGTGCATGCAACATTTCGCCTTTCCCGGCCAAGACCGATTCACACAACCACACAAGAGGATCTGGTTCGCTCTCTACTTAGCGGAAGCAGGTGCGTTACCCATCAAGCTACCAGTATGGATTATAGATCAGTTGTATGAAGCAAACAAACGGGCTTCTAGGAAATTAGTGGTGAACGGATGCTGTGCAATCACACGCATTATTTACCGATGCCTAGCATATGATGTCCCCATTGAACGTGCCTTAATTTGGGCACAATTACAAATGTTTAAAAGGCTCAAGACGTCCGCACATCAATCCAAGCGCATGAGGGGTGCGTTCCCTTGTGTCCAGACAAGGGAAGTCCTGACTACTCCTGAGGCATCACCACTAAGGGAGGCCACTGTACCTCCCTTCACCATCAGGATATCCAGATCGGAATCTGACACTACGACACAAGCTACCCCATCGGCTCCTCCTGTTCCAACTGAATTCGAATTTGCTGCCACTGGAGATGCTGACGGACTGGACCCCCAGGATTTCGAAGCATTCCTATAAAGCACACAATTCTCTGATGTGGAGTTTTATTCAGAGGCAGAGGAGCAGGGCACATCCTCACGAAGAAGACGAAAGTCTACAGACAGTCGACATGTACATTGGAGTGACGCTCAGCAAAGTCAACAACACGGACACCCGGAAGAAGAAGAAGCGTATGAAGAAGAGACCACTGAAGCCCCAGCCTATACAGCAGAACTCCGAAGGCTGTATCAGATTATGGAAAGAGTGCGATCGCAACAACTACTCACTGAACAGAGCAGCAGAGTACTTATGACTCAGTTGTTGGAAGAAGCGGGAGTTGACTCAGAGTACAGGGAAGGTCTCTTATTGATGGCAGAAACATATGGAGTAGTAGAAGCAGTGCGCACTGCCATTCAGAGGTCTCCAGTTCAATATGACCCACGAAGGTTCCAGACACGACCTCGCTCAGGTAAGAATATCCAAATTCCCATTACAGTTGCAGAAGAGCCAACTGCTACATGTGAAACTATCAGGACAACCTCCCAAACAGCTAGCCAACAGCACCCTGCCACCCATGAGGAGTCCACCGAACCACTACCACCCACTCCCCCACCATCACCTCCTAGAAGAGAAACAGTGGAAACCACATCGACTACTCAACCCACTGACCCCACCTTCATCTTCCGTACTCCCATCTCTAGTGCCACCCTATTCTCTACCATTGATAACCCGATCTTTGAAGCAAACCCCATCACTACACAATCCACCGAACCCCTCCTAGAGCCTGCCCTAGGGCAACCATCCCCAATGCCCTCAGCCATGGGTCATCCTGACCCTAGATCCACATTCATGGGCTTCCCTGCTACCACGCAACCCTTTCAGCCCTTCTCAAATTTACGACCCCAACCCCCGACATCCCTCTCTCCATTTCTACAATCCCTCCATGACCTCTGCTAGGGCTTTTCAACCAGGCTCTCAACCATTTCCTGTCTTTTCAGCTCCCCACCCCACTTCACATCTATTCACCACTTCCACACACACCCCACCTACCATCCCAATGTATATGGCAGACCCCACACTCACACCCACTCCTGAAGGTATGGACATTTCACCACCCACGGCACCTCCACCCACGGTTTCACCTCCTCCCATTCCCCCTCCACCAATTTCACCCACACACACAACTTCCGTAGACACATCATTCACTGTCTCCCTTCCCCAATTCCCTTCCCATGCATCTCCCACGGTAAACACCACCCACTCATCTATAGGAAATGCATTGGACACCATGTTGGCTTGTATATCAAATTTAAGAACAGATTACATTCAGCTCCAGCAATAAAACGAACGCCTGCACAAGCACTCAGAGACACTACAGCACCGCCTTGCGGCACTAGAAGAGGAGAACGCTCGCCTCCACACACAGTTCCAAACCCTCCAAGAAGCCCATAACATATTGGAGGTACAGTTACAGAACGTAGATCAGGAAGCGGTGCAGGTGGTAGAAGGTCACCTACGGACACAGCTTGAACGCAACTCAAAACTTCAGCGAAATATGGCACTACTCAAACGCCATTGGCACTACTCAAACGCCATCTTGCGGTTGCTCAGGAAGAGAATAGACGCTTGCAAATACAAAATCAAGAGAACCTGGAGGCAGCTATTGAGAGCACACCGGGGGCACCCATCAGCCCATCCAAGTTTCAAGCAGTGACCCCCGATAATATCAAGATTATATTGGAAGATTATGCCATGCTGCTTGAAGCACATGATAAACTATCGGAGGAACTGGGACAATTGAAGCAGGAACACCAACAAGGACCAACAGCAGCCCCTCCAACCACCCCCTCTGCGGCTTCACTTCTCACAGACGCAGAGGCCATAAAAGATCTCCAGAAACAGGTCACTGAATTGCAAACACGCTTACTACAATATGAGAGACCATCTTCCCCTCCAGAGGCTCCCACGGACGAAGAAGTTGTGCAAATTCCTGTGGAACAAATGTTTGACGAAGAATACGATCCGCAGCCATTCCCAGGAGGCCAACAAACCGAAGAAGCGCAGGACACATTCGAGGCACCACGGCCCCCATGGTTACGTCAAGTGGAGGAAATCGGGAGTTCGCATGAAGAGCGCACCGTAGTGCAAAATCAGGCCATGAGGGTCATAGAGGAGATTGTGTTACAATCAGCTTACTTTAAGAACCTGTCATCGAGACGCCTGATTCTCTCATCTGAACTCCAATACAGGCCGTATTATATTATCTTGGCTGATTATAATGCAGAAATACAAAGAGTCACGGGTCAGATTC
This sequence comes from Ceratopteris richardii, assembly GCA_020310875.1. Lineage (NCBI taxonomy): Eukaryota > Viridiplantae > Streptophyta > Polypodiopsida > Polypodiales > Pteridaceae > Ceratopteris > Ceratopteris richardii. The sequence continues at coordinate 67,577,717 of CM035426.1, read as the reverse complement.
CTACCTTTGCGACCCAATTTCAACCCGAAGACCTTCCTCCAGAGGTGCAAAAAGGCAAGATTCGTCAACCAACGTGGCGGCAGAAACTTCTAGAGACATATCCAGAAATGCTACGCACATGGAACAACGCGCCTTTGCACCTCCTGTACAATCCATGCTACGGTCCAGTCCCCCGCCGCAGGTCGTGGAAGGCATTCAATATCAAGGTACAGAACAACGCGCAATGCAAGGAATGGCTGAACTACCCGTACATTGCGCCACCACAAGGACCACCATCGGTAGCATATATGAAGGGGACCATTCGCCACTGGATGCCGCGCTTGAAGCCCATGCAAGATGTAGCAGCGCAAATGATGCTTAAAATCTTAGATATGATGCAAGTAGTCCTGAAGACCTTTAGAAATGCAGCCGCACCACAGGTACGTCTCCCGGGGTTTAGCAATGGAAATTACGACTTGGTGTATGACATGAGCACCACCCCCAGTATTCGTGTGGCTTACGCTTGGCATGCACGCATCAAATACCTCCCCGCCTGCTACAAACAGACCTTCGAAGAAATGTTCAGATCAGGTTTCTGGGAATATCACTCGGAGATTTTCGCACCAAAGCCAACACATCTGCTCCAACTATTTGCTTGTGAACAAGCAATGTATTCAGAGTACTACACCACCCCGCAACCAGAGACCCCTGGTGCAATAAATTGGGATGCATTGGAAGCTGATCTAGCAAGAGGCTTAAGGATAGGAGAACATGAACTGGCCACCAATGTCATCCAATATTACATCGACCACCCGAGAGAACAAAGGTCTGTCAGGGGCGACAGACGCTAGGAAGGGGGGAGTGTTGGCACACAAAGCAACAGAGGAATCATGCACAATACGGCAACAAGGCCAGATCATTTTTTCCATGGATTATGAATAACTCAAGTGATTTTAATCACTACACAAACATTGTAAATCCCGTTTTTGGTAGATTAGACTCCATTTTGTGCAAGCCGAGGAGTCCTCAAGCTTGAGGAGTATTAGAAGTACCATCGTACCAAATTTCATAATTTTTAGACTTCGTTTGAGCCCTCAAATAAGCCCTGGAACCTAATTTTTAACTAGGCCGGACACTAGGTCTGGACAGGGCGAAAACTAGTCAAAAAACTATAAAAAGAGCTAGAGAGCTCATTTTTGAGGTTAGATTGTAATTGAAACAAACTTGTAAGAGCTTTTGAAAGTAATCTAAAGAACTCCATTGATTCTCTCTCTTTGTCTTGCCGTGTGTGCGCGTGTGTGTGTGTGTGTGCATGCTTGTGTGCTTCTCACTCACGCACTTGTGCCGCCACTTGCTCGAGGTCTTCATACCATCCTCACGTCTTCCCGGATTGACATTAAAGGAGGTGCTACTCATCATTGAGCTACAGAGTGCCTGTCAGTTTTGGAGAGCACATAATTCCACTCGTTGAAGGAGCTAAACCGGTAAGATGCAAAAGTTATAGACTAAATCCAAAATATGCTGAGGTTTTTTATATAGAGAGACAAAAAATGGAGGATGCAGGAATCATCATCCTTGTGGAACACTCGGAATGGATTTCACCAATGTTTATCATACCAAATAAGAATACCAACAAAATCAGGATTTGTGTGGATTTCAGAGCACTCAACAAGGTAACTATTCTAGATGGATTCCCCATGCCTTTTGCAGAGCAAGTCACTGAGGAAGTGGCTGGATACACACTATATAGCTTCATGGATGGCTTTAGTTGATACAATCAAATATCCATTCATCTAGAGGATTGCAAAAAGATTTCTTTTATTACGCCATGGGGCACACATGTATATATAAAAATGCCATTTGGACTCAGAAATGCTCCAGCTAACAAGACTGTCAACCTCATTTTTGGACCCTTATTGTTGGAAACCCTTAGAAGTTTCATGGATGAATTTTCTTCCTTTTCAGGCACTTATAAGGAGACTCCTTAGGATTGCTTGGATAATCACTTAAGATAGTTGTAGAATGTTTTTAAAAGATGCAGAGAGATTAAACTAAAGTTGAACCCAAATAGGTGTCATCTCCTCGTGATAGAAGGAAATCTCCTGGGACATGTGGTATCTGCTAAAGGTATGGCTCCTGACCCAGATAAAATTATATCTATACTAAAGTTACCCAAACCCAAATCTCCAAAGAAATGCAGAGCTTTTTGGGGCATATAGGGTACCACAGAAGATTTATTAAAATGTATGCAGAGATAGCCAAGTCATTGGCTAGACTTACATGTAAAGAAGTACCCTTCAAGTGGGAGGAAGAAGAGGAAAATGCTTATCAGACATTAAGGTCCAAATTGGTGGCTGTGCCAATTCGTATCACACAGATTGATAAAGAACTTTTCATGTACATGTAGATGTAAGTGCATATGTAGTGGGGGCAGTTTTGACTCAACACAGTGAAGAGTACAAGCTTGATAGACCTATTCAGTACGCTACTTGAATTTCAACAAAGGCTGAAAAGAATTATAACACCATAGAAAATGGAGGCCCTAGCAATGGTTTTTGCTATCCAAAAGTTTCACCATTATTTGCTAGGGGTGAAATTTGTTATCATAACTTATTATCAACTACTCAGGTATTTACTAAATAAGCCACAAGCAATTGGCGGGGTATGCAGGTGGCTCCTTTTGTTCCAAGAATTTGATTTCTTTGTAGTCCATAGACCTCGAAGAGAAAATGTTATGGCTAATGATCTGTCTAGGATTAACACAAATGATAAAGCAACAATCGATATTTGATTATGTGACAAAATTGAAAGACATTGCTGATTCTTTAGGTGCAGTTGATGAAGACATTTGCAAAACACTTTTTGATTTTCTGTTTTCTTATCGTCTCTTTCATCCTTCTTTGATTGTGTAGAATTAGAAAATTTTTGCTTACTAATAGAAGATTGTTGGCATCATACGAGAAGAAGCAAGTACAAGCATACACGCAGATCTAGCACTGAGGCAACCTATTACATTTTTTCAATCTTTACACTACTATAAAAGTGATTCTCATCACTGACAACCATTGTAAATACCGTTTCACCTTTTTATAGCTCCATTTTGTGCAAGCCGAGGAGTCCTCGAGCTTGAGGAGCTTTAGAAGTAATTGCCTATCAATTTTCATATTTTTTAGACCTTGTTTGAGCCCTTAATAAAGCCCTGGAACCTAATTTTTAACTAGGCCAGACACTAGGTCTGGACAGAGCCAAAGCTAGTCAAAAAATATAAATAGAGCTAGAGAGCTCATTTTTGAGCCTAGCTTCTTGTAGTTTTGAACTTGTATGAGAACTTTGTTGCAATAGAAGTGATTCCATTGTTTTGCTCTCTTTGTTCTTGCTGTGTGTGCGCGTGTGTGTATGTGTGTGCATGTTGGTGTGCTTCTCACTCACACATTTGTGCCTTCACTTGCTCGAGGTCTTCATACCATCCTCATGTCTTCCCTGATTGACATTAAAGGAGGTGCTACTCATCACTGAGCTACACCAAATTTTGGCACCGTTGCAGGGGATCGAGCTTTGAGGACGAATGTGTGATGGTAAGACGTAGAGAGGACGCGTTGGAATGGTAAGTAGTAGGTAAATTTCTTGTTTTTTTTTTTCCATCTCCATCTCCATCTCCATCTCCATCTCCATCTCCATCTCCATCTCCATCTCCATCTCCATCTCCATCTCCATCTCCATCTCCATCTCCATCTCCATCTCCATCTCCATCTCCATCTCCATCTCCATCTCCATCTCCATCTCCATCTCCATCTCCATCTTCATCTCCTTCTCCACTTCATATTCCCACTTCCAATTCATTTTCCTCATTTGCTTTGTGTGAGTTTGAGAGAGAGCGAGTGTGCATTGTTGTTTTTGTGTGTTTTTGCATGATTCTTGCAGGTTACAACATCCTCACCATCTCCAGCAAGATTAGTAGGTACGAAAACTCTCTGCACAGGCCCTGAGGCGTCGAGCTTGAGCTATCGCGACACACCGAAAAACTGACCCTATCAGGATTCTGAGTGCACCACGACACAACGCAGCTTGAGAGCTCCTAGAATCACTAGCCTGATTAGGAAAATTCTCCATACCCTGGACTATAGCGACACACCCAAGTATCACGCTACACCTAGGTATCGCAACACACCCGTCTATCGCGACACACCGACCTATCGCGACACACCCATCTATCGCGACACATCGACCTATCGTGACACACCGAGGTATCGTGACACACCCACATATCGTGACACATCGACCTATCGCGACACACTGACCTATTGCGACACACCCAGCTATCGGGGCACACCCACCTATCACGACACACCCACCTATTGCGACAAACCCACCTATCGCGACACACCCACCTATCGTGACACACCCACCTGTCACGACACACCGATCTATCGCGACACATCGACCCGAGCTATCGCGATACACCAGCCTCACGAATAATTTTTTGGAGTGTAATGATTGATTGACTGGGGATAATTTTTGGGCTTGTTTTCTAACACATTGGAACTACCTTAGAGTCTTACAAGTGGGCAAAATACTGAGAAAATCATAAAAAATTTTAGAACCTTGAGAGCCTGTTTTGAACCCTAAATGCCTGAACAGTCATAACTTCCTCATACAAAATTGGTCTCTGAATTGCATGAATGAAATTGGTATGTTGTGTTTTTTAAATTGAAATCTTGAGCTAACATTGGGGCTTTTACAGGTCCATTGAGAGCATCCAAGGGCAATCCAAGAAAGAGTAAGTGCAAGCTTGGGAACATGCTTCCTGGGCACACAAGGACAACCAAGGAAGGAGCCTTAAGGTTGGAAATTCTCAACACCCTCTGTCAATTCCTAGCTTAGGCTAAGTACGACCTAGGTGTGGTGATTAATTAGGGCAATGTCAGGCACGAATCAAGTCCAAGATAACTAATCAACTAAGTACAAGCATTAGGCAGATCTTAAGCACGAAAAACCTAAGGGACAAAAGTAAACTCGATTCGATCAATTATCAAGTGCGAAATTCACTTAAGGACTCCTGACGACATGATTTCAAACAAGAGCTTAACACAATAACCAATTAAAAAGAACAAAGTGAGTGATACAAACCAACTTGCAATGAGATTGTACTTGGGACTAGAGAGTAGATAAACCAGGCATATGAACCTTAGGTAAAGAAGACACTTAGGCCGAGACAGATAAAGCCTCAGATCCTCTGAAGCTAGTGTCAATCACACTGCTAGGTCTTGGGCCCAGTAGCTGAGCAATTATTCAAATCACCCTAACTCTGAGACTAGTGAATTAGAGATGTCTCAAGGTATTGAGAGACCCACGGGAAGTTCAAGTGTGGCCTACCTACAAAAGGTTGAAGGTCCTTACAAGACTCAACTTGAATATCTTAGGACCAATCGATTAGGTGCCTACATCTATGAGGACGGTCTAAGAAGTTCTGTAGTCCAGATTAAAAACCCGGATGAACCCATTGGACTAGAACATCCAGCAGTGAAGTTTGAAAATGGCGCATACCTGGACAAAGAGGGAACTATGTATGTAGTCACTGATCACCCAGACAGGACAAACGAATTTGGTAATGTGATCCCAGAAACGGACATGGTTGACATAGAGCAAGGGAACTTAGGGAGAGAGCGGAGGACTCCCCGTGGCAAATCAGTCGTGACTAGAATCATGACTCCAGAGTGGATGCCCCAGGACAATAAGAGTATAGATTTGCTTTTAAATCGAGAAACCGATTAGGCTTTTTGGAGGTATAAGCCTGCCCAGCCTCATGAAGTAGGAGCTCTCACAATCTATGAGTTTAAAGACCCTGATAGCCCAGGCAAAGTAACCTACCTAGACAATACGTCAGAGAGGATCTTTGTGATCACTGAGCATGGCAGACATGCCTACACATGGAAGGGAGAATTTGTTTTTCTCCAACCTCGGTCCAATGTGTCCTACAACCACCAAGGAGCTGGGACCTCCCAAGCTCAGGGAGCTCAAAGGGATAGAAGTAGAGACAAACCTGAGGTAAGCTTTGCAAACCCCCTCAGAAGAGAAAGGATGAGAACTGAAATGGATAGAGAAGAAACCGAGAGACCTAGAGCCCTAAGGACCCAAAGAAATGCTGATGATTTCCCTTTTCCAAGGCCGAGAGAACACACTAGGACCCTGCGGCCAACTCAGCTAGTGAAGTCCATGAAGAATTACTTCGATGGCACTAGAGACCCTTACGACCACGTGGTAGAATTTAGACAAGTCTTGAGAGTTGAACAAGTGGAGGACCTATTCACGCAATACAATGCTTTTGGTCTAACCCTTAGGAACACTGCCCTTACATGGTTTCAACCCCTAAATGAGAGGCAATTCAGAAACATAGACCAGCTTTTAGAGGCATTCATCACTGAATTTTCTAAGAGTGGCATAAGGCACAACACTTCCTCACTAATTCATAGCTTCAAGCAAACACCTCACAAGACGGTTAGGCTTGCAGGAAGAAGGTTTAGACAATACCTAGAGAGATGTCCCATTCTTGAGTTACCCACTCCAACCAAACAGGTGGCTTTATTCTTGGATGAATTGCTAAGTACCAAATTGAGATCATATGTGTACTTGAAGGATCCTAGGACCATAGAAGAATGTGTACGTATGTGCATCGACATCGAGGATAACCTAGGGGAGGAATTAGAACTTTCAAACATCTACAAAGATTCAGATAGTTCTACTAGCCTCTCTTCCTCGCAATCCACCTCTATTGAGGAACTCGCTGAGAAGGTAGCTCAAAAGCTAGGAGTCTCAAGTAAACAAATACCAAGGTTTGCACGAGTGAAAAGATGTTATACCTGTGGAGGTGACCATATGGTAAATGTATGTCCCATTACGGCCCAACCCCAAGTGAATCCGAGTAACCAGTACTGCACCATAGAACGGAGGTACACCAATCACACCACGCAAGATTTCCCATACAATAAGCAAGCAGTTAGGCAAACGTACCCACAACCAGACCCTCAACAAGGAAGATACTAGAACCAGTACCCATCTCAACAATATGGTAGACCACAACAACCCTATCAAACCCAACAAAGGCCTCAACCTGTGTTAGTGCAAAAACCCCCTACTCCGGCCAATGTGATCCCATTAAAGTACAAATCTGCAAAAGAGAATCTGAATAGAGCCATAGTGCCAGTGACACCATTGCTTTCTGAAAGTGATCCCGGTGATCATAGTTTTGACTCTACTCACATTGAAAGCCCGCAGGATTATTACATGCAGTCATTCGAGCATGACGAGTCATACTATTATGAGGACCCGAGTGAAGCTAGTGGGGAGCTTGAGTATGCAAATGTCATGTACACAAACTCCAACTCTAGACCTCAACCTAGGCAGGTACGACCCCCATTTCCTAGAGGACCATGCTTCAGATGTCAGGGAGATCACCTCATACGTGATTGTCCACTGCCTACCCCTACACAACCCCAACCAGTGACAATTCAGGGCTTCTATCAAGATTGTGGAAAAGAGCATCTCTTACGAGATTGCCCGAAGAACCCCAATAACTTGCCAAAAATCACTCCTATCAACATCATTGGACTAGTAGTAGACTCTACAGGAAGTGTAACTTCCACTACCCTAGTGCATGTGGTCACTAGAGCTCAAGCCTTGCAGGAAACTCAAGGAGTAGGGCACGAAAAGAGTTATGAGGTGAGTGAGATAGAGAGTATAACCAAGAAAAGGACAAGAGCATGGAGAGATAGTCGGGAGAGAATGAAAAGACAATGGTCACAAAAAATGAGCGAACTTGAAGAGAGCTTGAGAGAAAACAAAGCGAAGATACGTGAACTCGCATCTCAAAACCACTCTCACACTACCCCACCACCACCCTTTCCATCTCCCTCCAACCCACCACCTTCCATTCCCCAACTTTCTAATCCACCACATGTAACCCACCCACCACCCAGGGTAGGATCAGTCCTAGCCAATCCCACTCGTGAGGATCTAGACATGATGCTTAAAGCATATCGGGCCAGAATCCAAGAAGGGCCAAATGTGACAGATCATGAAAAATGTTACCCTAGAGCCGATCTAGAGATAGAGAGAACAAAGCTTTGTGCTAAGATGGTCTAATTGGCGCAAGCCATGTTTGAAGCCAGTCGCTTGTTCAATGGCTCTAGCTCCACTAGAACACCATTTCATTTTGATGGTTTATTAGATAGATTGGAAGGGTTACTTGCAAAGTCTGGAAAAGGAGCCACCTCCCAGGCTAAAGAGAGGGCAAGTGATATAATAAGCATTCTTCCCAAGGAAGCTTATGCGCCTAACTCCACTGAACCAGACAGCTCTTCTTCTATGAATCCGTATTCACCAGAATTCTTGCGAGAGATTTAGGAGGAGAAATGGGCTAAAGACACTGAAGTTCCTCCTCCCATTGAACTTGTGGATGACACACACGATCAATTCCCACAAGACCTTCCTTCCATTTATGGAGAGCAAGAGAGTGCCCAATCTCAGGAGAGGTTAGAATTTGAGTCTTACTCGTGGCATGAATTACCCCATTTCACAGGCCCATGGGAAGCTAAGTCTACTTGCATGAGAGCACCCACAGTCATGATAAGAAACGAAGATTCGATCATACCTAGGAATATGGAGGTAGTAAAGAACACTAAAGTGCAGTGCAATCTCACTTTAGAAGAGCTACTCAAGGTTAATCCGGAATTGTGGAAACATGTAGCCAAACAAGAGCCAGATGTAGCAAAATCTCGTTCCCAAGTAGGATCTCATAGAAGAGTGCCAAAAATACCACTAGATAAGATAGGAGACATGAGCGAAGGAGAAGAAGGAAATACCTATCTCCCAATTACCCATCAGGGATACACAACCAAGGCAATTTTGGACACAGGTGCAGGAGTTGCAATTGCTACCACTTCCCTATGGAAGCGTTGGGGCAAGCCAACACTCAGGCCGACAAGAATGAAATTGCAGATGGCCGATGGTCATATTGAGAGGCCCTTAGGATTGCTAGAAAGAGTAACTCTCACTACATGTGGTGTTGAGTTCGAGCATACTTTTGCTATATGCGACTTTAGCAAAAATCAAGCCTACGAGATGATTTTGGAAAGGCCATTCATGCGGAAGTTGCAAGTGGTATAGGATTGGGGAACCAATTCATTGTATTTGCAACACCTAGGTGTAACAACCAAAGTCAATCTCAAGGATTACTCTCATAGAGACATACCTCCAATTCAATGGAATCCCATCCATAGAGCCAAGGATGACACTGAGTCGGTGCATTCCATAGGATCAGGATCCTCATGGATGCATGAAGTCACTCACTTGTGGATGTGTAAAGTAGCAGTAGAAGAAGAGAAGAGAGAAAAAGCCATAGAGATAGGTGCGAAGGAAACCCATAGATCAATTCAAGACCCAGCCTATGCACCTGTAGTTTTTCCTGACGAAGAATTTGAACCTCACAACTGGGCAGAAATTTTAGCAACAATGGATGTAGCCATCAATGAAGAACAATGGACACCTCACTGTGATGAGGATGGCTATGACATTTCTGTGTTTTCCATAGAACTAATCATGGGAGATTCGGTTCTGGAAGAAGGTGAACTTAGCACTGATGCATTCGAGGATGCAAGTGACTCTGATCTAGAGTCAATCATTATGGACCCACCTTTTGTATCAAATGAAGAATACTTCTATGAAGTAGATGCTCACCCTCAGAGACATGAAGATCTTACAAATGATGTGAGGTTAACCACACAAGTGACCGCAAAAAATGAAGGCAAGAAGAGGAAGAAGAAAGAAGTCACACCAGAAGAGGAAGAATCTTTGTTTGAGGTCCCTGAAAACTTTAAGAAGTATGAAATAGACAATAGGAGAGTCATGGTGAGAATGCCTAAATGGGATGCTCAAGCAAGAGAGGCCTATGATAACAAAGAAACCACCAAGAAGATAGTTGTAGCCATAGAAGAATGAGAAGAAAGATGCACCTACATAGGGCATGACCTCACGGAAGAAGAAGAGCAAGAGTTGATAGCTTTGCTAAGAGAGTACAGAGATGTATTCGCATGGAGCTACAAGGACCTGAAAGGAGTAGACCCTGACATATGCTCACACACTATTCCCATGACCTCAGATGCCATACCCTCTAAACAAAAGCCATATACATACAATGACAACTATGTCGCCAAGATCAAAGAAGAGATAGATCGCTTGGTTGAAGCTGGGTTTATCTATGAAATTGAGCACACTGAATGGGTATCCCCCATTGTAGTGGTGCCCAAGAAGAATGGAAAGCTACATGTGTGCATTAACTTAAAGAAGGTTAACGTAGCCACAATCAGAGATAGTTATCCACTTCCTATCACTGAGCATCTTTTAGAAAGGGTAGCAGGCAAGGAAGTGTATAGCTTCCTAGATGGGTTCTCTCGCTACAATCAAGTAGCCATTGCACCAGAAGATCAGCATAAGACGGCTTTTGCTATAGAGTGGGGCATATTTGCTTTTCGGGTAATGCCATTTGGGCTTACCAATGCTCCTACAACCTTCCAAAGATTGATGTGCCGTGTGTTCAAAGAATTCTTGAGGAAGAACTTGGAAGTCTATGTTGATGATCTTTGTGCTCATTCCAACATTAGACAGACACATATACCCGAACTCAGGCAAATCTTTGACAAATGTAGAGAATATCAAGTCTACGTGAACCCAGAAAAGTGTGTTTTCATGGTCAGGCAAGGCAAGATTCTAGGACACATGGTGTCAAAGAATGGCATATCCATAGATGAGGAGAAAGTAAAAGCTATAGCGGAACTCCCTAGGCCAAGGAATGTCAAGGAAGTGCAAGCTTTCATGGGGCATTGTGGTTACTATCGATGTTTTATACACATGTATGCCATCATTGCGAAGCCTCTGTACGGACTTTTGACCAATTTTGAGTGGACTAAAGAATGTGAAAACTCCTTCAATGAGCTTAAACAACGATTATGTTCAACACCAATCTTGACCACACCAGATTGCAACAAGCCATTCCATCTGCATGTGGGTGCATCCAATTATGCTATTGGATGTGTACTTGCACAACCTACTGGTGAAGGTAATATGGATCTTCCAATTGCCTATGCTAGTAGACAGTTGAATGTAGCTGAACGAAACTATACGACCACTGAGCGAGAAGGATTAGGCATGGTGTATGCAATTAAAAAATTTAGGCACTATTTGCTTGCAAATAAGTTCAAATTTTTTACTAATCACCAAGCTCTGCTGTACTTGGTAAACAAGCCATGCAAGATAGGAAGATTAGTAAGATGGTTCCTCTTACTAATGGAATATGACTTTGAGGTAGTGGTAAGGAAGGGCAAGGCTCACTTAAGGGCAGATCATCTCTCGAGGCTCACATCCAAAGAGGCCCCACAAGGAGTATCAGATGACCTTCCTGATGCTTACTTGTTTAATTTAGAGGTTGTACCACAATGGGCCAAGGGCTTAGTGCCAGTATTGACATATGGGCCTAAACATTGAGTAGTGAACACTCAAGATAGGGAGGTAGTAAAAGCCCAAAAGTACCATATCATGGCAGGGAGTATGTACAAGCATACCGATCAAGGAGTATTAGCTTGTTGTGTGGAAGAGGATGAGTACGCGAAGTGGTTGCAATTAGTATATGTAGGTGCATTAGAGCAACATTACTCAAGCCAACGAACCCTACAGACACTAAGGAGACTCAGAGTGCATTGGCCAACTTTGTCGTGTGTCTTTAGTGCGAGATTGGAGTGAACCCTTAGTAGCCTTTCTGAGGATGAAAACATTCCCTCAAGAGATGACATTGGCTAGACCAAGGAGCTTAGAACATGAAGCTTTAGATTATACTCTCATTGGAGATAATCTATACAAAAGGGGAAAAGATGGATATCTTAGATTCAGTGTCCACGAGAGTGAATATCTGAATATCTTCGAGACTGCTCACCAAGGTGTAGCAGGAGGACACTTTGGACCAGATCGGGTGATCAAGGCAATTTTATTTGTAGGTCTTTGGTGGCCAACCCTTCACATGGATGCACATACCTACGTGAAGAGATGTGATGTTTGTCAGCGAACCCAGTACCCTATATGAAAAGATGAGATGCCATTGAAACCTATGATGGGTGGACGTGCATTCTCCAAATGGGGAATAGACTTTGTTGGTCCTATTAATCCCCCAGCCAAGGGTTCACATGCTGAGTACATTATTGTGGCCACAGAATATTTGACCAAGTGGGTAGAAGTTAAAGCTACAACAAAGAACGTTTCCCAGACCACCGCTAAGTTCTTATTCGAGAATGTGTTCACTAGATACGGGCTACCCATAGAGCTGGTGAGTGATAGAGGCACGCACTTCTTGAATGAAGTGATAGAAAACCTTCTCCAAGAATTCTTGGTGATACATAAGAAATCGGCCCCCTATCATCCACAAACTAATGGACAGGCTGAGAGCACTAATAAGATTCTATGCAATGTGTTGACCAAACTAGTGAACAATAAATGCTCTGATTGGGACAAACAGCTACACCATGCTATTTGGGCATATAGAATTGCCTATAAAACGGTACTCCAAGCCACACCCTTTCAGATGGTGTTTGGCCAGAATGCGGTGCTACCAATGGACTTTTTGATACCTACATTGAAAGTAGCACAAGAGCATGACTGGACAGGCCATGAGCTCTCCTCTAGAATCTTTGATCTTGAACGATTAGGTGAAACAGGATTGAGAGCTACAACAGGACTTTATGCAGCCAAGAAGAGGAAAAAAGCATATTTCGATGCACATGTGAAGGATAAGGGCTTGAAAGTAGGAGACCTAGTCCTAATCTATACATTGAAGCAACATGCACGAAAATTAGAGAAAAGAGGCTATGGACCAATGATTATTAATAGGATCTCCACATACAACTAGCCACTTTAAAAGGTGATATCCTACCAAGTTACATAAGCGGATGCAGAGGCAAGTTATATCAAGAACCCCTAATGGAAGAGATGCTAAATCGACTCAATACTGCAAGGAAACGGAAGGAAGAGGAAAAGAGAATTCGAGAAGAAGCACAGGCAGAAGCTTTAGAATGCATCTGGCGAATGAAACTAAGAAGACAAGGTAGAGATCAGTCCATGACTGACACTCATAAAGCTCATGGTTATCACATTGCCATGTGCGAGGCTTCAGGTAAACGGTCCCATAAGATAGTTGATCGAAGAACTTTTGTGACCCTAGAAGTAGGACAAGGAGAGAGTGTAATTGAAGATCAATCCTATTGAGGCATATCTCATAGGGTTGGGAGGTGTTGAAACCCCTTGCATGGGAGAGGTGGAACTTCCCCTCTACATTCAAGAGGTCCTAATGCCGGAAAAAGTGCTAGTATGTGAAGACAAGGATCTTACCGAACCTCTTGTCTTGGGCCAAGACTGGATCTATGATCACACAGTCAACCTCAACCTAAGAAGTGGACTTCTTCAGGCTTGGGTAGGCCAAAACCACCTCACGATTGAGTTAGAAAATCAATCACTCAGACCACTAGAAAAGACATTGACTCCTAGTCCCTCTAGGAGCCCACATGAAGATAACAATGCTGTTCTTGTCCAAAGTTCTATGGTGCAGAGGATTGTCACTCTCGACGAAGGTACAGAAGTCAATGATGAGTTCCGATCTGTTCCAAAGAAGATTCTGAAGGGGCAGGCTCAGCAACATACGACACTCAGGAGACCGATGATCAAGAAGCATGAGCACCAACCTGGGCAATATGAAGTATCTCGTGGCATGAAGCAGATCTGGATACACAAGGGGGAAAAAACCACGGCTCCAGAGGCACGTTCTCAAAAAAGCATCAAGTGAGCCACACCGTCAAGGACTAAAGCGAAGGATTTCCCTAGGCAACACTCTAGCTATACCATTTCTATTTGGGTCCCTAAGCGGTCAATGAAGGCTATCCCCAATGCTAGACAGATATGGGTGCCCAAGGCCTGCTTGCAAGCCCAAATAGCTTCACCTCCAGTCACTAGAATAAATCAACACTTACAAGCACTCTTCGCAAACAGCTCAGGGAAGATACCTACACCCTACACCATTACACCTCCGGTCAAACCTAGTGTTGGAAGATGCATTTTTGGAAACCTTTTTTGAAGGGAAAATATTGTAAAATGATAAAAATTTGTAGAAATATTTATGCAATTGTTGTAAAAATAAGGAAGAGTCTTCCTTATGTAGGATAGAATCTTATGTATTTTTTCTAGAATTTTTGGAAACTCTTAGATAGCATATTTTTAGATTAATAGAGGAAAGGACCAAAATTCAAGTGTGAAAGAGGACACTTGAAAATGTATATAAGTCAATTTTCTCTATTTTGGAGAGGTTGGTTAGTCATTTGTACATGCTATCAATAGAGAAGAGAGAGTTTCTGCTGAAATCGTGTTTTCTCCTATTGTGAGTGTTTCCTTTGATGTGAGAGCTTGTTTCTTGCTTTATCATGGAGATTTGTGAGTTTCATTTGTGTAATGCTAAGTAAGATGTATGAAGAGAGATGATTACTGATGTATTGAGTGAAGAAGGATTGAAGAATGATGCAGAAATGTGAAAATCGTCTACTGGTACAGAATTGCGATTGTCTCGTCTCTGTGATACAGGTGATATTTTCCAATTCTGATTTCATATTTGTATTCTGATGAGAAAATAACATGAAATAGACACAAAGATTATAGAAAATGATGAAGATTAGCTCTAGATAAGGTAAACCCTAGATATTTCCTCTTCATTTTCATTTTCTCAGAATTCTAGCCATCAATCTCTTATTTCTATGAATCTATCATCTAGAAGGGGTTGTGGTCTTATGGATATTCCCAGGATTGACAAAATAAAGATGATTTGTTGATTCTTTTGTACTTCATGATTGGAGAGGACAACTCCAAAGTCAATAACAAACATTTTTTGGCGCACGATTTTGAGTGAAAATCGTGTAAAACACGATTTTCAACACAAAATCGTGAAAAACACGATTTTCACTCAAAATCGTGAAAAACACGATTTTGAACACAAAATCGTGAAAAACACGATTTTCACACAAAATCGTGAAAAACACGATTTTCACTCAAAATCGTGAAAAACACGATTTTGAACACAAAATCGTGAAAAACACGATTTTCACACAAAATCATGAAAAACACGATTTTCACTCAAAATCGTGAAAAACACGATTTTCAACACAAAATCGTGAAAAACACGATTTTCACACAAAATCGTGAGAAACACGATTTTCACCCAAAATTGTGAAAAACACGATTTTGACTACAAAATCGTGAAAAAACACAGAAATAATCACAAAATTTTGGAAAAACACGATTCTGATCACAAAATCGTGAAAAATACAAAAATAGTCAGAAAATCGTGAAAAATACAAAAATAGTCAGAAAATCGTGAAAAAAAAACACAAATATAGTCAAAAAATTGTGGAAAAAGTAATACCTTAGTTAGGAAATTGTGACAAACACTCTGTTAAGTTTGAGATTGAGAAAATTAATTGAATGATACTTAGATCTGGAAACAAACTTTCTAAACAAGACCTAACAAGGAAGGAGACAGAAACAGTAAAAGGCAAAGGGCAAGAAAGAAGTTTAGGGCAAGAAAACAACATGGAAAACATAAATGAAACAAACGAGCCTATGGAAACTGGGGATTTTAGAAATATCCTCAAGTACATGTATACAAATAGGTTTGGAACCTATGTATATCAGGATGGAATGCATAAATTTCTCTTTAGATTGAGAAATTTAGAAGTTCCCCTGAATATAACTCCTGTAGCTCAATTCAAAGATGGGAGATATGAAGATAGGCAAGGATGTGTGTACATATTCTCTCAAGACCCAGAAAATTCAAATGATCTAGGGCAATGTACTGACAAAGGACCTTGGGAACATAACATGGAGAAGACAAATTTACCTAGGCCAAATGAAAACTATACCGGTAATGAACAACAACATGGGAGGAGGACACAGATTTCCCCAAATCCCTTTGAAAAGGAACCAGAAGGATATAATGACTTCCCACTCAGAAGAAGATCCCATTGGCAGCCTCAGGGTAGAATGCTTAGACCATACCAAGTTGCCAAATGTATGAAGAACCAATATGAGGGTTATTCAGATCCTCATGCTCATGCAGCAGAATTTAGGCAATTGATTAGAGCTGAAGAGGTAGAAGATTACAAAGTACAATTTGAGGCATTTGGTTTAACCCTAACAGGACCAGCCTTATCTTGGTTCATTCCTTTGAGAAAGGAAATGTACCAGGATATTGAATCTTTCTTAGAAGCCTTCATTGGGGAATTCTCTAAGACCGGGATAAAACATAGTACAGCCACATTGATACATAGTTTCAAACAACAAAAGGATGAAAATGTTAGAGAAGCAGCCAGAAGATTTAAACAATACATTGATAGATGCCCAAGAGAGGAAGTACCTTCCATGGCAAAACAAGTATCCTTATTCATTGAGGGTTTGAGAAGTGCCCAACTAAGAACCCTAGTGTATTATAGAAGATGTCCTGATTTAGCAGCCTGTGTAAAGGAAGCAATAGATTTGGAGGACAACAGAGGTCAAGATCTGTTAGCATTTGATCAACCTAGATCATATGAAGACAAAATTCCTCCAGCAGAAGAGTTGGCTCAGGCTATTGCTAAAGCCCTAGACGTAAGCACTAAAACTAATATGATGAACTCTAGGATAGACACAAATAAAAAATGTTACATTTGTGGAGAAAATCATCTGGCACAACAATGCCCATATCAGAGGCCACCACACTTACAAGATAGGAAGACACTTAAGTACTGTACACTAGAGAGAAAATGGACAAACCACACCAGGGAGGAATGCTTCTATAACAAACAACCCATCAAGGAAAGAGATTATATGGCTCAAAGGGAATCAGGCTATACTGAACAACCAAGACCTGTGCTTGGACAACAACCTCCTATACCAACTAATGTGGTACCAATCAAGTATACACCAATAGAGGAGGGGAATTCAAGACTAAGATCACCATATAAGGAAGAATATCAATGGAGTGAGGGATATCAAGAAGATTGGGAAGAATATGAAATAAGAGAACCTGAGTTAAAAGCCCTAGACTTGGGAAATGGGAAAATTGAAATGGACACAGCAACATTCATGTATATTACCAACAATTACATGTCCAACCAAAAACCTCAATTCAAAGGGGGACCAAAGATAACTTGTTATAGGTGTGGGGGAGAGCATTTCATTAGAGACTGCCCGCAACCTCCTACATTGAGAATAGAGGGAGCCTACTCTAAGGATTGTGGCAGAGAACATTTGATAAAAGATTGCCCAAAGAATCCCCAAAAACAATAGAACACACCTAATAACATACCTTTAAAAACAGTTAACATTATGGAACAGGAAGAATTGAGTGAAAATGACCAAGTGGGAATAAATATTATAACAAGGGCTCAAGCCAAGCAACAAGGAACAATTAAGGAACAAAATGAAGGTTCTGCCTCAAAGGTGAAGAGAAATAGACAAAAAGGGAAATGGGAAAAGAAGAGAAGAATGGGCAAAAATTTGGAAGAAGACAATCAGGATCAGTCAAAAAGTACTTCTCCTCAAAAGACACAAAATCAGTCTGAAATAGGAAGTTCTCAGAGTCTAGACACCCTAATCAAAGCATATAAGGGAAGGATTCAAGAAGGACCAAGTCCTACAGATCATGCAGTGGCCTATCCCATGCCAGAGTTAGAGCATGAAAGGATGCAAAAATGAAAACAAATCATTCAAGAAGTACAACTCAGAATGGGGGAAGGAAGTAGCTCGCAGAGAATAGTTGAACAACTTGAGAAAGCGAAAACAAGGGAAAATGCTAACAAAAAAGAAAATCCACAAATAACATTCCAAATGATTATAGATGAACAATGTAGCATTACATGTCACACAACATGGGAAGAACTGTTGAAACAAAATCCTCACTTACAAAACAAAATGAACAAAGGGGAAACAATACCTGGAAACCTTCATTCACCATTACAAGAATTAGAGGAATTATGGTATATTCCTATTGATAAAATACGAGGGTATTGTGAGGGGGAAGAAGGAAATTCAACCCTAAAATTACAATATGGAAAAAACTTTGCTAAAGTCATTTTGGATAGTGGATCAGGAGTGGCCATAATGACTAAACAAACTTGGGAGAAATGGGGAAGCAATGAATTATTACCCACTAAGATGAGATTGCAACTTGCAGATGGGCATATAGAAAAACCCCTAGGTATTTGGGAAAAAGTAATTGTGGACATATGTGGAACAGAAATAGAACATACTTTTGCCATAATAGAATTTCCACAATCCACTTCATATGAAATCATCCTAGGAAGGCCTTTCATGAGACAAATGCAAATTGTGCAGGATTGGGGTAATGATTGTTTATATCTCCAAAGCAAAGGAAGAATAACAAGAGTGAACTTAAGAAATGGGCACTACTGTGATATATCTCCTCAAGAATGGTACAAAATACATCAAAATCAAGAAGAAAGCGAGGAATCAGAGTTGGAGGATCAGGAAGAGAGTGAATCAGCAATATGGAAGTAACATAATAAGAAACCTCACCAATAGAAAAAGGAGACTGAAAAGAGAAGATTGTGTGGAAGGAAGAAAAGTGCAAGATGAAAGTTATGTGCCACAACAATTTAAGGATGAAGAGTTTGAGCCCTACGGGTGGAACCAAATTTTGGCTACCATGGACATAGCCAGTGAGGAGTATGTAGGAGTGGAATTTAAAAATGAAGAAGGGTTTGATATTTTTCACATTAGTATAAACATGATAAGTGTCTCAAAAACAGAGGAGGATCAAGATTCAGAAATGGTATTAAAAAAAGGAAAAACAAAATATTTGGAGATAGTAAAAGCTGAAGATGCAATCAAAGATAAAATCTCAGGCAAATACAAGGAACATAAACACATAGAAATGGAAAAGGAACAAGAAATTGAGAAAAAAGAGAAGGAAATAAACAAGGATCAATACTTTGATGTACCAGCAAATTTTAAAACCTATGAAGTGGAAGACAGACTACTTCTAAAAATGAAACCAAAGAGAGAAAAAAAGAAAGGAGAAGCTTATGATAATGAAGAACAAACTAAAAAGATCATGATTACTCAGGAAGAAGGAGAGGAAAGACATATTGTAATAGCTGATGATATGACCATAGAGGAAGAAGAAGCACTAAAGAACCTAGCGAAGAATTATAGGGATGTATTTGCTTACAGTTATAAAGATTTAAAAGGAATTGATCCAAAAGTCTGTGAGCACAAAATTCCTATGACTCCAGATGCAAAACCTAGTAAACAGAGACATTATACATTCAATGATAAATACTCTGCCAAGATAAAGGAAGAAATTGACAAGTTGTTGGCTGCTAACTTCAGTTATGAAATTGAGTATACTGAATGGATATCACCCATAGTTGTGGTACCAAAAAAGAATGGAAAACTTAGGGTATGCATTAACTTGAAAAAAGTGAATGCAGCAACTATAAGGGATAATTATCCATTGCCAATAACAGATCATCTTCTTGAGAGAGTTGCAGGAAAGGAAGTTTATAGCTTTCTAGATGGTTTCTCAGGATACAATCAAGTACCTATAGCCTTGGAGGACCAACATAAGACTGCCTTTTCTACAAAATGGGGGATTTATGCTTTTAGGGTTATGCCCTTTGGATTGACCAATGCCCTAGCAACTTTTCAAAGATTGATGTGTCATATCTTCAAAGAATTCCTGAGAAATGTGATGGAAATCTATATAGATGATCTGTGCACTTTCTCTTTAAAAAGACAGGATCATTTACAAGATTTAGAAAGAATATTCAGGAAATGCAGGACATACAGAGTATGCTTAAATCCTGAAAAGTGTGTATTCTATGTAAGACAAGGAAGAGTGTTGGGTCACATAGTTTCAAAAAATGGAATTTCTACTGATGAGAAGAAGATAAAAGCTATAATAGAGCTTCCAAGACCTACAAATGTGAACGAACTCCAAACTTTTATGGGACATTGTGGGTACTATAGGAAATTTGTTCACAAATTTGCAGATATAGCTAAACCCTTATATGCCCTCATCACAAAGTTTGAGTGGAATAAAAAATGTGACCAAGCCTTTGAAACATTGAAAACTTGTTTGGTGACAGCCCCAATTCTAAAAACACCTCAGTGGGATAAAATATTTCATGTGCATGTAGATGCTTCAAATTATGCTTTGGGATGTGTGTTAGCACAACCTATAGAAGGAAGTAAATTAGATTTCCCAGTAGCATATGCTAGTAGACAATTGAACATTGCAGAAAAGAACTATACAACCACTGAGAGAGAAGGGTTGGGAATGATATTTGCTGTTAAAAAATACAGACATTACCTATTGGCCAACAAGTTTAAATTCTTTGTGGATCACCAAGCTCTACTTTATTTAGTAAATAAACCATGTCATACAGGAAGAATAGTTAGATGGTTTCTTTTACTAATGGAATTTGAATTTGAGGTGGTGGTTAGACAAGGCAAAACACACTTAAGAGCATATCATTTGTCTAGAATTCAGTCCAAAGAACCTAGTTCACCCTTAGACGATGACCTGCCAGATACATACCTGTTCAAAGTAGAAAGTGTTCCTGAATGGTCCATATCATTAGTTCCTTTGTTAACCATGGGACCTTGTAAGTCATTAGCAAATAACACACATTTGGTGTTACAAAGCAGGAATTTTATGTTGCTAGCTGGGCATTTGTATCACCTCAATCAGTCAGGTATACTGGAATACTGTACCCCAGAAGAGGAGCAACACGAATATGTAAGAAGAGCTCATTGCTGGAACCCATGTACTCATGCTTCCAAAATAGTCACTTTAAGCAATCTTAGTAGGATGGGAGTACACTGGCCAAATAAAATTCAAGATGTGGAAAGATATGTTGCTAAATGTCAAGAATGTCAAGATTTGCAGAATTCAGAATTAATAACCCTATATTGGTTTAACAAAAACCCTGAATGGAGTGAGAACATTGTTGAAGAATTAAAGAAAAAGGAGAAAGGGAAGCAACTTATAGCTGGTACAGATTCAAGAAATTTACAAGAAATCTGTGAAGAATATCAACTCATAGGAGAACAATTATACAAAAAAGGAATGGATGGTTACTTAAGAATATGTGTTCCTGAAGAGAAGTATTTGGAGATGTTGGAAATGGCACACTGTGGAGTGGCAGGAGGACACTTTTCTAGTGATAGAACAGCCAAACTCATTTTGTATTCTGGCTTTTGGTGGCCAACTCTATTTCTTGATGCAAGAACTTATGTAAAAAGATGTGACATCTGTCAAAGAGTGAGTCAACCAAATAAAAGAGATAACATGCCATTAATCCCATTAATTTCAGCCAGAGCTTTTAGCAAATGGGGATTGGACTTTATTGGACCTATACATCCTCTAGCTAGACAATCTCATGCAGAATACATATTAGTGGCTATTGATTATTTGACAAAATGGGCTGAGGCCAAAGCCACTAAAAGAAATGATGCTCATACAACTGCTAAATTTTTGTATGAAAATATTGTTACTAGATTTGGACTTCCAATTGAATTAGTAAGTGATAGGGGAACTCATTTTTTGAACCAGATCATAGAAAACATGACCAAATATTTCATGATTCGTCATAGTAAGTCAGCCCCATATCACCCACAAGCTAATGGGTTAGCAGAAAGCACTAATAAAGTACTTTGCATTGTATTGTCCAAATTAGTCAACACAAACAGAAATGATTGGGATTCTCAACTTAATCATGTTCTCTGGGCTTATAGAGTGGCATACAAAACTGCTTTAGGGACTACTCCATTCAATTTGGTATATGGACAAAATGCAGTTTTACCCATGGAATTTCTTATTCCAACATTAAAAGTGGGTAGTCAATACAATTGGACAGGACATGAACTATCTGAGAGGGTCATAGATTTAGAAAAACTGGGAGCTTCTCGACTACAAGCAGTAATGAGTATATATACAGACAAGAGAAGACAAAAAGCCTACCATGATGTGCATATAAAAGAAAAAGATCTTCAAGAAGGAGACTTGGTTCTGGCATACACAGTCAAGGAGCATCAGAAAAAATTTCAGAAGAAAGGACATGGGCCATACATCATACATAAGATAAGCAAGAGTGGAGCCATTCAATTAGCTAACATTGATGGAGAAATCATGCCAAATTTTATAAGTGGATGTAGAGTTAAGAGGTATGAGTGTCCATTAACTACTGAGGAATGGAGAAGACTGCAAAAGGCTCAAAATAGGAAAAAAGAAGAAGAAAACATCAGAAAGGAGGCTCAACAAGAAGCAAAGGAGAGAATAAGAAAAATGAAAGAACTTAAGGAGGTGTGTTTATGTGAAAGCACTCTAAAACAAAGAGAACATTTGCCTGTGATAGAAATGGATCATCAAAATGAAAACATAAGGGTGTTGATAGATTCAGGAGCTCAAGTGAACTTGATCAGTTCAGCCTTGGTAAATAAATTTAGCATAAAGAGGAATAAAAGCAGAATGTTGATTAAAACATTAGAAGGAAAAATGATTCAGAGTTTGTCTTCACTTGTTATTAAAGTTAAATTTAATAATGAATATATGAAGATAGATTGTGAAGAGTGACCAGATCATTTGATGACTGAAAAATTGATTTTGGGACAACCCTGGCTCAAACAAGGTAAAGTTATTTTGAACTTTGAAAAAATGAAGCTTAATTTGACCATAAATGACAAAAAATTTTTAATGTTTTTTCTGAGTAATGAAAAACAGGAAGTTCATCTAGATGTTCATGACCCATATATGGAAGGATTTACTTTCTCAATGAAGGACAGGGACATATTGCCACTACAAAATGATCAAGCTTCTTACAATCAAAACCAGCAAGAGAATTCAGGAGTAGAGAAGAATGGTGAGACAAAACGAGGGAGACACTTATTGCCTAATTTGAAACATCAACAAATCAGAACAAGAGGGACATGGAAAGGAGGCATACACCGATATTACTCATTAAAACAGGAAGTTAGAGCAAAATGGGTATGGAGACCAAAAAATGCTACAAAATGTTGGTCTGGGAAGCATGGATGTTTGGATGACATAAGGACAATTGCACTTAAACATTATTGGGTAATAAAATCAGAATTATGTCAATGGCAGAAAGATCATCCACATTTGACCTATCTTCAGAATTTCAGAACAAAATATTAAAAAAAAAAAAAGAGAGAAGGATGACAAAAGTATTTTTCTTTTAAACCTTTTCCCCTTAAAAGAGAATTAGGAGGGGAAGAAAAGGAGGACAGAGCAGAAAAAAAAAAAAAAAAAGAGAGAACAAATGGGCAGTGTGTATTTTTTGTTTTTAAATTTATAAAGCACAAAGCAAGATATATGGAGGAGGAAAGTAAATTATTATGGAAAATTTGTATTATTTTGTTTCAATTTTCTATGATCATCTTTTGATTTCTATTTTTCTGAAGTTGTTTTTTCATTAATCATTGTTTCCATCATTCCTTTCTTCAAGCACATTAGACATCTTGCTACACCTGTAATGATCACTTTAATTGAGTCTTTTGAAGAAGCAAAATTTATTTGGAAGACTTTCTTTCTTTATTCTCATGGCAAGAATATTCCAAAAGAAAACATTAATTTTTCTGATCGTTTGTGACTTATGTGGGTAGAGTTTTTTTTTGTGTATTTTATTTTCCTCAGAAAATGGTGAATACAAAGGAGTTGCCAATTCATGACTTCAAGGCAGAATCAATTGTGCTGTCAAGAGGACATTGGTTTCTGGACAGTGAAACTGTGGAGGAACAAGTGGACCTGGAGTCAGATGATGAGCCTGAAATTCCAGAGGCTGAGAAGGTGGTGAAGGAACTTAAGGAGACCCTAAACATCATTGGCCAACACATATTTACAATGGGAGTAGGAGGGTATAAATATACAATGTTGTGCCAGGAGTTCTACAGGTTCCAAAGAGTGGCAGTTAATATGAAAAGATGGAAGGCAGTAGGGCTGCACAGAATATTGGAGGAGCCTATCTTTTTCATTGACTTTGAGAGGGTATCACAAGTAATGAACAGTTTGACAGAAATAGGAAGAGGAAATGATGCCTATTTCAGATGCAAAGTCAAAAACAAGGATAACCAGGAAGTAGGTATCACTATCAAGGGAGAACATATCAGAGCAGCACTGCAATTCTACACAATGGGAACCAAACTGGATCCGAGTTTTGTCAAAAAGAATAAGGAAACTTACACAGGATATACAAAGTTCACTGATTTTAAAGGAAGGGAGAAAGAAGAATATGCTGTAAGGATGTTCTTACAATTCTTCTGTTTTCCAAAACTACCGAGATACACAATGCCACATAAGTTAGTGACATTATTGATGTTTAACAACAAGGACAGAACCAAACCTTTTGGAGTAATGGATGTCTCACCATACATCCATGAACAGCTGAAAGAAGCAGCAAAACACTGGGAACAGAAGAAGTTCATGAATGGGGCCCAATTCTTAACAAGAATCATTTATCATGTTCTAGGGATGGAAGCTCAACTGAAATTGGCTCCAGAAGCACAGTATTTCAGGAATCTTATGGCTGGAATCAAGAGTCCTCCAAGGAAAATGACTGAAAGAGAAACAGAAGGACAAATCCGCATGAGGGGAACAGGTATGAAAAGGAAGATGATATCTGAGGAAGTAATTCCTGTAAAGAAAAGAAGGTTGGACCCAAGGAAGGTGGAACTAGAAATGGAGGAAGCCACAAAAGAGGAACATGAGGAGGCACAGAAGCAGGTTCAAGCCTCTAGTGAACCACATCCACCCCAAACAAGCAAAGAGCAATTATACACCTATCTAACCCAAGGGAATAACAAGAGAGCTATGTATGAAGCACAATACCAGAAAATGCTGGAAGACTATTCATGCAAAGCTACAGACTGGGTTCAGGAGGAGGTGGAGCACTATGAAGCACTCCATTATCAAATGATGACAGCGGAAACTGAGGAGGTGTTTGTCAGGAAAGAAGTGGAGTTGTTGGCCTATTTTAAGGAATTACAAGGACCTCCAGAAACCAGAACCACTGTTGTGGTAAAAAAGAAGGTTCCAAGGAAACCAGTACAAAAGAAGAAATTGACCAAGAAGGGAAGGGGTAAATCCATAGCTGAAACTGTTATCAAAGAGAGGGAGGAAGTAGTCATAGAAGAAACACAGAAGCCATCCATTGTGGAAGAAGTATCAAGACCCATAGAACCAGAAAAAGGAGGACCTTCACACTTCTCATCTGAGTCTGAGAGTGATATTGAGAGTTTCCTGTTAAAGAGTTTAAATTTATCAATACCAAATACTCCTAATGTCATCATACAGACCTCTGAGAAACAAAAGACACCTGAGGAATTGAAGAAGAAGTCTCAGGAGGAACCAATTCAAGAACAGGCAGAAAAACAGCTCAGTCTGGAAGATGAAAGAAGGATAATGAAGGGAAAAGCAGTAATGATAGAACAAGCAAGTGAAATAAGAGAAGAAGTCAGTTATGGGTGGGTGCATACAGGAATAAAACCCATATGGACAAAACCATCACACTTCAAATTGGATGAAAAGCTAGAAGAATTGACAAAAGAGATACAGAAGAGTAGTTCATTTAAAGAACAGAAGGATGTGAATAAGGATCAAGAAATAAAGAAGATAGAAATGGGAAAGAGTGCTCCAAGGTCACAAGGAGAGTTGTGGAAGAAGAGATCATTCAAAGTATAAAGGATGTATTACATGATATAAAAAGTAGTGAGGAATTTACATCCAAGGATGATCAAGAACAAGAGGAAGGAGCAGACATCATGGACATTGATGAACAGGAGGAAGGATACAAAGAAGATAGAGGCAATGATCAGGTCAAAAATTTAGAAATAGCTGAAACAGTTTTAGCACAGGAAAAGGAGAGACAGGAGGAACAAGCAGGTGAATGTCACAGAAATTTTGGTGAAGAAACTGAATACAATTTGGTCTAGGAAACTCTAAGCCATGAAAAGGAGATGCAAACAAAGGAAGGATATCTTTTTGAAGAAACTCAACAGGTGTTGGAGAAAGAAAAGGTACAAGAAATAAAACTGATCTCAGATGTTTTGGAGCAAAAGAGTTCAGGTGTTCAAGAAGACATGGTAGATTTAGAAACATTGGACACTCAGCCAAGCCATGAAGAAAATAAGGCCAAAATTATAGAATATGAGGGAGAAGAGGAAGAGGAGAGTGAATGCAAAGAGGACAAACAGTTAGAAACCAAACAAATAGCAATAGAAGGAGGACTGGAAAGAATCCCAAAGAGTATTAGATCAGCATGTCAACTCATTATGAATAATATTGAACAGTTCAGACCCTCAAGCCGAAATATGATCATTTCAGGGATGGTAGCAGAGTCAGAATTTGAAAAAGGTAGTATGGTTATTAAAGAGCATAAAAGGGAAAAGGAGCATATGGCAGAGCAACTAAGGAAGGTGCAAGAGAAGAATGAGGAGTTTTCCAGTAAAATAATTGCTTTGGAAGAGTTGGAAGTACAGAAGCAAAACAAGATTCAATACTTGGAAGAGAAGAGTATGCAACTAACAGAGCAGAACGATAAATTGGAAAAAGAAGTGAGAAAGATTAAGGGGAGATATAGAACTCTACAAACTTCCTATCAAATTTTGACTAAAGCTAATGAAGAAATCAATAAGCTACTATTAGAGGAAGGGCAATTGAAGGAGGAAAGTCAGACAGTCCAGATGACAGAGGGAGAAAAGGAAGGATTACTCAAAGAGATTCAGGAATTACAAAGAGAATTGAAAGAAGCCAAAGAATTAGAAAGGCAGGCTAGTACACATGCTGCTACATCTATGAGAGGCTATAATAAGCTACACCTGGATATGGAAAAGGAAAGATATGATTGGCAGACAAAGAGGGAAAAGGAATGGAATGAGTGGAAAAAAGAAAGAGAATTATGGGCACAACAGAATGGGAGTTTGATGTTGACTATAGAAGAATTGCAGAAGAAGTTGAATAAGCCACAAATCCAGGAAGAGACACGTGTGGAAACCACACATGCAGAAGAACATGGGGTAGACAATATTGAGGGAATACAACATGACAATGAACCAGCAGATAAAAAATCAGAAGAAGAATATTCAGAGGATTTTGTAAATAAATTGCTGACAAGTAGAGATTCTAGAATGGAGTTCATCAGAAAGATGCATGATGAGTACGAAGAACAAATTGTCACATTCGCATTGAATAAGGGAATCAATCCAGATCAGCATCACTGGGCAGCAGATGGATTGGGGATACCATTTTGTATGATTTTGGAGAGTGTAAAGAACTACCAGATGGCCAGAGTTGGGCTACCTCCAAACAAATACTTGGAGTATGAAGAGGACATCAATGTCACCAAAGAACTATTTGAGAGAGCCAACCCTAAGTGGAGAAATAAATGGTTGGATGCCAACAAAGAATGTAGGAAAATCTGGAAAGAGGCACCTCTTCATTTAAAGATCAATCCAGCCTATTGTCCAGTAGCACGACAAAGAGAATGGACAACTTTTTGGGATAGAAGAAGAGAAGGTCAAATTCCACCAAAGTGGATGAATTTCCCGAAAGTAGCAGGTCCGAAGGCGGGCACATGGCCTACCAAGAGTTATATGGTGAATACTGCTGAGTCTGTAATAACTACATACAAAGATGTCAATGACCCTGCTTGCATTCTACTTATAAGAATAATGAGATTAATTTTGGCCTGTATAGAAACTTATACTGACACAGATATCAGAACACTGAATTATATCGGCTTTAATTCTCCAACAGATGCATTATTATTTGATTTGAGCGAAACACTTGACAGAATCTGCTTAATGGCATATTACAGCAGAGTGATATTTTTGGGCAGTCATTACTTGCAAATTTTTGAAGATGCCTTTGATTACGGGTTTTTTGAAAGAGAGTCAGAGATTTTTGGAAATCTGTCAGTCGTTACCAAGTCCAGACTTACAGCATATGAAGCTGCTTACACAGAGTACTTGAAAAAAGATGTCATAGATAAACCTGAAGCTGCAGTACAGTGGAGAAAATCTTTATTCGAGATGGTCAACAATCTAAATGTAACAGAAAGAAAAAGTCATGATTTGCTGTCACAAGTATATCGAAGAAAGAAGAAATGAAGAGAAGTGATCAGTGCAGAGGAGCAGGAAAATCTTTCGTCAGGAGCCGAAAGGCTTAGGAGGGGAAGGATGTTGGAAGATGCATTTTTGGAAACCTTTTTTGAAGGAAAAATATTGTAAAATGATAAAAATTTGTAGAAATATTTATGCAATTGTTGTAAAAATAAGGAAGAGTCTTCCTTATGTAGGATAGAATCTTATGTATTTTTTCTAGAATTTTTGGAAACTCTTAGATAGCATATTTTTAGATTAATAGAGGAAAGGACCAAAATTCAAGTGTGAAAGAGGACACTTGAAAATGTATATAAGTCAATTTTCTCTATTTTGGAGAGGTTGGTTAGTCATTTGTACATGCTATCAATAGAGAAGAGAGAGTTTCTGCTGAAATCGTGTTTTCTTCTGTTATGTGTGTTTCCTTTGATGTGAGAGCTTGTTTCTTGCTTTATCATGGAGATTTGTGAGTTTCATTTGTGTAATGCTGAGTAAGATGTATGAAGAGAGATGATTACTGATGTATTGAGTGAAGAAGGATTGAAGAATGATGCAGAAATGTGAAAATCGTCTACTGGTACAGAATCGCGATTGTCTCGTCTCTGTGATACAGGTGATATTTTCCAATTCTAATCTCATATTTGTATTCTGATGAGAAAATAACATGAAATAGACACAAAGATTATAGAAAATGATGAAGATTAGCTCTAGATAAGGTAAACCCTAGATATTTCCTCTTCATTTTCATTTTCTCAGAATTCCAGCCATCAATCTCTTATTTCTATGAATCTATCATCTAGAAGGGGCTGTGGTCTTATGGATATTCCCAGGATTGACAAAATAAAGATGATTTGTTGATTCTTTTGTACTTCATGATTGGAGAGGACAGCTCCAAAGTCAATAACAAACACCTAGGAATGTCTGGAAATGGGTGCCCAAAAGGTCTCAAATCCAACAGCCAATCCACAAACCTGTACATGTCATCACCACTAAAGGCTATGATGCCACAATCAAAGTTTGGCGACTTAAACCCCACTGTTGCTCTAGCACAATGGTGAGAACCACGTTAAGAAGCTTCACCTCCTTAATGTCAATCCGCGGAAGAGATAGGAGTGATATGAAGATCGTGAATGTGAGATGAAGTGAGAGTGAAGGTGAGAAGCACAAAGATGCACACACACATACACACACACAATGAAGAGACAAGCAAGACACAATGGAAGGTGGGAAATTAGCTCTATTACTCAAGAATACTCTTACAAGTTCAAAATAGCTCTAAGCTCTTCTCTACTCAAACAAGCTAACCTCAAAAATGAGCTCTCTAGCTCTTTTTATAGTTTCTAGACTAGTTTTGACCGGTTTCACATCTAGTGACCGGCCTAGTTAAAAAAATAGGTCCTAGAGGCTATTTGGAAGGGTAAACGATGTCTAAAAATAACGAAAATTGGTACGAGTATTCTACCTAAGCTCCTCAAGCTCGAGGACTCCTCGGCTTGCACAAAATGGAGCTATGGATTACAAAATGGGGTTTTGTCTATATTACATATGTTACAAGAGTGATGAAAATCACTGTTGGATGTTTGAAGAGGTAATAAAAACATAGTTGTTTGAAAAAATGATCCGACTGGCTCCCTGCTCCGTCTTTACATGCTTCCACGTCGTCTGTGCCTCTGACTGCCTCCAACACCCCCCTCCCTCTCGCTTTTGTCGTCCTCGACAGAACCTTGTTGTGCGGTCTTCCGGATGTAGTTTTGTAGGAGGTCGTGAGCGAGGGTGTGCTCAGATACTCCAATGCCTCGGGCCAGATCAGCCTCGAGTTTCTCCCAGTTGATTGGTTGCGGTTCGTCGGGTGGCGGGAGTTGATAGTGCGAGGAATAAACCATTCGCTCACAGGCAAAAAGTTGCAATAAATGTGTGGGCCTGCTGATGAATACCTCGGAATGGTATTCCCAAAATCCGGTGGTGAACATCTCTTCAAATGTTTGCTTGTAGCACGCCGGTAGGTATTTTATTCTACAGTGCCAGGCATAACACACCCGGAGCGATGGCGTTGTGCTCATGTCATATACTAGATCAAAGTTACCATGCTCAAATCCCAGGGTGTTTACATGCGGTGCCTTGATGCGTCGGAAGACTTTAAATATCATTTGCATCATGTCAGAAATTTTGACAGTCATATGCGCTGCGATATCATCCATATGCTTCAGGCGAGGGAGCCAGTGACGGATTGTAGCCATCATATAGCCAACAGTGGGTAACTCGGTGGGCGGCTTGAAGTAGGGGTAATTCAACCAATCCTGACACTGCCTATTGTTTTGTACTTTGATAGCGAATGCAGTCCAGGAGCGGCGTCGTGGTACTGGTCCCCAGCAAGGATTATACTTTAAATGTAAAGGCGCTTTCACCCATGTGCTCATCATTTCTGGGTACTTCTG
The DNA here is from genome assembly GCA_020310875.1 of Ceratopteris richardii. Taxonomy (NCBI): domain Eukaryota; kingdom Viridiplantae; phylum Streptophyta; class Polypodiopsida; order Polypodiales; family Pteridaceae; genus Ceratopteris; species Ceratopteris richardii. The sequence goes on along the minus strand of CM035426.1, from coordinate 67,547,052 downwards.
GAGTAGATCTTTGCGCCAATCAAGTTGATGGATCTCTCCTCTTTGCGCATTTGGTGGCAAGTCCGCCGGCTCGAATTGTGTAGCATGCGTGGGTTTCATGCCGGTTTCTTTCTCTATAGCTAGCTGATATTCAGCCATTAACATGAAGTACGGTTTATACTGCAGCTCATGCCCAGATATATAGCGTCGGGGGGTTAAATGAGCAAAGAAGGGGGATTGTAAGATTCTCTCTTCAATCATGGCCATGGCATGTAACTGTGCCTCTACTCTGGCTGAATGTGTCGTTCCAAGTTCCTCAATCGTTTTCATCCACGCGGGGGTAGGAAGTTCATAGATCATCTGGCCTTCGGCCGTGACTTGTCCGCCTGGGATGGGTATTGGCTCGTATGCTTCTTCAAACGTTTCCTCCACCGGAATGGTTATGTTCTCGTCGTCAGCTGGGATCTCCGGTGGGGAGTCAGGCCGTGGTGGTGCTTCGTATACATCTATGCATGATTGGAGAGTGGCTACCTGGGCCCGTAATGCGTTGAGTTCCTCTATGAGGTTAGGAGAGGGGTCCACAGGTTCTGGTACTTCAGTTGCTACTTGTACTTGTTGTGGTGCCGGTTCTCTGAGCTGTAGTAGCTTGTGATCTTCCTTTAACTTCTGATGCTCTTCATTCATTCAATCATAGTCCTCTAGCAATCTCACGTGATCCTCTAGCAACATCTGCATCGATTCGGATGGGATTGCCTTGAATCTGCTAGGACTTAAGGGTTGTTCTGGATGGTCCAATGCCGCTTCCAAATTCTCTCTATTCTGCTCTTGGAGTCTCTGGTTCTCCTCTTTTGCTGCGGCTAGGTGCCTCCTGAGTAAGCCCATATTCCTGGTCAGCGTCACGTTCCTAATTGTTTGGGCTCGAAGCAGGTTGTCCAGATCAGCAGTGGCTTCTTTTGTTTTCTCTTCACTTTCTAGCTCTAGCTTATGATATGCCTCTCTTAGTTCTTGGTATCGCGTATTTAAAGAGGCATTCTCGATTGATAATGAATTAAGCTGCGACTGTAATTCATTTGTCGTCCTCTGCAGCTGTTGATAGTTGTTGCCAAGAGATGCAAACTCATCTCGTACTTGTGTCATGCATGTGATCATTTGTTGAAGTGCAGTGTCTATGGTTGGCGATAATAGTAATGGAGTGCTAAGTGAGGATGCAGTGGAAGTAGATGCAGCGGGAATGGGAAATGGGGTTGGGAAGGTGGATGCAGTGGTGATCGTGGAAAATTGTGACGTGCCTAAATATGATGGTGCTGTGAGTGGAGTGGGTGCTGGTGCGGTGGGTGGTGAGATGTCCATGTCATTGGACGTGTCAAGTGCGGTGACTGTGAAAAGCGGTGTGTATGTGGGTGGTTGTGTAGGTGTGAAGACGGGATTTACAAATGTAGAGTAATTTACAGGGGGGATGGCTGGAGCAGCTTGGTGAAAAGGGGAAATAGGGGTCATAGTGGGTTGGGGGGGTGAAACTGGTGAGAAGGTTAGTGGGGTTAGAAAGGTGAAAGGGTGTCTTAAAGGTGGGGGGAAGGATGGGAAGGATGAAGGGATGAAGGGGTTAACGTGTGGACGAGGTGGGGTGGGTGCGGGCATGGTGGTATGAATGGGCAGGGCAAAAGCTGTGGCTATGTTGCCGTGGACTGGTGTGGATGTGGGAGGAGCAGGTGGGTGTGCGGGGGATACAGGATGGGTTGGTGAAACATGAGGTGAGAGAGGAGTAGATGGTGTGGATGTTATTTCAAGGATAGTGGTAGTATGTACAACGGTAGTACGTGGTGGGGAGTCGACTAGGATAGCTTCTTCGGTGATGGATCTTTCCGGACGTAGGCGTGCCTCTTGCGCCTGGTGGGATGATTGAGCACCTATCGGAACTCGAATATATTCACCGGGCTTCGATAACAAGCGAACTCTGCGAGGGTCATATTGGGGGAGTGGCTTCCTTTGTAAATATCTCAGTGCTTCGACCGGGCCAATGGATTTGACCAATTCTCTGAACCCTCCGATGTAAACTTCTTCAAACCCTCCGGAGATGAGTTCTTGTTCGATTATGGTCTGGCTCTCTTCTTCAGTCAATCTCTTCCGTGCCCAGACTTTCTCCATCGTACGATATAATTTCTTGATTGCCAGCGTGTAAGCTGCTGCTTCGAAAGTCTCCTCTTCATGCGTGCTGGTGTCACCGTGTGCATCGGTTTGTTGGCCTTGGCCATCTGTCTGTCCTTGTTCTTGGGAATCATGCGTGCCCTGGCTGGCTTCATCGTCACCTTCATCGTCATCGGTGGCTGTTCTTTCGTCATCAGAGCTCGACACCACTTGTCCCTGTGGCTGATCCCTGGGTGTGGTAGGGTAGCTCGGCCTTTCAAATTCTTGAGAGAACATTTGTGCCTCTGAAAATTGGAACTCATTGGAGAATGCATCAGGCATTTCAAAATCAAATGTTGTGTTTATTGGTTCTGCCTCCATGTGTGGTAGTGGGAAAGAAAAGGCTTCCGCACCAATAGTGGTGGGAGCTTCTGCTGTTGTGGTTGTGGGTTCTGTGGGTGTAGCTGCTTGAGGTGCAACGGTACTAGTAGTGCCCTCCGTTACCACTGGTCTAGATAACCTTATTCGAATGGGTTGTACTATGGGAGCGGCTTCTGTCGGTGATCGCTCTGGAGAGGGTTGTGGTGATGGTGACTCTGGCACTTGAAGGCAAGGAATAGTGCCTCTCATGCACTTACCTGCCCGTGCTCTGCTGGGCTTCCTGGCTTTCTTCGTCGTTCCTTTGAATGCCTTTAGTTCTTCTCCTATTAATGCACGTTCAATTGGCAAGTCATAAGCCAAGCACATATAAACAATTCTTGTCAGCGCACAACATCCATTAAGCACTTTCTTTCGTTCCCATCTGTGTTGTGCCAAATACATTTGATCAATGATCCAGCTCGCCAGATCGACAGTCTGAGGTCCAGTACAGGCTAAGTACAATCCAAACCATATTCTTTTATGTGGCATGGTGAATCTGTCCTGAGCGGGGAATGCAAAATGTTGCATGCATATCCGTAGCGGCTTTGACAGCTCAGGTGTAATTGTTGAGATCTCCTCCCACTTAGTGACATCCCCACGTTTCATAGGGTCTGGAACTAATCTTTCTCGATCTGTGGGCGTGTGGGTTCCATGAATCTTGATGGCAGCTCTGATTAAATCCTTCGACAGATAAAATCTTTTGTAAGGTGGATCATCCACTAAAGAAGGTAAAATAAAAGTTCCTGGGATGTCCTTATTCTCTGAGGCCAGCAAAGTAGTGATTAAATAATAACACCTATAAAAGTCAGGTTTGGGCAGAGGATCACTGAAATACTCCGTGAAGCCGGCTCTGGCCCAAACGTGAGTTAAGTCCTGGGTGTTCTGTAAGCCTTCGAACTCTCTGGAGAAGAATTGGTATTTTCCCCAAGTGCGGTCATCAAACGTCAAATTAGATTCAAATATAAACTCCGCGTCCGCTAAGGGTCCTGCAAGTCCCTGAAACCAGTGAGAGTTACGGTGTATCTTTTCTGTGTAGCCCATAGGTGGGTTATCAATCGGCATGGGCCCTGGAAATCCTTGGAATTCTGGCAGTGGAGCAGTCGGGTGGGATTCTGCTCATAAAACAGTGAGGGGCACAGCAACTACGCTGGGGCCTGCTTCTGATGGTCCTTCGTCGGTTTGCATGATGACTGATGCGCTAACGAGAAAGATCTGCTACAAAAGATTAACACATTAGCATGGAAATTAATTATGATCCCATTAAAGTGAGACCGCAATCCCTTTCCATAACTGATGCGTAACCCGTGTAGCCAAGTGCTGTGATGTGAAGGATGCAATGCTTCTTGCAGCACTAGTGCAGGTCTCTAGACACCTACACGTTTCAGATTATGCATGCATTTCTTGATGAGATGAGATTATGAGTGATGTGTGATGATGGTGGGTGAATTTATACAAGGTTTAAAGGTTAGTGATTTATTACAAGGTTGTATGTTAGTCGGGGGGTAGTTAGACAATGGGTTAGGGGAAGACGATTGGACACGCTTCGGTATCCATTTCCTAAGAGTCTTTGAATGGGTGGTGGGTTTCTGCTGAGGGGCAAAAGGTAGTATCGGGTGTGGTGGTATTGAGGGATGGAAAGATTTGTGAGGGGTATATATTACATGGCTTAAGGGTTGAGCTATGATACATGGTTTGGGTACCCAAATCTGCGTGGGTGTGGGTCTATGGGTAAGATATTTCTTGGCGATCCAAATTTGTCGAATGCTCGGACCTGTAGAAGGAGGTCGAGGGGATGGTGGATACTGATTCTGTTTCTGCCCTGCCTTTTTCTTGTCGATCTCTGCTTGGTTGGAGTTCTCCGGTGCTTTTTGTCCTTTTGGCACCCATATTTGTCTGGTGCCGCTTCCTTTGGGTGGCCTAGACTGCTTTCCTTGTGGTGTCTTCTGATACTGCCGTCGGTCTGGGTTCCTTCGTCGTGGTTGACTCTGTTGTGGTTGAGGTTGAGAGGTCGGATGGACGCTCTGCTTTGGAAAAGAAGGGAGTTCCAACACTTGCGTGACCTGCCCATTAGGAAGTGATTTGTTCTTTAACTTTAATCTAGGCCAGTCCGCAACAAGTTTGGAAGGATGAGCACCGCAGGGTGTCGTGCTCATTTGGTCGCTGATGCAACCCACCTGACCGTTGATTGTGTCCATCTGCCCTAGCGGTTGGGTAGCTTCCCCTTCTAGTTTGCAGGAAGTCCCAGGGAAGATCTCCTGTCGTCCTTCTGATTGAAAACTGTCCATAGCCAAGCCTGAGTGGGTTGGTGTAGACGTAACGTGACTGGTCTGACCAAAGATCTTCCGGTCTTCCGTCGCATGTATTTCATGGGGTCTAGGGTTACAAACCTCAATCGGAATGCCATTAGGGAAGTCAAGCGGTATCACTCGCTTCTGCTCTAAGGTTCCAATCTGTAAGGAGCCTTGTCTAAGATTTAAGTCCACTGAGTGATCGTATAGCCAATCTTGGCCAAGGATTAGGGGTTCTATCAGGTCGTCATCATGGCACACTAGTAGCTTCGCTGTCATGGTCATATCCTTAATGAGGATAGGAAGGTCCACCTCACCCATGCAAGGGGTTTCCATGCCTCCTAAGCCTATGAGGTATGCCTCAATTGGCCGCATTTCTATTCCTGAATCCTTATAGTGGGACCATCTAATCGCACTAGTCGCAGCACCTGAGTCAATTAGAGCCCTGAGTTCTTGGCAAGGGTTGCCGTGCTCTAGCCTAACGGTAATGAATGGTCTCTTGTCTACTATGCTAGGATGAGTGGTTGACTTTACTTGACACATGGCCATGGGATATCTGGGTGATGTTTCCAGATGGTTATAATGTTCTCTCCCTAGTCCTTGTCTTCTTAGCTTCATGCGCTTAATGCGTTCTATGGCTTCTGCCTGAGCTTCAGCTCGTATTCTATTTTCTTCCTCCTTACGCTTCTTTGCCAACGTGAGTCGTCTAAGCATATCCTCAGTAAGAGGTTCTTGATATAACCTGACTCTACAGCCACTAATGTAATTAGGCATTATATCTCCTTCTAAGGTGGCTAACTGTACTCCTCCACTTGTCGAAAGTCTGTTAATGATCATAGGTCCATAACCTCGTTTTTCTAACTTCCGTGCGTGCTGTTTCAGCGTATACACTAGAACTAAATCTCCTTCTTTTAAACCTTTATCTTTCACATGTGCATCAAAATATGCTTTCTGTCGTTTCTTCGCTGCGTATATTCCTGCTGCTGCCTTTAGCCTGGTTTCTCCTAATCGTTCCAAGTCCATTATTCTCGCTGATAATTCATGGCCGGTCCACTGATGTTCTTGTGCAACCTTAAGGGTCGGTATCAAGAAGTCCAAAGGAAGCACTGCATTCTGACTAAAAACCATCTGAAAGGGAGCTGCATTGAGTACGGTCTTGTAGGCCACTCGATATGCCCAAACAGCGTGGTGTAACTGTTTGTCCCAATCTGAACGTTTGTTGTTCACTAGTTTCGTCAGTACGTTACAAAGTATCTTGTTAGTGCTTTCAGCCTGACCATTGGCCTGAGGATGATATGGTGCAGATTTCTTGTGAATCACCATAAAATCCTGTAACAAATATTCAATGACTTGGTTTAGAAAGTGAGTGCCTCGATCGCTCACTAACTCTATAGGCAATCCATATCTTGTAAAGACATTTTCAAATAAGAATTTTGCAGTTGTGTGTGCATCATTCTTTTTTGTGGCTTTTGCCTCTACCCATTTGGTTAGATAATCTGTGGCAACAATAATGTATTCCGCATGTGTACCTTTAGCAGGGGGGTTGATGGGTCCTACAAAGTCTATACCCCACTTTGAAAATGCACGTCCGCCCATCATGGGTTTCAATGGCATTTCATCTCTGCGAGTAGGAAACTGAGTTCTTTGGCACACGTCACATCTCTTTACATAGGTATGTGCATCCATGTGAAGAGTGGGCCACCATAATCCTGCAAAGAGAATGGCTTTGACTATCCTATCGGGTCCAAAGTGACCTCCTGCAACACCTTGGTGTGCAGTCTCTAGTATGCTCAGATAATCGCTCTCATGAACGCATTGTCTTAGATATCCATCTCGTCCTCTTTTGTATAGATTATCGCCAATAAGTGAATAGTCGTGAGCTTCCTGCTCTAGACTACGTTGTCGAGCTAAGGTCATGCCTTGAGGGAATGTGTTCGTCCTCAAGTATGTCACTAAAGGTTCACTCCAGTCTGGTGTGAGAGACACGTGATATAATGTAGCATGCTCTACTGGTGGTCTTTCACAACAAGCACTGCATTCCTTACACAACTTGTAGACATCTGCTTCCATAGAAGGCCAATATACTCCCAATCTATGCAGAGTCTGTAATGTTCGATGTTTTGAATGATGTTGCTTTAGTGCACCTACGTGTGCTAATTGCAACCAATTTGCATGTTCTGATTCATCTACACAACAAGCAAGAATCTTTTGATTATCCTGTTTATATATGCTTCCTGCCATTATTTGGTACCTCTGAGACTTGGTAATCTCTCCTTCTTTGATCTTTATCCTAGGATTCTTGGGTCCGTATGTCAGAATACGGACTATAGGCTTAGCCCATTCTGGTGCTATCTCAAGGTTAAACAAGTATGCATCTGGTAATTCATCCGCTACTCCTTGGGGAGCTTCTCCTGAGGTTAATCTTGAGAGGTGGTCAGCTCTAAGATGTGTCTTTCCTTTCCTGACTACCACTTCAAAATCATACTCCATGAGTAATAGAAACCAACGTATCAGTCGTCCGGTATTACATGGTTTGTTGACTAAGTACAATAGTGCTTGATGATCTGTAAAGAACTTGAATTGGTTGGCCAACAAGTAGTGCCTAAACTTCTTTACCGCGTAGATCATCCCTAATCCTTCTCGTTCCGTTGTGGTGTAATTTCTTTCTGCTGCGTTCAATTGTTTGCTCGCGTAAGCTATGGGGAGATCTATGTTACCTTCATTCGTGGGTTGTGCTAACACACATCCTATGGCGTAATTGTATGCATCCACATGTACATGGAATGGCTTACTCCAATCTTGGGTTGTCAATATAGGTGCTGAGCACAAGCGTCGTTTAAGTTCATTGAATGAATTTTCACATTCATCTGTCCATTCAAAATTGGTTAAAAGAGAATACAAAGGTTTGGCTATGATTGCATACATGTGTATGAATCTCCTATAATATCTGCAATGGCCCATAAATGCCTGTACCTCTTTCACATTAGTTGGTCTAGGTAATTCTGCAATTACCTTCACCTTTTCCTCGTCCGTAGAGATTCCATTTTTTGACACAATGTGTCCTAGAATTTTGCCTTGTCTGACCATGAAAACGCATTTTTCTGGGTTCAAACAAACCTGATATTCTCGACATTTGTCAAATATTTGTCTTAACTCTGGGATATGCGTCTGCCTTACATTTGAATGAGCACATATGTCATCGACATAAACTTCCAAACTCTTGCGTAAGAATTCCTTAAAAACATGACACATGAGTCGCTGGAAAGTGGCGGGTGCATTTGTTAAGCCAAATGGCATCACACGAAATGCAAATATGCCCCATTTAGTGGCAAAAGCCGTCTTGTGCTGATCTTTTGGAGCGATGGCTACTTGATTATAGCCTGAAAAACCATCAAGAAAGCTGTAAACTTCCTTGCCCGCAACTCTTTCCAATAAATGTTCCGTGATAGGAAGAGGATAACTGTCTCTAATCGTGGCGGCATTAACTTTTTTAAGGTTAATACACACACGCAATTTTCCATTCTTCTTGGGCACGACCACAATGGGGGATACCCATTCGGTATGCTCAATTTCGTAAATGAATCCTGCTTCTATCAAGCGATCTATCTCCTCTTTAATCTTTGCAGCGTAGTTATCATTATACGTGTAAGGTTTCTGTTTTGTCGGTTTTGCATCTGGAGTCATAGGGATTCTATGAGAACATATATCTGGATCTACTCCTTTCAAATCTTTGTAACTCCAAGCAAAAACATCTCTATATTCGTGCAATAGGGCAACTAACTCTTCTTCTTCTTCAGTCGTCAAATCATGCCCTATGAATGTACATTTTTCTTCTTCTCCTTCTATGGCAACTATTACTTTCTTGGTTTTCTCTCGGTTATCATATACTTGTCCGTCATTCGCTATTCTATTAGGCATTTGTACCATGATTCTTCTATCTTCGATTTCATATTTTTTGAAATTCTCGGGTACTTCAAATAAAGATTCTTCTTTTTCTGACATGGTTTCTTTCTTCTTTCTTTTCTTGCCTTCACTTTTAGTAGTCACTTGAGTGGCTAGCCTTACCTCATTCGTAATTTCCTCGTGTCTCTAAGGGTGAGTCTCTACCTCGAAAAAATATTGTTCCTCTGATGCAAAGGGTGAGTCCATGATAATTGATTCTAAATCAAAATCGCTTGCATCCTCAAATGCATCAGTGCTAGGTTCACATTCTTCTAAAATTGCATCGCACATGATTGGCTCTATCGTAAAAACTGAAATGTCATAGCCATCCTCGTCACAGTGGGGTGTCCATTGTTCTTCATTGATGGCTACATCCATGGTTGCTAGTATTTCTGCCCAACCATGGGGTTCAAACTCTTCGTCTGGGAATACTACAGGTGCATAGGCTGGATCTTGGAGGGTTCTTGGATGTTGTTCTGCACCTAAGGTCCTGGCTTCTAACCTTTCTTCCTCTTGTTTGGCTACTTTACACATCCATAAATGAGTATCCTCATGCAACCAAGAAGGATCTGATTCTAATGAGTGCACGGATTCCGTCTCTACTGGTGTCTTATGGATGGTATTCCATTGTATTGGGGGTACATCTCGATGTGAATAGTCTTTAAGATTGACTTTGGTAGTCACTCCTAAATGTTGCAAGTACAAAGAATTAGTTCCCCAATCTTGTACAATGTGCAACTGACGCATGAATGGTCGTCCCAATATCATCTCATAAGCATGGTTTTTTGCAAAGTCACAAATGGCGAAAGTATGCTCAAATTCTACACCACAAGTGGTGAGAGATATGCCTTCTAGTAAGCCTAACGGTTTTTCTATGTGTCCGTCAGCCATTTGTAGCTTCATCCTGGTGGGTCTCAATGCTGGCTTACCCCAACGTTTCCACAAAGCGGTGGTAGCTATGGCTACGCCGGCTCCTGAATCTATGATGGCTTTCGTGGTGTAGCCCTCATGGGTTATCGGAAGATAAGTGTTACCTTCCTCTCCTTCGCTTACATCTCCAATCTTTTCCACGGGTATCTCTGGTACCTTTTTATGTGATCCTATCTAAGAGGGTGTGGTAGCAAGCTCAGGGAATTGATTTGCTACGTGCTTCCACAATTCTGGTTTTACCTTTAACAATTCCTCCAGAGTGAGATTACACTGTACTTTAGTGTTCTTGATCACTTCCGTGTTTCTAGGGATTACTGATTCTTCATTCCTCACTATTATCGTGGGTGCTCTCATACTAATAGACTTTGCTTCCCAAGGTCCTGTGAACTGAGGTAATTCTTGTAGGGAATTAGATTCAAATCCTGTGGGTTCACTCAGTTGTTCCACCTCTACCTCATCGTAAATAGAGGGGATGTCTTGGGGAAATTGCTCCTGCAAGTCGTCTATTTCCTGAATAGGAGGATGAGTTCCTTGTTCTTTTCTCCATTTCTTTTCTTGTATTTCTCTCAAAAATTCATGTGAGTACCTATGTATGGAAGATAGGTTACCTTGACTTTCTGTATTGGGTACTTGAGACAGGGATGGTGCATTCCTTTCCTGTGTCTCTGTGACAATAGGGTTCCTATGCTGATCTTTTTTCTCTTTGCTTTCTATCAAGTGTTCTAGCCTCTCCATTAGTCCTTGAAAGTGTAGTTTTGGTTTTGCCATGTTATTCCAATTAAGATATCTAGAGGCTTTGAACAAAGCTTGTGCTAGTTCTATCATTTTCATGCAAAGTTTAGTTCTCTCAATTTCTAGATCAGCTCGAGGGTAGTTTTTACTCATTTCCGTTACTTGAGGTCCCTCTTTTAATCTAGCCTGATATGCACGAAACATCATGTCTAGATCTTTTGGTATGGGTTCCGCTAAAACTGATCCTGATTTCTGAGCTGGATTTTCTTGGTTTAACTCTTGTGAAGTCAATTCTTGTATTTTGGCTCTCGACTCTTTTAGACTTCCTTCCAACTCAGTTATCTTTTTACTCCACTTTCTCTTAATTCTTTCTCTAGAATCTTTCCAAGATTTTGTCTTTTTACTGCTAGATTCTGCAACTTCACTAGTTCCGGCTACTTTCTCTTGATTAAGCTGTTGGTTTTGTAAGAGCGCCTGGGCTCTGGTTATAGCTTGGATAGGCACATATGTAGGGTTGGATCCATCTGCGTTATTTACAATACCTATCACGTTGATCGGTGTCACATTTGCAGTGTTAATTGGGTTCTTAGGACAATCTTTTATGATGTGCTCTTTGCCACAATCGGCACAAAAGCCTTGGACGTTATAGTACTGTGATTGCCCTGCTATTGGAGGATGTGGACAATCCTTTATGAAATGGTCTCCTTGGCACCTAAAGCATGGTCCTCTAGGGCCCTGTGGTCTTTGTTGTCTCAATTGGGGCCGTGGGTTTGGGTTTGCGTACATCACATTAGCATAGTTTGGCTCCCAACTAGGTTCCATTGGTGGACTATCATAATGATATGTCTCCACATGTTCTGGTGACTCCGTGTAATAAGCGGGTGGACTAGTTACATGAGTAGAGTCAAAACTGTTTGAGTTCGGGTCACTTTCTGTGATCAAGGGTGAAGAAGGCACTAAGGCCCTACTTAGGTTCTCTTCTGCAGCAGCGTATTTGACTGAGATGACATTGGCCGGTGGGGGTGGCTGCTGAGCTAAGACAGGTTGAGGTCTCTGTTGAGCCTGGTATGGGTAGTTTTGAGGAGGCCTATAGTAATAAGGCTAAGCATTGTATTGGCCTTGATACCTACCTGGCTGCTGGTATGTTTGCGGGTAGTTCTGTCTCACGGTTTGTTTGTTGTATGGGCAGTCCTGAGCCGTATGATTCGTGTATCTTCTCTCAATTGTACAATATTGGCCACTAGGGTTGGCTTGAGGTTGTGGTGCATTGGGACACACGTTTGCCAAACAATTTCCACCACAAGTGTAACAACGTACGTTTGTTGGTAGCTTGGGCACCTGTTTACTAGAAACTCCTAGTTTCTGGGCCACTTTTTCTGCTAGGTCCTCTATCGAATTAGACAATTTTGTGGATGCTAGAGAAGAACAATCTGAGTCCTTATAGACCTTTGAGAGTTCTAATTCATCTCCTAGGTTGTCCTCGATGTCTATACATATTCTTACACACTCCTCTAGCGTTCTGGGTTCCTTTAGGTACACATAGGAGCGTAGTTTAGCGCTCAACAAGCCATCTAGGAACAGTGATACTTGTTTGGCTTGTGAGGGTAGCTCTTGCATTGGACATCGTTCGACATATTGTCTGAATCTACGTCCTGCCAGTCTAACTGTTTCCTGAGGGGTTTGTTTAAAGCTATGAATCAACGAACACGTGTCATGTCTAATCCCACTTTTAGAGAATTCAGTGATGAATGACTCTAAAAAGTGATGGATGTCTCTAAATTGCCTTTGTTGCAATGGTTGGAACCAAGTTAAAGCGGTATTCTTTAACGTTAGTCCAAATGCATTGTATTGCGTGAACATGTCCTCGACTTGTTCTGCTCTTAGTACTTGCTTGAATTCTGCGACATGGTCATAGGGATCTCCTGTCCCATCAAAGTAATTCTTCATGGATTTCACTAATTGAGTGGGTCTCAATACTCTTGCGTGTTCACGCGGCCTAGGTAGAGGAAAATCATCTCTACCGCCTAGTATTCCATGATCTCTTTGTCTATCCACTCTATTAGTGTTCGTGGTTGTTCTATCTCTCCCTATGGGGTGATTAAAGCTTACTTCCGGTCTCTCTTTATCTCCTTCTCTTTGATTTCCATGGGCTGAGGATGTTCCTGCCCCTTGTTGACTTGTATTCATGTTCGTTCTAGATGGAGGGAATATCAATTCACCTCTCCATGTGTATGTGTTTTTAGCACGGTCAGGCACCACAAAGACTCTTTCTGAAGTCTCATCCAGGTATACAACCTTTCCAGGTGTATCTGGGTCCTTGAATTCATAAATTGTAATGATGCCTATCTCACCTGGGTGTTCCTTTCTGTACCTCCAAAAGGCTTCATCTGTCTCTTTATTTACAAACAACTCGGTGCTCCTGTTATCTTGAGGGATCCACTCTGGGATGAGTACTCTTGTTAATACGGATTTCCCTCTAGGTGTTCTAGGTTCTTCTAACGGTTCTTTTCCTTGAAATTTCGCTTCCGTCTCTAATTGAATTGTGCCAAACTCATTAGTATCGTTTGGTTGCGTACTTAGAACGTACATGGTTCCTTCTTTGTCTATGTACGCGTCTCTCTCAAATTTCACCACTGGTCTTTCCAATCCAATGGGTTGATTAGGGTTGTGCATTTGCACCACTTGCCTTCGCAAACCATCCTCATAGATGTGAGCACCTAAGCGGTTGGTTCGGAGAAACTCTAGTTGCATTCTATAGGGTCCTTCAGGTTTTTCTAAATATGCTACATTCGACCCTCCTTCTGGTCTGTCTGTGCTAAATGCCATTTCTGATTCGCTAGTATCTGAGCTCTCATAGGGGTAATTACTATTCAATTGCTGAGCCCACGATTGTGCAGTAGTTCTTACACTTGCCTCTGATGATCTAAGGCTTCGTCGGTCCGACTTACCTATGTGTCTCCCTGATCTAAGGTTCATTAGTTTTCTTCTTTGCACACTCAATCACACACTTAGATCGTCAATGGTTCTTTGTTATTACTTTCTTGATTCTTTTTTAAATTTCTTCGGATTCTTGTCTTAATATATGCGTCAGGAATTCGACTTTCCGTTATGATTTTGAGTTCTCGTTCCGTCAGACTTAGATTCTTTCTTTTAGGTTTTTGCGTCACACCTTTATCTTTAGTCTTGGACTTGACAAATTTAATTCTCTTGAACTTGAGGCGTTCCTATCGACTTAAACCCACAATGCTAACGTTTAGCCTAAGCTAAGAATTGACTGAGGGGGTTGAGTAATCTTCCAACCTCGAGTCGGCTTTTCTGGTTGCTCTGATGCCCGAGAAGCCACGCTTCCCAAGCTTTGCTGTCTTCACTACCTTGCTTGCTTGCCTTTGATTGCCCTTGCTAGACCTGGAAAAATTCAATATTAGACCAATTCACAATTGGATGACCAAGTACTTGAGTGTATACACCTTTTAAGTCCCTTCCCTTCTGCCCAAAAATTTCAATACTTGCCCCCTGGCTTCCTAGTCCCAAACTAGGTGAACCTCAAAATAGTTTATCTAAAAATAAATGTATTCTTTATGAAAAAAAACAGTTGAGGTCACGTAGTACTCGTCACGAGCTATTAAGCTCGAAAAACGGACTTCGGATGAAAAAGTTATGAGCGTTCAGGCCCTGGGGGGTAAAAACTGACAATCAGGTTTTCCTTCAAGTATGAGCTAAGGGGTCTCCTATGAGTCTAATGGTCCAAAAATTTCTCAAAAATACCCCCAAAATTGGTCAAAAAATGGAACCCTAAATTTGCGATGGGGGTGCACAATCGCGATGGTCTGGGACCGTCGCAATGGTCCAAGCGAACCGTCGCGATGGCGTGGAATTTGGACAATCGCGATGGTGCGACAAGGTGAACCGTCGCGATGGCCCGAAGTGAACGATCGCTATGGCGTGAGAATGGACCGTCGCGATGGTCTAGTAGTGAGCGATCACGATGGCGTGAGGTGAACCGTCGCGATGGCCCGATCAGGCGGACAATCGCGATGGCGCGGGTCAACGGTCAAAGGTGGACAATCGCGATGGTCCGGAGTGACCCGTCGCGATGGTCACAAGTGCGATGGCGTGAGCCAATCGCGATGGTCCGATTTTGGGCTGTCGCGATGGTCCGAAAAACGAACCGTCGCGATGGTCTATCTTGACACGTGGCACTGTCGTGGCGATGGCATGGGCTAATCGCGATGGTCCGGGGTCAGCTGAACAATCGCGATGGTCCAAGTGGACTGTCGCGATGGCTCAAGTGAACCGTCGCGATGGTCCGGCCGAGCCGTCGCGATGGCGTGAGCCTATCGCGATGGTGCGACACAATCGCGATGGTCCAAGCCAATCGCGATGGTCCACCAAAGTGTGAATTTTTGAGATGCGCCTGTGGATTCGTAGATGCGCAAGGGTCGCCTACCTCGTGGTGTGGTCGCCTACCAAGAATTCCGAAAGTTGCAGACCATCGCGATGGTCCGCCACACTCGGCAGATCTTTGACAGAGAGTAAAATTTTACCTTTTCCAAGCTTTCCTGATGCACTGGAGCTCTGTACCTGCAAGAAAACTCAAGAAAACACAAGCACACACAAGCACAAAAGTTCTCTCTCGCTCTCTCGCATGCACAAATGAGGGGAAATGAGGTGAATGGGTGGATATGGTGAATTTTCTGATTTTTTTGGAGATGAAGATGATGATGCGATGATGAAGATGGAGTGTGGGGAAGGTGAAAAACACTGAGAACTAAGTAAAAACAACAACAAAAACTGAAATTTTTACCTTCCAACGCCACTTCTTGCTATACTCTTACCATCACACATTCGTCCTAGACTCGATCCCCGGCAACGGTGCCAAATTTGGTGTTGCTCTAGCACAATGGTGAGAACCACGTTAAGAAGCTTCACCTCCTTAATGTCAATCCGCGGAAGAGATAGGAGTGATATGAAGATCGTGAAGGTGAGATGAAGTGAGAGTGAAGGTGAGAAGCACAAAGATGCACACACACATACACACACACAATGAAGAGACAAGCAAGACACAATGGAAGGTGGGAAATTAGCTCTATTACTCAAGAATACTCTTACAAGTTCAAAATAGCTCTAAGCTCTTCTCTACTCAAACAAGCTAACCTCAAAAATGAGCTCTCTAGCTCTTTTTATAGTTTCTAGACTAGTTTTGACCGGTTTCACATCTAGTGACCGGCCTAGTTAAAAAAATAGGTCCTAGAGGCTATTTGGAAGGGTAAACGATGTCTAAAAATAACGAAAATTGGTACGAGTATTCTACCTAAGCTCCTCAAGCTCGAGGACTCCTCGGCTTGCACAAAATGGAGCTATGGATTACAAAATGGGGTTTTGTCTATATTACATATGTTACAAGAGTGATGAAAATCACTATTGGATGTTTGAAGAGGTAATAAAAACATAGTTGTTTGAAAAAATGATCCGACTGGCTCCCTGCTCCGTCTTTACATGCTTCCACGTCGTCTGTGCCTCTGACTGCTTCCAACACCCACATCAAACCCCCTGACCCAATTCTGTAAATCCATCCACTCTGATGTAGGTGCATTCTCAGTACATTGCATATCCAAAGTATGCATCTAGGATGACACTAACCTCTAACCAACATTCACACCTATCACAAACACTTCACCTCTAACCATTAACCATCTGGAATGTCATGTTAGTATTGTGGAGGGAACACCATTACATCCTGTTTCCTATGCAACACTAATGTGACTTTCTTCTTCTCGTAGATAAGCATCAACTGCTGCAATGAGTCTCATGGCAGCAGCAGCAGGCACAAGCTCTCAAGCAGGCACTAGTACTCAAAACAATTGGGATACCAGGCCCGTGGAGGCTCCACTGATAGCAAGGCCTAAGGAGCTTCTGAATGTGCGAAGAATTTCCATCTCGGATCCACCAAGTGGCTTAACCGAAAGAGTGAAAGGACATTCTCATTGGTTCAATGAGATGCCAGGAGATTTGGGGGATGCGAACCACATCTGGGAGTCCAAGTTGGAATTTGGAGGAGTGTGGTGGACATTTTCAGTTCTTCTCAAGAGAGTTTGAAGCATTACAAAACGTAGCAACCCTTCAAGATATTTGGCAGAAAGCAGGATTGCAGGATTATTTTAGTGCATCTCTGCCTAGACCAGATTTCCTCAGATGCTACTACTTGATAGCAACCCTTAAAGCGACAGGAGATAAAGATCAGTCAGGCACATTCCTGGTGCCCTCTCTATCAAACCAGGAGGAAATGAAAAAGTTTGAGCTGAACATAACTTTAATCAGGGAAGCCCTTTTGATGTATGACACCCATGTACCCTCTGATCGAGACCCATTAATACCGGAGTCAATGAAGAACAATAAACTCAAGAAGTTGAAAGAAATGTGTGCCCTCACCCTAAACATTGCCATACCGTTGCAAATGTGCCTTCAACACTTTGCTTTTCCAGCTCAAGACCGATTCACACAGCCTCATAAGAAGATTTGGTACGGGCTATACCTAGCGGAGACCGGGAGTCTACCAATTAAGATGCCAGTATGGATCCTTGACCAATTATATGAAGCAGGCAAATGAGGAGTGAGAAAGCCCACTTTGAATGGTTGCTGTGCCATTACAAGAATCATCTACAGATGCCTCGCTTATGATGTGCCGATCGCACGAGCCCTTAAGTACTCACAGTTGCAATTCTTCCAGGGTTGAAAACTAGGGGTTCAACCAGCCAAAAGAATGCGGGGATCACTTTCACATGTTCCAATTCCTCGCAATTCCACCACAAAAATCCCCCTTAGGGAAGAAGAACAAGTAGCCCCATTCACGATCCATCTCCAACGACCACAATCAGAGGGCATGGTACAACCCAATCCATTGGCCCCTCCACTAGCCACGGATGCTGACTTTGCCTCCATGGCTACATTGGCAGAAGATACATCCTTTGACTTCGAGTGCTTCTTGCAAATAGCACAGTTATCTGAGAGTGAGTTCTTCTCAGACACTGACGGTCCTAGATCATCATCCCAAAGAGGACGGCCACATAGTGATGCATGAAGAGTACATTGGGAAGATGAGGCACAACACACTCATGTTGAGGGCACACATGAACAAGAAGGGGCACCGGAAAATGAATCAGAGGAGAGTGAGGAGGAAGCCCCTACCTACAGTGCACAACTCAAACGGCTCTACAAAACATAAGTTATCAGAAGAGGCAAATAGAGCACTAGTGAACCAGATGCTGTAGGTGGAGAATGTAGACCCTCATTTTACAGAATCATTGAATCTTTTGGCAGATACGTGTGGAATTGTGGAAGCCATGTGGACCATGGTATATTGTACCACCCCTCAATACAACCAACGACAGCTTGATACGCTACCTCGAAGGGGAAAGATGATTCAAATGGAAGTCTCTACCTCCCTCCCTACCATAGCTCAAGAAGATGTTCACATGGCCAGCCCCACTAACACTGATGCGCACAACGATGGCACACAAATACCATCTCCACCATCACCTCCCATCCAGCCCACCGAACCCCTCACCATTAGCATCTCGGAACAACCAACAATCACCTTTACTGAACCAATATTGCACACCACCCTTTTGCCATCCTTACCTATCCCTACCTCTATCATTGCTTGCCCATTTTCTGAACCTCATATAGGTCATCCCGCCACCCATCAAACCATAATAGGTCACCCTTCTTATCTACCAGCCATCGGACAACCACACATCCCTACCCAAACATTAACACACCCATTTTCCCTCACCACTGCAATTCCTCTTTCCCAAACCCAAACCACTGTGCCCCTTTTAACCCCCTCAAAATCAACACAAACCACCCTACCTCCATTCTTAGCAAACCGTGTTCAACAAATTGAGAATTATAAGAGAAAGTCCCTTTCCCACCCCACCTCCCCTACATTCACGGCCACCACTAACAGACCACCCACCATTCTAGTATTCACGATTCACACTTCACACACAATCACGTCCGATTCCATGGACATTTCACCCTCCAGAGGACCATCCACCACCACTTTTGTTTCAACATCATCACATTTCACTTCACTCACACCACCACTTCCAACCACTGTAGGCACAACATCCACTTTTCCCTTCCCCATTTCCCGACCCCTTGCATCTTCCACCTCTACCCCTGCATCCACCTCATTTAGTCATGCACTAGACACCATGTTCGAAGCTGCCACACAACTTAAGCAGGAGTATAGACTATTGGAAAAGAATAACAACGAGCTTTGCAATTTGTCGGCTCACCTCCAGGCATGTGTCAATGCCTTGGAGTTGAGTAATACAACATTACAACATGAGGTTACCACCCTCCAACAATCTCATGCGGAGCTCGAAGCCAAATATACAAAGATGGGTAAGGCAACTCAAGAACAACTCAGAGATCAGCTGGTCCGCAATGCTAGACTACAAAGAAACATGGCCTTATGTTAGAACAAGTATTTTTTGGAGTATTTTTTGATGAGAGACAATTGTAAAATGTCAGAAACTTGTAAAAATATTTATGCAACTGCTGTAAAAATAAGGAAGAGTCTTCCTTATGTAGAGAAGAATCCTATGTAATTTTTCTAGAATTTTTGGAAACTCCTAGATAGCATTTTTTTTAGATTAAAGGAGGAAAGGACCAAATTTCAAGTGTGAAAAGGGACACTTGAAAATGTATAAAAGAAAATTTCCTCTACTATGAGAGGGTTGGTTAATTGTATTACATGTTGTCCAAGCAAATAGAGAGAGTTTCTTGCACAAAATCGTGTTTCTTCCTTTTGCGTGGTTTCTTTGATTGTGAGTCTATTCTATGTGTATCCATGGAGATTTGTGAGCTTCTATTGTGTGTTTCTGATGAATGTGTATGAAGAGAGTTGAATACTGATATGTTGAGTGAGAAATTGATGAAGGATGGTGTTGGAGATGAAAATCGTCTATTTTCACAGAATCGCAATTGTCTCGTCTGAAGGTTACATGTATCATTTTTGAGTTTTGACTTCATGGTTGTATTTTGCTGAGAAAATAACATGCTTTAGACACCAAGATTGTGGAAAATGATGGAGATTTGCTCAAGATAATCCAAACCCTAGAAATTCATCTTCATCTTCATTATTCTAAGAAATCCAGTCAGTTTTCTCTTATTTCTTGGATTCTATCATATGGAAGGGGCTGTGGTCTCATGTATACTTTTAGGATTGACAAAATAAAGATGAATTGTTAATTCTTTATACTAAATGATTGGAGATATTCTTTCAAATTCAAACTTTTGGCTCCCTATGATCAAGATCCTAAATGCTTGGAGATATTCTTTCAATCACACAACTAATTTTTCCACAAATCCTTTTGGTAGGTGATTACATGAGATTCCAAGACAATTTGACTTTTACAATGAGGTAAGGTGGTAATTAGCCACTAGCATATGTTCCTATGCTTCTTCATGTATGTATAAACTTCAAAAATGCATCCTTTGAGCCAAATGTGTAGGCTTGTAATTTACACCAACAGCTCCCCCTCAAGCCGAACATTTTGGCTTAAGTCTTCATATCTTCAAGTATATCCTGCAATCCAATCATGGATTTGAACGTGCAAAGTTTGGTTCGATCGAAAGCTTTAGTCAACAAATCTGCACATTGCATGTTGGTTGATACATAGGTTAGTTGAATGTCCTTGCTTATCAATTTCTCTCTCACATAATGGTAATGGACCTCTATGTGTTTGGTCCTAGCATGATAAATAGGATTAGCTGCAAGGTGAAGAGAACTTGTATTATCTCCAAAGATAATTGGTGACCTAGTATATAATCCCAATTTTGTATACAAAAGCTTAATCCATATTGCTTCTTGTGTGGCATTAGCCAACCCTCTATACTCTGCCTCTGTAGAAGACAAAGCAATAGTAGGTTGCTTCTTTGAAGACCATGAAATTGGTTTGTCACCTGCAAAAGAAATATATCCAAAAGTGCTCCTCCTTTCATCCTTGCATCTTGCCCAATCTGCATCTGAATAAATTTTGATATCAATATCTGAAGTGTAAGGGAAATACAAACCATGGTTTTGTGTACCCTTGAGATACTTCAGGATTCTCTTGGCAGCCTCTAAGTGAGGTATCCTTGGCCTGTGCATAAATTGACTTAGCACACTAACTCCATATGCAATATCTATCCTTGTTAAGGTAGCATAGTTCAAACTACCCACCATACTTTGATAACCTATAATGTCTTTGACTTCATCACCTTCATGGGCACTTGGCTTTAGGTTTACCTCCATTGGAGTGCTTGCTACTTTGGCATCCTGCAATTGAAACTTCTTCAACATGTCCTGTATATATTTTTTCTGAGTAATATATATCCCTGAATTAGTGTAGACTAATTCAAGTCCCAAAAAATATTTCAATAGACCAAGATCATTGATCTTGAACTCCTTCATCATTTGACTTTTGATATATCTGATTCCATTGACATCATTACCTGTAATGATGATGTCATCAACATAAACACAGAGGTATATTACCTCTGAATTACTTCTCTTGATGAACAGAGAAGTATCTGCCTTGCTCATGACAAATCCTTGGTCTTGGAGATATGTAGTTAACATGTAATTCCATGCCCTAGGTGCCTGCTTCAATCCATATAAAGCCTTTTTTAATTTGGAAACATATGTTACCTTCTTAGGGTCCTCATAGCTAGGAGGTTGTGACATATATACCTCCTCTGAGATCCATCCATTCAAGAAAGCATTCTTGACATCCAATTGGTACATATTCCAATTTTTTGATGTAGCCACACTTACCAACACTCTGATTGTTGGCATTTTGGCCACAGGTGAGAATGTCTCCTCATAGTCAATGCCTTGGGTTTGTGCAAAACCCTTGGCTACCAATCTGGCTTTGTACCTATTAATTGTGCCATCAGAATTTCTTTTAAGTTTGTAGATCCATCTGGATCCTATTACCTTCATTGAGTCCTTCTTAGGTACTAACTCCCATGTGTCACTCTCCTTGAGTGCTTCAATCTCCTCATCCATAGCTTCTTTCCATTCTGAGTTGGTTATTGCTTCTTCATATGACCCTGGTTCTTCATTTGATAAATCTTTGGCAAGATAAACAGAATGTTTAGTAACAAGAGATGTATCATACCCATATCTAATAGGTTTTTTGCTTTCTCTTTGTGATCTTCTAAATGGTTGAGTTGAAGATTCAGGTATGTCTTCAAGCTTCTTCATCTTCATTTTGCCTTTGGACTTCCATGCTTTGAATTCTTCAAGGTTGATAGTATCTTCATCATCTGAACTTGAGGCTTCATTCTGAGTAGGTTCCTCCTTTGTAAGACTTGGAAATTCCTCTTCCAAATCATAGGGTAATTTGACCTTCCTGCATTCATTCTCATACCAAGAATCATTTTCATCAAAGACAACATCTTTGCTTACCATGAATCCCTTATTGATGGGATTATAAAACCTTTTAAATCATACCCAATAAAGATGCATTTTTAAGCCTTTGGGTCTAGCTTACCTCTTATCTGAGAAGGAATGTGTACATATGCTACACATCCAAATATTTTGCAATTGTCAAGTGAGGGTCTCTTACCATGCCATGCTTCATATGGTGTCATGCCATCAAGAGACTTAGATGGTAACCTGTTTATGAGGTAAGTGGCAGTGGAAACACTCTCTGCCCATAGATAGTTAGGTAACCTTTTCTCATTAAGCATAGATCTAGCTGTCTCAACAATTAATCTATTTCTTCTCTCAGCTACCCCATTCTGTTAAGGAGAATACCTTGTGGTTATCTCTCTTTTGATGCCTCTATCCTGCAAGAAGTTTTCAAATTCATTGGAGAAGTATTCACCTCCTCCATCTGACCTTAGCCTCTTCAAATTCCATCGTGTCTGGTTTTCAACTAATGCAAGATATTTTTTAAAGCAATTAAATACCTCATCCTTGTGCTTCATAAAGTACAATACAGTCCATCTGCTATAATCATCAATGAAAGATACATAGTACCTTGAACCTGAGACTGAGGGATCTTTGCTTGGTCCCCATACATGTGTGTGGACAAGATCTAGGTAGTCTTCCTGCATGTATCCTTTCCTTGAGAAGGGTAAACTGTGAGACTTCCCAAATTGACAAGCACCACACTTATAAATCATATGTTGCTTGGATATATTAGGTATCCCAAGCACACATTGGTCCCTGCACATTTGTTTCAAGGTTCTTTCTCCTATGTGCCCTAACCTTTTGTGCCAAATCTCAAGCTCTGAAAGTGTCTGATCTTTATAGTTGTATAGTGCAATGTTCTTTGTATCTTGTAACTCAAAAGTGAAAAGTCTACCTGATTTTTCTCCTTTAGCTATCCTCTTGAACCCATGTCTTGGATCCTCCACATATGCTCCATATTGGTTGAATCTGACCTGCAAACCTTTCTCCACAATCTGACCAACACTCATCAAATTTTTGGTAATGGTTGGTACATAGAGTACCCTGCTCAACAAATTCTGATTTCCATCACAAGTCTTAACATATCCAACTTTAACTACAGAATGCTTTGTGTCATCACCTGTTTGGACTTGATGCTTACCTTTTGGTTCCTCAAGATTAGAGAGTAATGCTACATTGCCAGCCACATGATTTGAACATCCTGAGTCAATGTAGAATAGGTGGTCATCATTTGTACCTGATTTAGAAGTCATGTTCATGATTAGAAGAGAGTCACCGTGCTCCTCTGTGTAGTTGTTGTAATCCTTCCTAGATTTGAATCCTCCTTGGTAGTTGCCATTGTAATTATTGTTGTAGTTGTTGTTGTAGTTATTGTTGTAGCCTTGGTGATGGTTGAATCTACCTCTTGACTGTGAGTAGCCACCGCTTTGATATCCTCTTCCTCTTTGATTCTTGTAATTCCTGAAATACTCATCTGTAGTATGACTTGATAGACCACAAATGTTGCATGGTGAGGAGTTATAAGATCTCCCCCTACCTGGCTTACCTCCTCTACCCCTTCCTCTTGATGATCTACCTCTCCCTACATAGTTGGCTTGGGAGGTAGAACCTTCATCTTCCACCTTCTTGCTTTTGCCTTTATCTTTATACTTCTTATCAGTGTATAGGGCAGAAGAGTTATTACCTTTGGATGTGTCTCCATTTTTGTTGAGCTTTGCTTCATGAGTAAATAATTGTCCCATGAGAGTTGTAAGATCTGGAGTGTGCATGTCCATGTAAAGATCCATAGCTGTGGTGAAGCTTTCCCATTTGTCATCAGCCTTGATCCCATTGATCACTTGCCTTACAATCTGTTCTTCTTCAATCTCTTGTCCTATGCTTGCTAACTGATTTGCTACATCTTTAATCTTGGTCACAAATTCTGAAACAGCTTGCTTAGGTTGCTTCCTTAATGTTGTGAATTCAATCCACAACTGATTTTTCCTAGCCCTTTTGTTGGAGGAAAAATATGATGAAAAGGTTTCCCAAGTCTCTTGGGATGTCTTACAATTTCTAATATGTGGCAAAAGAAAATCAGATATAGAGTTGAGTAAATAAGACCTTGCCAATGCATCCTTAGCACACCATGTGTTGAGCCTTTCATGTTCTTCCTTGGTTGGTAATCCTCTTGTTTTGAATGAGGGCAATTCCTCATCTCCGGAGATGTATCCATAGAGACTTCTTCCTTGTAGGTAGGTCTTCATCCTTAGAGACCATGCTTGATAGTTGTTCCTGTCCAATTTATCAATGAATGAAGGAAAACCATCTCCCATTTTACCTTAGTTTGCTCTGATACCAATGTTGGGAAAGATGGATGGATGCTCCAAGAGATTGAGTAGGTACTGCTAAACCTGCTTTGTACCAGCCCTCTTTTGCTTCAGAGTTGATAACTAGACCTCCTTAGCTTCCCAATGACACCATAAAATGTCCTATGTACTTTGGAGTGATGTGTGTAATGATTGAATCGAAACAGATAACTTTGGAAGTCACAAACTCAAGAAAACCTTCTATTTATGTCTTGACACCTGCTGGGTATTTTGCTCAATATGACCAGCACAATAGGAATTGGAAAAATTTCTTTTAGGGGTATCTAATTAGCTTAGTAAGCTACCTATTCCAAGTGGAATGATGTAAAATAATAAACTATGCTAAGAGGAATCAATTTAGCAAGTTAAGCTATACCCCCGACTTTTTAGGATTGTAGCAAAAAATGACCAGAGATCACCTCGACGCAGATTTCTCCAAAATGGCTGAATAGAATGTCTTCAAACTTTGATAGCATGTAGATTACTTCAAGCTGAATCCAAAAAGCTTGAATCACTGAAGTTGGTGAAGAATTGACCGAGATATGCCCTTGACAAGTTGACAGACTTTTGAGTAGACTAACAGAGAACTCAGAGATAGACAATGTGAATGTATGTATTAATGAACATTTGTATACAACTTCATTGACATGAATATCATTGCCAAATGGTGTAGAGAGGTGTGGGCTAGAGTGTAGACCTCACACACATGCACTCAAAAATCAGTAATGCTAGGCTCGAGAGTGCTCTCTCTACCCCGCGACTTTTCATGACCATTTTTATAAGAGATGGGTAAAAGTTTGAATTCAAATTCAAACTTTTGGCTCCCTATGATCAAGCTCCTAAATGCTTGGAGATATTCTTTCAATCACACAACTAATTTTTCCACGAATCCTTTTGGTAGGTGATTACATGAGATTCCAAGTCAATTTGACTTTTACAATGAGGTAAGGTGGTAATTAGCCACTAGCATATGTTCCTATGCTTCTTCATGTATGTATAAACTTCAATGCATCCTTTGAGCCAAATGTGTAGGCTTGTAATTTACACCAATACAGGACACATACGAGGAACCCCCTCTGGCATGGATGAAGCAGGTAGAAGAGATGGGCCACACGCACGAAGAGCGCATAACAACTCAGATGCTGGCTATGAAAACCATTGAGGAGATAATACTCCAATCTGAATATTTCAAGCACTTGGCTACTAGGCGCTTAATAACCAGTTCAGAGTTACAGTATAAGCCCTACTTTGTGCTCTTGGCAGACTACAACGCTAGAATCAAAAGAGTCACCAATAGGTATCCTTCCTTTGCAACACAGTTCCAACTAGAGGACATCCCAGAAGAAGCTAGAAAAGGTGCCATATTCCAACCTATCTGGAGGCAAAAATTACTTGAGACCTATCCGGAGATGCTACGAACATGGGATCACGCTCCCATGCATTTGAAGTATAACCCTTGCTTTGGGCCAGTGCAACGAAGAAGATCATGGAAGGCATTTGCCATCAAAGTTTAGAACAATACTAATTGCAAACAATGGCTAAATTACCCCTCCATTGCACCCCCAACAGACACACCAACTGTAGCCTACATGACAGCTACTATCAGACACTGGATGCCATGGCTACATCCCATGCCGGATGTCGCCGCGCAGATGATGCTCAAAATCCTGGACATGATGCAAGTAGTGTTAAAGACTTTCCGCAATGTACATAACATCCAGCCTCCAATTCCGATCTTCAACAATGGTAGTTATGACTTACGTTATGATATGAGCACAACTCCGAGTATTCGAGTTGCTTATGCGTGGCACCCAAGAATTAGATATCTTCCTACTTGCCATAAACAAACCTTTGATGATATGTTCACCAGGGGTTTTGGGAATCTCACTCGGAAGTATTTGCACCACAACCCACTCATCTCCTACAACTATTTGCATGTGAACAAACTATGCACTCAGAGCTCTATACCACACCACAACCTGACATCCGGGAGCGGTCAATTGAGATGCTCTTCAAAGAGATCTTGTCAGGGGACTCAGACTCAAAGAACAGGAGCTTGCTACGGACATAGTACAAAAATACATTGATCACCCAGTGGAACAAAGGTCTATCAGAGACGACAGACGCTGGGGGGGGAGAGTGTTGGCATCATATGGGAAGAAGCAAGTACGGGCATACACGTAGATCTAGCACTGAGGCAACCTATTAAATTTTATCAATCTTTACACTACTATAAAAGTGATTCTCATCACTGACAACCATTGTAAATACCGTTTCACCTTTTTATAGCTCCATTTTGTGCAAGCCGAGGAGTCCTCGAGCTTGAGGAGCTTTAGAAGTAATTGCCTACCAGTTTTCATATTTTTTAGACCTCGTTTGAGCCCTCAAATAAGCCCTGGAACTTAATTTTTAACTAGGCCAGGCACTAGGTTTGGACAGGGCCAAAGCTAGTCAAAAACTATAAATAGAGCTAGAGAGCTCATTTTTGAAACTAGCTTCTTGTAGTTTTGAACTTGTATGAGAACGTTGTTGCAATAGAAGTAATTCCATTGTCTTGCTCTCTTTGTTCTTGCAGTGTGTGCGCGTGTGTGTGTATGTGTGTGCATATTGGTGTGCTTCTCACTCACACATTTGTGCCTTCACTTGCTCGAGGTCTTCATACCATCCTCATGTCTTCCCGGATTGACATTAAAGGAGGTGCTACTCATCACTAAGCTACAAAGAGCTCCGTTCACCTTTAACCTTTGGACTAGCCAGGAAAGCTTGATTTGCAACACACATAATGGACATGTTTTGTCGAGACTGATCTTCTTGCAAGAGAAGAGAGACTAACTCCTAAAATGTTAAGGCATTTGGATTTCCTTTCATCATCAAACGAAGAGTGGAGTCAAAATGCTCATATGAGTCGAGAAGGCCATTCAAAACAATTTGCACAAGTGAACTATGAGGCAAGACTTCATGAGCAAAAATCAATTATTCCTTCAGATCCTTGATCTTTGTCAAAAAAACTATCCATGGAATCTCTTTCATTCATGTGCTCACTCTCCAACTGTTTTCAGAGGTGTAGCTCAGTGATGAGTAGCACCTCCTTTAATGTCAATCTGGGAAGACATGAGGATGGTATGAAGACCTCGAGCAAGTGAAGGCACAAATGTGTGAGTGAGAAGCACACAAACATGCACACACATACACACACACGTGCACACACGACAAAAACAAAGAGAGTAAGACAATGGAATCACTTCTATTATAACTAAGTTCTCATACAAGCTCAAAACTACAAGAAGCTACCCCCCAAAAATGAGCTCTCTAGCTCTATTTATAGTTTTTGACTAGCTTTGGCCCTGTCCACACCTAGTGTCCAGCCTAGTTAAAAATTAGGTTCTAGGGCTTATTTGAGGGCTCAAACGAGATCTAAAAAATATGAAAATTGGCAGGCAACTACTTCTAAGGCTCGTCAAGCTCGAGGACTCCTCGGCTTGTACAAAATGGAGCTACAAAAAGGTGAAATGATATTTACAAGGGTTTTTAGTGATGAGAATCACTTTTAAAATGGTGTAAGGTTTGGAAAAATTTAATGGGTTGCCTTAGTGCTAGATCTGCATGTATGTCGTACTTGCTTCTCCCCATATGATGCCAACACTCTCCCCCCCCCTAGCGTCTATCGCCTCTGACAGACCTTTGCTCTGCGGTTTGGTCAATGTAGTTCTGGAGAATGTCGGTTGCCACTTCTTGTTCTTTGATCCGTAGTCCCCTGATCAGGTCTCGTTGAAGGGCATCCCAGTTGACTGCTCCCGGTATGTCCGGTTGTGGCGTTGTGTAGAGCTCTGAATGCATCGTTTGTTCGCACGCGAAGAGTTGTAGCAAATGAGTGGGTCGTGGCGCGAACACTTCTGAGTGTGCTTCCCAGAACCCCATGGTGAACATATCGTCAAAGGTTTGCTTGTAGCAGGCAGGGAGATATCTGATTCTTGCGTGCCATGCATAAGCAACTCGTATGCTCGGGGTTGTGCTCATATCATAAAGTAGGTCATAATTACCATTTATGAAGCCGAGAATCGGAGGCTGAATGTGACATACATTGCGGAAGGTTTTGAGCACTACCTGCATCATATCCAAGATTTTGAGCATCATCTGGGTAGCTATGTCTGGCATGGGGTGAAGTCGTGGAAGCCAATGTTTGATAGTAGCCATCATATATGCTACTGTAGGTGTGCTTGTGGGTGGTGCGATCGAGGGGTAATTCAACCATTGCTTGCAGTTTGTGTTGTTCTAAACCTTTATAGCAAATGCTTTCCATGATCGTCTCCTTTGGATTGGTCCAAAGCAAGGGTTATATTTCAAATGCATGGGAGCATGGTCCCATGTCCGTAGCATTTCTGGATAGGTTTCCAGTAATTTTTGCCTCCAGATGGGTTGGAATATGGCCCCCTTTTTGGCTGTCTCTGGGATATCCTCTGGTTCGAACTGAGTTGCGAAGGTAGGGTACTTGTTGGTGAGGCGTTTGATCTCAGCATTATAGTCAGCCAGTAGTACAAAATAGGGTTTATACTATAACTCTGAACTAGTTATCAGTCTTCTAGGGGCCAGGTTTCTGAAATACTCTGATTGAAGTATGGTTTCTTCAATGGTCCGCATTGCCCGCATTTGAGTAGATATACATTCCTCGTGAGTTGGCCCCATTTCTTCTACCTGTTTCATCCATGCCGAAGGGGGTTCCTCATATGTATCTTGTCCTTCCTCCGTGATTCGTCCTCCTAGAAGTGGTTGAGGCTCATAGTTGTCCTCAAATGTTTCCTCCACTGGAATGATTACTGCTTCTTCTTCTAGTGGCTGATCCGGTGGAGAGGGGGGTCGTTCATATTGTAACAATTTGATCTTTAATTCAGCCACCTGCTGTCGTAGCTCAAGTACCTCATTGGTCATTGATGATTCAGGGTCTGGTGAAGTTGCCGCATTGGCCATCTCTTTAGGTGTTGGTGGGTGTGGTGTAGGCACTTGGGATCCTTGTAGTTCCTTTACCTAGTCTACCAACTGGTCATGTGCCTCCAAGAGGGTTGCATAATCTTCTAACACCTGCTGAATGTGTTCTGAGGGAACAACTTGGAATTTGGCAGGGTCTATAGGTGCTCCAGGGGTATTTTCCATGGCTGCTTCTAGATTCTCCTGGTTTTGTTGTTGTAGCCTTTTGTTCTCTTCTTGAGCCGCTGCTAAGTGGCGATGAAGTAAAGCCATGTTTCTTTGTAGTCTAGCATTGCGGCCCAGCTGATCTCTAAGTTGTTCTTCCATTACCCTAGTCGTCTCTATATGTTTGGCTTCGAGCTCCACCTGGGATTGTTGGAGGGTAGTCCCTTCATGTTGTAGTGCTGTATTACTTAGCTCCAAGGCATTGACACGTGCCTGGAGTTGAGCCGAGAGATTGCACAACTCTGTTTTATTTTCTTCCAGTAACCTATACTCTTGCTTAAGTTGAGTGGACGCTTCGAACATGGTGTCTAGTGCATTACTAAATGATGTGGATGCAGGGGTAGAGGTGGAAAATGCAAAGGGTCGGGAAATGGGAAAGGGAAAAGTGGATGATGTGCCTATGAGTGAAGTGAAATGTGATGATGTTGGAACAAACGTGGTGGTGGGTGCTCCTGTGGGTGATGAAATGTCCATGGGATCGGACGTGATAGTGTGTGGTGTGAATTGTGAATACGGGAATGGTAGGTGGTGTGTTAGTGGCAGTGAATGTGGGGGAGTTGGGTTGGGGAAGGGACTTTTTATTAAAATTCTCAACTTGTTGGAGTATATTTACAAGTTGTGTCCAGAATGGAGGTTGGGTGATTTGGGTTGATTCCGAGGGGGTTAAAAGGGGTACAGTGGATAGGGGTTGGGAGGGAGGAAATGTATTGGTGGATGGAAATGGGTGTGTTAAGGTTTGGCTAGTGGCAAGTGGCTGTCCGAGGGCTGGGAGATATGAAGGGTGACCTGTTATAGTTTGATCGGTGGCAGGATGACCTATATGGGGTTCAGAAAATTGGGTGGAAGTGGTGGATGTAGGTAAAGGGGAGGATGGAGAAATGGTGGTGTGTATAACGGTTTCACCATGGGTGGATACTGGTTGTTCAGGAAGGATAGTGGGGAAGGGTTCTAAGGGCTGGATGGGAGGTGATGGTGGAGATGGTATCTGTGTATTTACACCTGGTTCCTCACTGTGAGTTGGGCTGGCCATGTGAACATCTTCTGAAGTGGTGGTAGGCAAGGTGGTAGAGACTTCCATTTGAATCATTTTTCCCCTTCGCGATTGCGTATTGATCCTTCGTTGGTCATATTGATGGGTAGTGCGCTGTACCATGGTCCTCATGGCTTCCACTATCCCACAGGTATCTGCCAAAAGACTCAATGATTCTACAAAATGTGGGTCCACATTCTCCGCTTGCAGCATCTAGTTCACCAGTGCCCTATTTGCTTCTTCTGATAGCCTATGTCTCTTTTGTACCTGCTTGATCGTTTTGTAGAGCCGTTTGAGTTGTGTAGTGTAAGCTGGGGCTTCCTCCTCACTCTCCTCCGGTTCATTCCTTTGCCTCTCCACTTGTTCATGTGTTCTGCCCGCCTGCGTGCATTGTGCCTCATCTTCCCAATGTACTCTTCGTGCTTCACCATGTGGTCGTGTTCTCTGGAATGGAGATTCAGGGCCGTCGATCTCAGAAAAACACTCACTCTCAGATAGGTGGGCTGTCTACAGGAAGCTTTCAAAATCAAAATTTGGATCCTCTGCCAAAATGGCCATGGATGCAAACTCAGCATCTGTGGGTAGTGGAGGGGCAGATGGAGTGGGTTGTACCATACCCCCTGATTGTGTTCCTTGGATATGGATAGTGAAAGGGGCAACTTGTTCCTCTTCTCTGAGGGAGGCTTCTGTGGTGGCCTCACGAGGGATTAGAACCTGTGAAAGCGAACCACGCATTCTTTTTGTAGGTTGCACCCCTGACTTCCGCCCCTTGAAGAATTCCAGTTGTGAGTACTTAAGGGCCCTTGCGATCGGTACATCATAGGCAAGGCATCTGTAGATAATTCTAGTAATGGCACAGTAGCCATTCAAAGTAGGCTTCCGCACTCCTCGCTTGCCTGCTTCATATAATTGGTCTAGGATCCATAGGGGCATTTTAATTGGCAAGCCTCCAGTCTCTGCTAGGTATAATCCATACCATATTTTCTTGTGAGGTTGGGTGAACTGGTCTTGCGCTGGAAATGCGAAGTGTTGAAGGCACATCCGCAGTGGTATGGCGATGTTGGGGGTGAGGGCACACATTTCTTTCAACTTCTTGATTTTGTTGTTCTTCATCGACTCTGGTATCAAAGGATCTCGGTCGGAGGGTACATGGGTGCCATACATCTGAAGGGCCTCCCTGATTAACGTGATATTCAACTCAAACTTCTTCATTTCTTCTTGGTTTGATAGAGAGGGCACCAGGAATGTGCCTGAATGATCTTTATCTCCTGTCGCCTTGAGAGTTGCAATCAAGTAGTAGCACCGAAGAAAATCCGGTCTGGGCAAGGCTGCACTAAAATAATCTTGCAATCCCGCTTTTTGCCAAATATCTTGAAGAGGGGCAACATTTTGCAATGCTTCAAATTCTCGTGAGAAGAACTGAAAGGTCCACCACACTCCTCCACATTCCAACTTGGATTCTCAGATATGATCTACGTCTCCCAAATCTCCTGGCATCTCATTGAACCAGTGAGAATGCCCCTTTACTCTTTCTTCTCACATTCACAAGCTCTTCAGGCCTTGCTGTCAGTGGGGCCTCCACAGGCATGGTATCCCAATTGCTTTGAGTGCTAGTGCCTGCCTGAGAGCTTGTGCCTGCTGCTGCTGCCATGAGAATCGGGTGCTTATCTGCTAGAAGAAGAAAGGCACATTAGTGTTGCATAGGAAACAAGATGTAATGGTGTTCCCTTCACAATACTAACATGACAATCCCGAAGGTTAGTGGTTAGGGTGAAGTGTTCGTGATAGATGTAAGTGATGGTTAGTGGTTAGGGTACTCCTAAATGCATACTGTGGACATGCAAAGTACTCAGAATGCACCTACATCAGAGTGGATGGATTTACAAAATTGGGACTGGGGGTTTGATACAGGGTCTAAGTCTCCAACTTTGATAGAGGATTCGTAGCTCTTAGAGCTAATGACAGGTAAGGATTTATGAACAAGATTGTGATGGATTTGGGACCTTTTGGGTACCCATTTCCAGACATTACTCGGTTTGACTGAGTGTGGGTTAGTGTGGGATTTAGGTAGAGTTCCTGAGTTGTTTGTCGAGAGGACTTGTGAGTGTTGAATTATGCCAGTGACTAGAGTTGGCGCTATTTGGGCTCGTAAACAGGCCTTGGGCACCCATATCTGTCTAGCATTGGGGCTAGCCTTCATTGACTGCTTAGGGACCCAAATAGACGTGGTATGCCTAGGAGGTTGCCTAGGGTACTCCTTCACTTTTGACCTTGATGGTGAGGCTCGCTTGATGCTTTTTTGAGAACCTGTCTCTGGAGCCGTGGTTTTTTCCCCTTTGCGTATCCAGATCTGCTTCATGCCGCGAGGTACTTCATGTTGCCAGAGTTGGTGCTCATGCTTCTTGTTCATCTGCCTCCTCAGTGTCGGGTGTTGCTGAGCCTTCCCCTTTAGATTCTTCTCTAGAACAGATGGGAGTTCCTCCTTGACTTCTGTACCTTTGGCAAGAGTGACAAGCCTCTGCACCATAGAACTTTGGACAAGAATAACATTATCTTCATGTGGGTTCCTGGAGGGACCAGGAGTTGGTGCCTGTTCTAAGGGTTTGAGTGCTTGATTTTCTAATTCAATCGTAAGACGACTTTGGCCTACCCAAGCCTGAAGAAGTCCACTTCTTAGGTTGAGGTTGACTGCGTGATCATAGATCCAGTCTTGGCCCAAGACAAGAGGTTCGGTAAGATCCTCGTCTTCACACACTAGCACTTTTGCTGGCACGAGGACCTCTTGAATGTAGAGGGGAAGTTCCATCTCTCCCATGCAAGGGGTTTCAACACCTCCTAATCCTATCAGATATGCTTATAGGGGTTTTCCCTCCAATTGCAACTGCTGGCAATAAGAAAGCCGAACTGCACTAGTGGCTGCTCCTGAATCAATTAAGGCTCTTACGGTCCTTGTACTGTCTCCTTGTCCAACTTCTAGGGTCACAAAAGGTCGTCGATCCACTATCTTATGGGTCCACTTACCAGAAGCCTCACACATAGCAATGTGATAACCATGAACTTCATGATTGTCATTCATGGGTTGATCTCTACCTTACCTTCGCAGTTTCATTCGTCGAATGCGTTCTAAAGCTTCGGCCTGTGCTTCTTCACGAGTTCACTTTTCCTCTTCCTTACGTTTCTTTGCAGTATTAAGTCGATTGAGCATTTCTTCAGTTAAGGGTTCTTGATATAGCTTGACTCTACATCCGCTTATGTAACGTGGTAGTACCTCACCCTCTAGAGTGGCTAGTTGTACTACTCCACTTGTGGAGATCCTATTGATAATCATTGGTCCATAGCCTCTTTTCTCTAATTTTCGTGCATGTTGCTTTAGTGTGTAGACTAGGACTAGGTCTCCTGCTTTCAATCCTTTATCCTTCACATGTGTATCAAAATATGCCTTCTGCCTCTTCTTGGCTGCATAGATTCCTGCTGCAGCTCTCAATCGTGTCTCACCTAAACGTTCAAGATCAAAGATTCTAGAGGATATTTCATGGCCAATCCAGTCATGCTCTTGTGCTACTCGTAATGTAGGTATCAAAAAATCCAATGGTAGTACCGCATTCTGGCCAAACACCATCTGAAATGGTGTGGCTTGGAGTACCATTTTATAGGCCACTCGGTATGCCCAAACAGCGTGGTGTAGCTGTTTGTCCCAATCAGAGCGTTTGTTATTCACCAGTTTAGTCAGCACATTGCATAAGATCTTATTTGTGCTCTCAGCCTGGCCATTAGCTTGTGGATGATAGGGAGCAGACTTCTTATGTATCACCAAGAATTCTTGGAGAAGGTTTTCTATGACTTCATTCAAGAAGTGTGTGCCTCTATCACTCACCAACTCTATTGGCAATCCGTACCTCGTGAACACATTTTCAAATAAGAACTTTGCTGTTGTTTGAGCATCATTTTTTGTAGTGGCTTTCACTTCTACCCACTTGGCTAGATAGTCTGTGGCCACGATGATATACTCAGCATGTGAACCCTTAGCTGGGGGATTAATAGGACCCACAAAGTCTATTCCCCACTTAGAGAATGCACGTCCACCCATCATAGGCTTCAAAGGCATCTCATCCTTGCGTATGGGATACTGGGTTCGCTGACAAACCTCACACCTCTTCACATAGGTATGTGCATCCATGTGAAGGGTGGGCCACCAAAATCCTACAAATAGAATTGCCTTGATCACCCTATCTGGACCGAAGTGTCCTCCTGCTACACCTTGGTGAGCAGTCTCTAATATCTTGAGGTATTCGCTCTCATGAACACACAGTCTTAGGTAACCATCTTTACCACGTTTGTATAAATTATCACCAATGATTGTGTAATCCAAGGCTTCTTGTTCCAAACTTCTTTGTCTGGCCAAATTCATATCTTGAGGGAATGTTTTCGTCCTCAAGAAGGCTACTAATGGTTCACTCCAATCTGGCACTAAAGACACTCGATAAAGAGTGGCATGTTCCATTGGTGGTTTAGTGCAGCAGATTGGGCATTCTTTGCACATTCTATGGACATCAACTTCCATAGTTGGCCAATGCACTCCTAGTCTCCTCAAGGTCTGTAGGGTTCGTTGTTTTGAGTAGTGTTGCTCTAATGCACTTACATGTGCTAATTGCAACCACTTAGCGTACTCGTCCTCCTCTACGCAATAGGCTAATACTCCCTGATCGGTATGCTTGTACATACTTCCTGCCAAGATATGATACTTTTGAGATCTTACTATCTCTCTATCTTCTGTGTGCATTACCGGGTGATTAGGACCGTATGTCAATACTGGCACTAATGGCTTAGCCCACTGAGGTACAACTTCCAAATTAAACAAGTAAGCATCAGGTAAGTCATCTGATACTCCTTGTGGGGCCTCTCCAGACGTGAGCCTAGAGAGATGGTCTGCTCTCAAATGAGTCCTGCCTTTCCTCACTACTACCTCAAAGTCATATTCCATTAGTAAGAGAAACCATCTTACTAATCTGCCTGTATTACATGGCTTTTTTACCAGGTACACTAGAGCTTGGTGATCAGTAAAAAATTTGAACTTATTTGCAAGCAAATAGTGTCTAAACTTTTTAACTGCGTACACCATGCCTAATCCTTCTCGTTCAGTGGTTGTATAGTTCTGTTCAGCAGCATTCAATTGTCTACTGGCATAGGCAATAGGGAGATCCATATTACCTTCACGCGTAGGTTGTGCGAGTACACACCCAATAGCATAATTGGATGCATCTACATGAACATGAAAAGGCTTATTCCAATCTGGTATGGTCAAGATTGGTGCTGAACATAATCGCCGTTTAAGCTCATTGAAGGAATTCTCACATTCATCAGTCCACTCAAAGTTAGTCAGAAGTTCGTACATGGGCTTTGCAATGACAGCATACATGTGAATGAACCGGCGGTAGTAACCACAATGCCCCATGAAAGCCTGTACTTCCTTGACGTTCTTTGGCCTAGGTAGTTCTGCAATGGCTCTCACTTTCTCTTCGTCAGTGGATATGCCGTTCTTAGACACTATGTGTCCTAGAATTTTGCCTTGCCTGACCATGAAACCACACTTTTCTGGGTTCAGGCAGACTTGATATTCTCTGCATTTATCAAAAATTTGTCTGAGTTTAGGTATATGGGTCTGTCTAATGTTGGAATGAGCGCAAAGATCATCAACATAGACTTCCACATTCTTCCTCAAGAACTCTTTAAACACGTGACACATCAATCTTTGAAAGGTAGCAGGTGCATTGGTAAGCCCGAATGGCATTACCCGAAAAGGCAAATATGCCCCACTCTATGGCAAAAGCCGTCTTATGCTGATCTTTTGGTGAAATGGCTACTTGATTGTAGCCAGAGAACCCATCTAGGAAGCTGTACACTTCCTTGCCTGCTACCCTTTCTAATAAATGCTCGGTGATAGGAAGCAGATAACTATCCCTAATAGTGGCTGTGTTAACCTTCTTCAAGTTAATGCATACACGTAATTTGCCATTCTTTTTGGGCACCACTACAATGGGGGATACCCATTCAATATGCTCAATTTCATAGATAAATCCAGCTTCAACCAAGCGATCTATCTCTTCCTTGATCTTGGCCGCATAGTTGTCATTGTATGTGTATAGCTTTTGCTTAGAGGGCCTAGCCTCTGAAGTCATGGGTATCATATGTGAGCATATGTCAAGTTCTACACCTTTCAGGTCCTTGTAGCTCCAAGCGAATACATCTCTGTACTCTCTTAACAAAGCTACCCACTCTTGCTCTTCTTCTTCCGTCAGGTCATGCCCTATGTAGGTGCATCTTTCTTCTTCCTCTTCTATGGCGACAACTATTTTCTTGGTAGTTTCCTTGCTATCATAGGCCTCTCCTGCT
This sequence comes from Ceratopteris richardii, assembly GCA_020310875.1. Taxonomy (NCBI): domain Eukaryota; kingdom Viridiplantae; phylum Streptophyta; class Polypodiopsida; order Polypodiales; family Pteridaceae; genus Ceratopteris; species Ceratopteris richardii. Next base: position 67,510,215 of record CM035426.1, on the reverse strand, counting down.
TGTGCCTCATGTTTAGGAATTCTTATCATGGCTCTCCTATCATCTATCTCATATTTTTTAAAGTTTTCAGGGACCTCAAACAAGGATTCTTATGCCTCCGGAGTGACTTCTTTCTTCTTTCTTTTCTTTCCTCCACTCTTAGTGGCTACTTGTGTGGCTAACCTCACCTCATTCGTGATTTCTCCGTGTCTCTGGGGGTAAGCTTCAACTTCATAGAAGTATTCTTCATCTGATGCAAAAGGTGGGTCCATAATGATTGACTCTAAGTCGGAGTCACTTGCATCCTCAAATGTATCCGGGCTAGGTTTGCATTCTTCTAAAACTGCATCTCCCATGATTGGCTCTATTGAGAAGACTGAAATGTCATAGCCATCCTCATCACAGTGGGGTGTCCACTGCTCTTCATTGATGGCTACATCCATTGTTGCTAAAATTTCAGCCCAACCGTGAGGCTCAAACTCTTCGTCATGAAAAACTACCAGTGCATAGGCTGGGTCTTGAATTGATCTATGGGTTTCTTTTGCACCTACCTCTCTGGCTTTCTCTCTCTTCTCTTCTTCTACTGCTACCTTACACATCCATAAGTGAGTGTCTTCATGCATCCACGAGGATCCGGATCCTATGGAATGCACAGATTCAGTCTCATCTTTGGCTCTATGGATGGGATTCCATTGAATAGGCGGTACATCTCTATGAGAGTAATCCTTGAGATTCACTTTGGTTGTAACACCTAGATGTTGCAAATACAAGGAATTGGTTCCCCAATCCTCTACCACTTGCAATTGCCGCATAAATGACCTTCCCAAAATCATCTCGTAGGCTTGGTTTTTGCTAAAGTCGCATATAGCAAAAGTATGCTCAAACTCAACACCACATGTAGTGAGAGTTATTCCTTCTAGCAATCCTAAGGGCCTTTCAATATGACCATCAACCATGTGCAATTTCATCTCGTCGATCGGAGTGCTGGCTTGCCCCAACGCTTCCATAGGGAAGTGGTAGCAATTGCAACTCCTGCACCTGAGTCCAAAATTGCCTTGGTTGTGTATCCCTGATGGGCAACTGGGAGATAGGTATTTCCTTCTTCTCCTTCACTCATGTCTCCTATCTTATCCAATGGTATTTCAGGCACTGTTCTATGAGATCCTACCTGGGAACGCGATTTCGCTATGTCTGGCACTTGTTTGGCTACGTGTTTCCACACTTCTGGCTTAACTTTGAGTAGCTCTTCTAAAGTGAGATTGCACTGCACTTTAGTGTTCTTTACTACCTCTGTATTCCTAGGTATGATTGAATCTTTGTTTCTTATAATGACTGTGGGTGATCTCAGGCAAGTAGACTTGGTTTCCCATGGGCCTGTGAAATGTGGTAACTCTTGCAAGGAATTAGACTCAAAGTCTAACCTCTCATGAGAGTGGACACTTTCCTATTCTTCATAAATAGAAGGGATGTCCTGTGGGAACTGATCATGTGCGTCGTCCACGAGTTCAATTGGAGGAGGGACTTCACTCTCCTTTGCCCACTTCTCTTCTTGAATCTCTCTCAGGAACTCTGGTGAATACCTATTCATAGAAGAAGAGGTGTCTGGTTCAGTGGAGTTAGGCACATAAGCTCCCTGGGGAGGAATGCTTATTCTATCACTTGCCCTCTCCTTAGCCTGGGAGGTGGCTCCTTTTCCAGACTTTGCAAGTAACCTCTCCAATCTATCCAATAGACCATCAAAGTGCAATGGTGTTTTGATGGGGTTAGAGCCATTGAACAAGCAACTGGCTTCAAACATGGCTTGCGCCAATTTGACCATTTTAGCACAAAGCTTTGTTCGCTCTATCTCTAGATCGGCTCTAGGGTAACATTTCTCATGATATGTTACACTGGGCCCTTCTTGGATCCTGGCCTGATATGCTTTAAGCATCATATCTAGATCTTCAGGAGTGGGATCCGCTAGGACTGATCCTACTCTGGGTGGTGGGTGGGTTAAGGGTGGTGTATTGAAAGGTTGGGGAATGGAAGAAGATGGATTGGCAGGTAAAGGGGAAGGTGGTGGAGGGGTGGTGTGAGAGTGGTTTTGAGATGCGAGTTCACTTATCTTTGCTTTGGTTTCTCTCAAGCTTTCGCTCATTTTCTGTGACCATTGTCTTTTCATTCTCTCCTGGCTATCTCTCCATGCTCTTGTCCTTTTCTTGGTTATACTCTCTGTCTCACTAACCTCAAAACTCTTTTCCTGCCCTACTCCTTGAGTTTGCTGCAAGGCTTGGGCTCTAGTGACCACATGCACTGGGGCTGTGGAAGTTATACTTCCCGTAGAGTCTACCACGAACCCAATGACGTTGATAGGAGTGATTTTAGGCATGTTATTAGGGTTCTTTGGGCAATCTCGTAGGAGATGCTCTTTTCCGCAGTCTTGACAAAAACCCTGAATTGTCACTGGTTGGGGTTGTGTAGGGGAAGGCAGTGGACAATCACGTATAAGGTGATCTCCCTGACATCTGAAGCATGGTCCTCTAGGAAATGGGGTTCGTACCTGCCTAGGTTGAGGTCTAGAGTTGGGGTTTGTGTACATGACATTAGCCTGTGGGCTATCAATATGTGTGGAGTCAAAACTATGGTCACTTGGATCACTGTCTGATAGCAATGGGGTGACTGGGACTATGGCTCTATTCGGATTTTCTTCAGCTGATGCATATTTCACTGGGATCACATTGGTTGGAGCAGGGGGTTGCTACACTAGGACTGGTTGAGGTCTCTGCTGCCCTTGATAAGGTGGCTGATAAGGTTGCTGTGGCCTGTTGTATTGTTGTGGTGGGTACTGATTCTGGTATCTACCCTGTTGTGGATATGGCTGAGGGTAATTTTGCCTAACAGTTTGTTTGTTATATGGGCAGTCCTGTGTAGTGTGGTTGGTGTACCTTCGCTCTATGGTGCAGTACTGACTACTAGGATTCACCTGGGGTTGGGCCATAATGGGACATACATTTTCCATATGGTCACCTCCACAAGTGTAGCACTGCTTAACTGGGGCAAATCTTGGAATTTGTTTGCTAGAGACACCTAGTTTTTGAGCTACCTTCTCTGCAAGTTCCTCAACGGATGTGGATTGACCAGATGTGAGGCTACTAGAGCTATCCGAATCCTTATAGATTTTTGATAGTTCTAACTCCTCACCTAGATTATCCTCAATGTCTATGCACATGCGCACACACTCTTCTATAGTTCTGGGGTCCTTCAGATGCACATATGACCTGAGCTTGGTGCTCAACAATCCATCTAAGAACAAAGCCACTTGCTTGGCTGGTGTGGGTAGCTCAGGCATCGGGCACCTCTCTAGGTATTGCCTAAACCATCTTCCTGCTAGTGTGACCATCTCTTGAGGTGTTTGCTTGAAGCTATGAATTAGTGAGGAAGTGTTGTGCCTTATGTCGCTCTTAGAAAACTCAATGATAAATGCCTCTAGGAGCTGGTCTTTGTTTCTGAAATGCCTCTCGTTCAGTGCTTGAAACCACGTAAGGGCAGTGTTCCTAAGGGTTAGACCAAAAGCATTATATTATGTGAATAGGTCCTCTACCTGTTCAGCTTTCAAGACTTGCCTAAATTCTGCCACATGGTCATAAGGGTCTCCAGTGCCATCGAAGTAATTCTTCATGGACTTCACCAGTTGAGTTGGCCTCAGGGTCCTAGTGTGTTCTCTTGGCCTTGGCAAAGGAAAATCATCAGCATTTCTTTGGTTCCTTGGGTCTCTAAATCTCTCGGTTTCTTCTCTATCTGTCCCTGTTCTCCTTTCTCTTCCTTGGGGGTTGGCAAAGCTTACTTCAGGTCTATCTCTACTTCTATCTCCTTGAGCTCCATGAGCTTGGGAGGTGCCAGCTCCTTGGTGACTGTAGGACATATTGGACCATGGTTGGGGAAAAACAAATTCACCCTTCCATGTGTAGGCATGTCTGCCATGCTCGGTGACCACGAAGATCCTCTCTGATGTATTGTCTAGGTAGGTTACTTTGCCTGGGCTATCAGGGTCTTTAAACTCATAGATTGTGAGAGCACTTACTTCTTGAGGCTAGGCAGTTTTATACCTCCAAAAAGCCTCAACCGTTTCTCGGTTTAAAAGCAAATCTATGCTTTTATTATCCTGTGGAATCCACTCTGGAGTCATGATTCTGGTCAAGACGGATTTACCACGGGGAGTTCTTGGCTCTCTCTCTAAATTCCCTTGCTCTATATCACCCATGTCAGTCTCCGCAATCACATTTCCCAACTCATCTGTTTTATCAGGAAGAGTGGTGACTACATATATAGTCCCCTCTTTATCTAGGTATGCTCCATTCTCGAACTTGACTACCGGGTGTTCTAGTCCATGGGGTTGATCGGGGTTCTTAATCTGGACCACATATCTTCTCAGGCCGTCTTTGTAGATGCGAGCACCTAGACGATTAGTCCTGATGTATTCCAATTGAGTCTTGTAAGGTCCTTCTGGCTTTTCTAGATAAGCCACCCCTGAACTGCCTACAAGTCTCTCCATGTTATAGGACATCTCAGAATCACTTGTTTCTGATTGGGGAGTGTATGGGTAATCACTCAACTGCTTGGCCCAAGACCTAGTAGTGTGATTGACACTAGCTTCAGAAGATCTGAGGCTTTGTCTGTCTCGGCCTAAGTGTCTGCCTGACCTAAGGTTCATATGCTTGGTTTCTCTACCCCCTTGGTCCCAAGTACACTCTCGTTGCAGGTTAATTGGCACCAATCACTTTATTTTTTTTAGTTGATTATTATGTTTGTGATCTTGTCTGATATCACGTCGTCAGGAATACTTAAGTGAATTTCCCGCTTGATAATTGATCGATTCAAGTTTACTATTTTTCCCTTAGGGTTTTCGCACTTAAGTCCTACTTAATGCTTGCACTTGGTTGATTAGTTCTCTTAGACTTATTTCGTGCCTGAAGCTGACCTAATTAATTACCACACCTAAGTCGTACTTAACATAGGCTAGGAATTGACAAAGGAGGGTTGAGAGAACTCCCAACCTCAATACTCTGGTTGCTCAGACTGCTACACCGGCCCAAGAAGCCTTCTCCCAAGCTTGGTACTCACCCTTGCTAGCTTGCCTTGGAATACCTTGAGTGCACGCAATGTTCCTGCAAAATTTCACAAGTTAATATAGCTCATTTACCACAATGAATTGAAAGACACACATCAACAATTATGGGCCCCCCTTGGAGTAACTCACTGTACCCCCAAAATCTTATGACCACCTAGTTCCACCTAAAGGTCAACTTAAAAATACATGTTCTAAAACTCCACGTATGATTCTTACAAAAACCAAACAAGGTCCACGTAGGATTCTCAACAAGCTTTCCAACGAGACCAAAATCTCATCAACCGGAGTTCGTATGGTGAAGTTATGAACAATCAGGCACTTAGGGGTCAAAACAGGCTCTCAGGGTTCAGGAGCTTTCTCCCTGGTTTCTAGGTCTTTTGCCCACTCCTAAGGCTCTAATGTTATCCCAATGTGTCCAAAATTAAGCCCACATATACCTCAATTCACTCAATTAATTCACTCTAAAATTCCATGCGTTAAGCCCATGTATCGCGATAGGTCGGGTCGAAGTGTCGTGATAGGTGGAAGTGTCGCGATAGGTCGGGGTGTCGTGATAGGTCGGGGTGTCGCGATAGGTCGGGGTGTCGTGATAGGTCGGGGTGTCGTGATAGGTCGGAAGTGTCACGATAGGTCGGGGTGTCGCGATAGGTCGGGGTGTCGTGATAGGTCGGAAGTGTCGTGATACTCCGGTGTGTCGCGATACTTCGGTGTGTCGCGATACTTCGGTGTGTCGTGATACTTCGAGGTGTCGCGATAAGTCGTGGGTATCGCGATACTTCGAGGTGTCGCGATACCTGAGGGTGTCGCGATAGGTGGGGTCGGTGTGTCGCGATACTCTGAGGTGTCGCGATAAGTCGGGGGTATCGCGATACTTCGAGGTGTCGCAATAGGTCGGGTTATGGTGAATTTTGCTATTCTATCTAGTGATCCTAGGAGCTCTGGGCCTGCGCAGTGTCGTGGTGCACTCAGAATCGTGATCGGGTGAAGTTTCCGGAGTGTCACGATAGCTCGAGCTCGATGCCTCGGGGCTTGCGCAGACAAAAATCCGTACCTGCTGAGCTTGCTGGAGATGATGATGGAGCTAAAACCTGCAAGAAACATACAAAAAACACACACAAACAAGGACACACACTCGCTCTCTCTCAAACTCGCACAAAGCAAATGAGGGAAATGATTTGGAAGTGGGAATATAAGGTGGTGAAGAAGATGAAGATGGAGATGAAGATGGAGATGGAGATGGAAAAAAAAATCAGAAATTTACCTACTACTTACCATTCCAACGCGTCCTCTCTACGTCTTACCATCACACTCTCGTCCTCAAAGCTCAATCCCCGGCAACGGTGCCAAAATTTGGTGTAGCTCAGTGATGAGTAGCACCTCCTTTAATGTCAATCCGGGAAGACATGAGGATGGTATGAAGACCTCGAGCAAGTGAAGGCACAAATGTGTGAGTGAGAAGCACACAAACATGCACACACATACACACACACGTGCACACACGGCAAAAACAAAGAGAGTAAGACAATGGAATCACTTCTATTATAACTAAGTTCTCATACAAGCTCAAAACTACAAGAAGCTACCCCCCAAAAATGAGATCTCTAGCTCTATTTATAGTTTTTGACTAGCTTTGGCCCTGTCTAGACCTAGTGTCCAGCCTAGTTAAAAATTAGGTTCCAGGGCTTATTTGAGGGCTCAAACGAGATCTAAAAAATATGAAAATTGGCAGGCAACTACTTCTAAGGCTCCTCAAGCTTGAGGACTCCTCGGCTTGTACAAAATGGAGCTACAAAAAGGTGAAATGATATTTACAAGGGTTTTTAGTGATGAGAATCACTTTTAAAATGGTGTAAGGTTTGGAAAAATTTAATGGGTTGCCTTAGTGCTAGATCTGCATGTATGCCGTACTTGCTTCTCACCATATGATGCCAACAGGAGGTAAGCAACACGAGCCTCATTCCTTTCCTGGTATAAAGTGGTAAGTGTATCCCAAGCATCCTTAGCTATTCTACAAGAGTGAATGTGAGGAATAATGGCATTTTTGATAGACAAGGCTATCAATGCATGTGCTTGAGCATCTCTGCCATGTGCAGTAGAAAGCGTAGCATGAACATGAATTTGTAGAATATCACCATCTTCGATGCCATCTCGATTAGCTTTAGTACCTATATTTGCAAGTGTAATAGGACATTTTTTGACACCCTGCACAATATTCCATAGTCCTTCTACAACTAATACATGTCACATCATATAAGACCATAATGGGTAATTGGTACAGTCCAACTTATCCTCAATAGCCAAGATATGGAATACATCACTACTTTCAACCATGGCCACTGACCAAAATACCTCGATGTAGAAAATTGATTGTATCTCAAAAAGTTAAATAGAAGTACCTTGTCGAGTTCTACTAAACCTGTAGCAGACTTTGAGATGCTTATATTGGCAAACCGAAAGCTGAATATATATTTGGCACAAAAAGATGAAATAGTTTACACATATTCGAAGGCCAAAACGAGCTCATATTGTGATTTGGGCACCACATAGCAAAGTTGTTTTGATGTCCTGATCATCGTGAGTATGCTCACCAAATTTTATGTGATTCTGAGACTATGATAAGAGGGGTGTCAACGATGCCCTAGATGAAGCGACATCCTGCTCTAATACCAATTGTTGTAGTTCGAGGTATGCGAAAGCACGCAAAGAGTAGAAGGAAGAAGAAGAACTTGGAGCACATCACACAATACTGAATGTATTACCATTAGAATGTACAAAGATAAGTAACCCATTGGGGCAATACGTGTATATACAAGCCGGGGGCAAAAAACCTCCTAAAGAGGGAAAAAAGTGTCCCGGTGTTCATAGTGTGTTCACACACATCACTACCTAAATATATCAACAAGGACCATTCATAACAGTCTCCACAAGTGAATTGTCACTCAAGACTTCATCAACAAAAATCAAGTGCTCCTTCAAATATTTGATCTTTGTCAAAAAATTGTCCATGGAATCTCCTTCATTCATGTGCTCACTCTCAAACTATTTTTGGAGGTAAGCAACACGAGCCTTATTCCTTGCCTAGTATAAAGTGGCTAATGTATCCCAAACATCCTTTGCTATTTTGTAGGAGTGAATGTGGGGAATACTGGCACATTTGACAGACAAGGCTATCAATGCATGTGCTTGAGCATATCTTCCATCACAACGAAGTTGCTCTACAGTAGATGTAGTAAGAATTGCAACACAAAAAGGAATTTGAAGAACATCACCATCTTAAACACCATCTCCATCAACTTCAGTAATTGTAGTTGCAGGTGTAATAGAACGATTTTAAATACCCTCCACAATATTCCACAGTCCTTTTGCAACTAATACATGATGCATCATATGAGCCCATAATGGATAATTGGTACCATCCAACTTATCCTCAACAACCAACATAGGGAATACATCACTACTTTTAGCCATGGCCATACACCAAAATATCTTGATGGAGAAAAATGGTTGTATCTCAAAACCTTGAACATAACTACCCTCACAAGTTTTGCTAAACATATAGCACACTTTGAGCCGATTATACTGGCGAACCAAAACTTGTATATATCTTTCGCACAAAAAGACAAAATTTCCTACGTAGGCACTATTACAATGCGTTTAGAGGCCCAAACGAGCTCAGACCATGATTTTGACAACACAAGGTGAAGTTGTTTTGAACTCTTAATCACCCTAAGTATGCACACCAATTTTTGTGGGATTCTGAGACTGTGACTAGAGGGATGTCGATAACACCCTAGATGAAGCGGTGACCTGCTTTGATACCAATTGTTGGAGTTTGAGGTATGTGGAAGCACACAAAGAGCACAAGGAAAAAGAAGAAGCCTGAAGCACAACACACAATACTGAATGTATTACAGGGAGAATGTACAAAGATAAGTGACCTCTTAGGGTTAAAGGAGTATATACATGCCGAGAGAAACAAACCTCCTAAAGAGGGAAAAAAGTGGCTAAGTGGTCCTAATGTGTTCACACATATGACTACCTAAATATATCAATATAACCAATGCCAACAACTTAGGGCAAGAGACTTGCAACATTGCATGTGCACACACATAGATATGCCTACTCAAAGATGACAAAAAAGAATGCAAGGGGATAGATTACATTTATATGTATATGTTATGTATATGTATATGTTTATGTATATGTATAAGTATATGTATATGTATATGTATATGTATAAGTATATGTATATGTATATGTATATGTATATGTATATGTATATGTATATGTATATGTATATGTATATGTATATGTATATGTATATGTATATGTATATGTATATGTATATGTATATGTATATGTATATGTATATGTATATGTATATGTATATGTATATGTATATGTATATGTGTTGAAAGTTTTTCAAGCTCAAGAGTGTGGGAACATGCCCCAAATTGAACCTTCCACATCATCCACAATCAAAGGAGGCTGATTTCCACGAGTTGGAGGCATCCAATTATGCCCATAATGGAAAGAAGTTGATTAGAGAAGATTTAGCTCACCTCTTGATGTGATTGGACCTCACTTTTGACATGTATATGCTTTTGATTGGTTAAAGAGGTTAGTATGTGGTCTTTAAAATCTCTAATGAGTTGTATTATGACTTAGAGTCGTGGAAATACGTGCCCAAGCTGCCCCCTTGCTTAAGCACACCCCCTACTAGCTGTTCTCTGCATATTGTGTAGAAATTTCACTTTGACACACTCTATCTATCTAGATGTTTTTGGCAGACCCCTCGGTCTTGTAATTGTTGTTTCTCCTTCATCCGGAATCCATTTGCAATGATTTTTGTCTTGTTGGAAAGCTTATAAGTTCTACTTTGTCTGGTATAAGTCTCAGGTTCAGTGCCTGCACATGTGTAGAGAAATGTCCAGAACAGTGTCTGTCTAGTTAGCTCATACTCTGTGAAGAGATCAAGTTGTCTGTTTTGTTGCAGCTGGTTGAGGCATCATCCAGTATCCAAATGGAGTGATTTTACTCTCATTTGAAAGCTCTTAAAGTTTAGTTTACGCCTGCAAAATTTCATTTTCAGTCTATGCATATACTCAGAGAAACTCAGAAAATATAGAGCCTATGTCTGAAAAATTTCAGGATCCTTGGAGGGTTCATTTGCTTTTGTTGTGCACATAGGAATGTTTATCCTCCAACAGTGGTATCAGAGCTATAAGTGGAGTATCAAAGAGAGAAGAAGGAGCTACTGAAGTGAAGTAAAGACTTCATCAAAGTTTGAAGGAAGGAAGCAAAGAACGGGCACGTCAACAACAAGGGGAAGCAAATACATCATCAAATCAAAGACGAAGCTTCATCAAGAGGAGTAGCTCTATTTTTTGAGGTAAAAGCCATCCTTTTCAATTCATTGCACCAAGGGGGAGGTTCAAAAGAGTTAGGAGGCACCATGGCTGATCTCAATGCTCAGATTGAGAAGCTCGAAAAAGGAAACTACCAACTGTGGTGATTTAGAATAAGCAATTTTTTGATGGGGAAAGGTTTGTGGGGACTTGTGAGTGGTGGAGAGCCAAAACCCTACATAGATGAGGTATATCCAACCAATGACCAGAGAAGAGCAGTAAGAGAGTGGGATGAAAGGGAGAAAAGGGTCATTTTCATTTTATCTCAGCATATTAGCAACTCTATGGTAGGGCATATTCAAGATTTGGATACATCGAAGAAGGTGTGGGAGTGCTTGGAGAGATTGTATTCAACCTCCACAAAAAGCTAGAAAAATTCAGCTCAAGAATGAGCTAAATAATCTTAGGAAAAGCCCCTCTCAAGGTGCTAATGATTACATATTAAAGGTTAAAGAGCTTGCAGATGCACTAGGGTCAATCGGTTGTGCCCTAGATGATGACGATCTTGTCGCCCACACCCTAAATGGACTTAGGGATGATGAAAAATGGAGGTCTTTCACAACTTCAGTGTATGTAAGGGACTCTCTTCCTGATTTTGATCAACTAATCACTCTCATGGTGACAGAGGAGATGAACCTTGGTGGTCATAATGCCAAGGATAGCCAAAGGCAATTGTTGTATGCAGGTAGAGGAAGAGGAAGACACAACCGAGGTGCTTCAAGAGGAAGAGGAAGATATCAAAGCAACCAAGGAGGTCAAGGACAACAAGAAAATGAAGGTCAAAGAGGTGGAAGAGGCACAAATAGAGGAAGAGGTGGAAGATTTGGTGGAAGAGGACAAGCCACTTCAAATGGATGCTTTGTATGCGGTAAGCCCTGTCATTTTGCAAATGAATGCTATCATAGAGCTCAAAGACAAGGGAATCAAATCAACAACAACAATTATAGAGGGCAAGGTAATTATGCAAACACATCATCCAGCCAAGGGAATGATTATTTACTTGCCATGAGGTATGGTGAAGATACAACTCAAGCTAGTGAAGATGTATGGTATGTAGACAGTGGATGTAGCAATCATTTGTCATGTAGAAAGGATTTTTTCAGTAATTTGCAAGTCCCAAAGCATCAAGGGCATGTGGAAACAGGTGATAACTCAGAGCATATCATTCAACATTTGGGAGATATCAGTTTGGAAGGAAATCAAAGAGCAAAGTGCTTATCAGAGGTATTACATGTCCCTACTATTACCAAAAACTTGATTTCGGTAGGCCAAATGGTAGAAAAAGGCTATCAAGTTAGGTTCAATGAAAGAGGATGTTTTGTTGAGGATCCAAGGGCAGGTTTCAAGCTCATAGCAAAAGGAAAAAAGCAAGGGAGAATGTTCACAATGGACATAAATCAGCCACACCATTCAATGTATGTCACATATGGAGACAAGAGGATAGCAGATTTGGATCTATGGCATAAACGAATAGGTCACATCAACCTACAAAAGCTCAAGGACATACAAAGGAGGAGCTTGGTAAGAGGCCTACCAAATTTTACATCTAAAATGTTGCATGAAATTTGTGTAGCTTGCCAACAAGGAAAACAATCAAGGCTGCCCTTCAAGAAGAGTACCTATTTAAGTGCAAATGTTTTAGACCTCATTCACACGGATGTTTAGGGTCCAACAAGAGAAGCATCCCTTGCTGGAAATAGGTATTTTGTAACCTTCATTGATGACTTTTCAAGAAAAGTGTGGTTGTGTTGCATTAGAAACAAATCAGATGTGTTCCACTACTTCAAGAAATTCAAAGCACAGGTGGAGAAGGAATCTGGCAAGTTTATCAAAACTTTGAGATCCGATGGAGGGGGAGAGTACTTCTCCCATGAATTTTCTGAATTTTTGCAGGTCAATGGCATCAAAAGACAATTTACATGCAGGTATACCCCTCAACAAAATGGGGTAGCAGAGAGAAAGAACAGACACATAGCAGAGGTAGCAAGGTGTATGCTGAACGAAATGAATATGCCGCATTGTTATTGGGGAGAGGCTACATATACAGCCACATACATCATGAATAGATGTCCTACATCAGGTATACATCATCTAACCCCTGAGGAAGCATGGAGTGGAAGAAAACCTTGCATTTCACATCTTAGAGTCTTTGGTTGTATATGCTATGTACATGTACCTCAAGAGTTGAGGTCAAAGTTAGATGCCAAATCTGAAAGATGTATTTTTTTGGGATATTCTATGGAACAAAAGGGGTATAAATGCTATAAACCCATCACCAAGGAGCTGAAGGTAAGTAGGGATGTTGTCTTTGATGAGTTGAAGCCTTGGTATGCATGCACGAGTCCATTGCATGTTGAAGACATAGGTGAGACATATTTGAAGAATGATGATAGAGTTCAAGAAAGCATGGATTTAAGTGGTCCAAGCAACTCATGCAACACAAGGACACCCTCACCATGGAGTGGAAGGCTTAGGGAAAGAGAAACCAGCTCTGAAGAAAGCAAAGTCAGAGGCAAAGAGAAGATTTCAGTTGAAGAAGGAAGCTATGTGGACGAGAGCATGTTGGAAGATGAAGAGATAGAAGAAGTTCAAACTCCAGGAGTGGCCAAACAAAGAAAGAAGATGGCAACCACACCTAAAGGAAGTGAAAGAAGATCTTCAACAGTAAGATATCCAGTACAAAGTTTAACATATGATAATTTCATTGCAAAGCATTATGCATACATGACTCAGGTAATCAAGGACAAAGAACCAACTAGTTATGAAGAAGCTAAGGATTGCAAGGAATGGCAAGAGGCAATGAAGGAAGAGCTCAAAGCACTTGATGAGAACCATATTTGGAGCTTGGTACCAGCTCAAGAAGGCATGAAGGTGATAGGTAATAAGTGGGTTTACAAAATTAAAAGAAATTCAGATGGTTCCATTGCTAGGTTCAAAGCAAGGTTGGTGGCGAAAGGCTTCTCCCAAAGCTACAGGATAGATTATGATGAAACTTTCAGACCCATAGCCAAGATGCCAACAATTAGGACTTTGATTGCAGTGGCCACATCAAGGAAATGGAGCTTATATCAGTTAGATGTGAAGAATGCCTTCCTCAATGGAGAGCTTGAAGAAGTAGTCTACATGAGCCAAC
>CM035426.1:67444088-67489088 GCA_020310875.1 Ceratopteris richardii | reverse complement strand
TATATGTATATGTATATGTATATGTATATGTATATGTATATGTATATGTATATGTATATGTATATGTATATGTATATGTATATGTATATTGTAAGCCGCTGGATTGGCAATTGTAAATCTTTTTCTTTTCATATTCCGCACAAACCGAAAGGTCGTTGCGAAGAATTGTAATTACTTATAAATCAATTAAAGGACGCTTCGGTGACAACCAGAAGAATCGCCAGACTGTCTGTCTGGGCGATACGTTCTGTGGAGTTTCTGTAGTGTTGTGTTTGAGAATTCTGAGTAGTACTGTGTTTTTTTTCGTCGTCGTTGTTTGATTACCTTAACTTGTGGTTAGCACTTTTCCATTAAGTTAAGCGTTGTAAGTCTGGGTTACGGTAATGTTTACTTTTTGCGTTATGTAGTGAGAAAGTCTTAATCTGTGTACGAACCGGGAATCTGTGAGAGAACGAACCAGAGTAGTGATAGTAATTCCTGTTAACAGAGTTCTTTGAACACTCGTGTACTGCTTTGTGAATGAGTTAATTGGGAAAATCAAGTCTTAGGGCCTCTGATTAGCAGACCCCTACCACTCCCAAGAACCCGAAAAGAGCTTAAACGCGTCTCTGACAGCAATGCGCGTTTAACACTGGCGCCGTCTGTGGGAATGTGGCACCAGAGTGTTGCAAATGAGTTGTGGGAAAGTGGCAACATAGTGTTGCAAATTGACTGTGAGAAGTGGCCATAGATTGTGAATCAACAGTAAAGTGGAGTAGTACGCAAGTGTTGTAAAGGTGATATATGCCGGTTACTCGGTCCGGCGAGTCGTATCCGAAGTATAGGCGAGACCGACAGCCTTGGGCAGTACCAAATTTGTTAAGGACACCCTCAAGAGGTAGAAGCACAGAGCGGTTAGGCCCAGTCATCGAAGAAGCGAAGCACGTTAGTAGTGATTCCGGTAGCATTCTGGTGGAACATACTGCAATTCCGGTAGATTCCGGTGTAATTTCTGCACGGTCTGCAAAAGATACAGTAACTCCGAAGTCTACAAGGACGTAGTGCGTAGTTGACTCGATATGGTCAGGATTTGAACCCGTTTGAGGATAGAACTATCTTGCCCAGAGAGGTCATTGAAGGTGAAAGAATACCCTAGATTGGGGAAAGTTCCACTAATTCCGGTGGCAGTTCGGTCCCGGTTGCAGAAAAGTTAGAGCTCTCCGGTGACAGTGTGATACTTCCTGGTGAATCTTCATTCAGGACACCGTTGTTCGGGGTAAGCTTGCCTACGTTTGATACCACAGAAGAGGATAGCTATTCAAATTGGAAATCCGTAAAAGGCTGGAAGCTATTTTCAAATCGGAAGGTGAGCAGTCTGACCATACAGATTCTGAAGAACAAGAAACACCACCTTAGAACTCAGGGGATAGTAACAGTACCACTATTAGTGCCATGAGTGGACAACAACAACAACAGCAACAATAGCAACAACAGCAACAACAACAATAGCAGCCACTTCCACTCCGGCCAGTTCCAACAGGAGTAACTTACACCAAGTTTGGTGGATTTCCACGTGACGATCCTGATGCCCATGTACGCACTTTTGAAATAAGTTATGCAGTGCTAAACCATCCACCTGATCCGACATACAAGGCCATCGTTTTCCAGTCAACATTA
Organism: Ceratopteris richardii; assembly: GCA_020310875.1. Lineage (NCBI taxonomy): Eukaryota > Viridiplantae > Streptophyta > Polypodiopsida > Polypodiales > Pteridaceae > Ceratopteris > Ceratopteris richardii. The sequence continues at coordinate 67,487,432 of CM035426.1, read as the reverse complement.
GTTAATGAAGCAGCGAGGTGGCTTACAGAGTATGATTTCAATCATTTTGTTACCTATGAGGCGGTAAGGGATGCGTTTTTACAGAGATTCCGTCTGAAGAAGAACCCTGCCGAAATCTTTGATTACTTGCAGAACAATAAACATAAGCTGCACCAGACTGTGCAGGAATATGCCACATTGTTTAGAACTCATTTGAGACAACTACCGCCGGCCCATGCCAACCTGCCGGATGATGTGATAACTCAGTGGTTTATTAACGGATTAACCCCACAACTAAGACAAATTATGATCATTCGTTTTGTGGGAGCTATGACACTAGATGCGATTATTGCAATGGACTTGCAACTCGAGCATAAGGTTGGAGGTTTTACCGAAGACCTCGAGTGGTTGAAAGCCAGTAAAAATGTTGCAGAGGATCTGGCTAGACAGATGTACTGCACCAAGTGCAAGAATCCAGGGCATACCAGTGCCACCTGTGCCCTTAATCAGATGTATTGCGCTATCTGCAATACCACCGGACATTCCATCGAAAATTGTGCGTATAATGCCAAAGTGCAAGGACCAGCAACTGTAAATGCCATTATACAAGAACCAGGGCAGCCGGCCACCCATTATGTACCACCTCAGATGAAAAATAATCAGCAGCAAGGATACAAAAATTATTGAGGACAGCGGAATACAAACTTGAATACAAATCGCTGGCAGACGGGAAAATCACAAGAAGGTACTTCTTTGCCACCACCTCGATGTCATTTTTGTGGTGAGTTTGGTCACATCCGCAAATTCTATAAAGATGCAGCCGAATATGATCAAAGGAAGAAAGAGCATCAAAACCTGATGACCAATATGGTTTATATCTCACCAGTAGAAACACAAGCTGCAGTGGTCCAGACAAGATCCGGTAAGCAGTTGCAACCAACAGCTGAGTTGTTTGAACCGGGCATCCGTGAACAGCAAAGAATGTATAACAAAGCTAGCCAATGGACCACCAAAGAGCCTACAGTGTTCCTAGATTCAATTCCGGTGACACAAGTTCCGCTGCCAAAGGAAGGATCGCAGGAACAAGATTCGACCCCAGTAACAGGCGCATCATCTTCAGAATCGGTGAAAAGTACAATTCAAGCAGATCAGGCATGGGAAATTTTATCTAAGGCGTCCATTACTCTCCCTCTTGGACAGTTACTTGCATTAGTGCCGGGAGTTCGTCAGCAATTCCAACAACAGCTCACTCCAGGGTCCGCGTGCATTCCAGCGACGACAATAATACAACCGGAAGCTCACTCTACGGTGGATCATTCGGTCCCCTTAATTACGGTATGGTACAAAAATCACAAGATTACTCAAGTACTAATTGATGGTGGGTTTGGTGTAAACATCACCACTGCAGCGCTTTGTAAGAAGTTGGGATGGACGCAAATCGAGCTTGTTCAATTTTTCGTCAGAATGGCAGATCAATCTCGAGTACATCTGGTGGGACTCGTATGGAATGTCCCTATAACTCTGCAGGGTACAACGTTTAAGATGACTTTTATAGTCTTAGAACTACTGGAGTCTAGTCTTGACTATAATCTTCTTTTCGGACGTCCCTGGTTAAAACAGGCTAAAGTCATACACGATTGGTCCACACAGGAATTGACTTTTAAGGATAATCACCGTAAATATGTTGTTAAACTGGATGCCATTCAGCCTTGCAAACTTCATGCCAGACCATATGTAGTAGAGCTAGTCCACATGTTGGATGGCTTATCTGACGATGAAGAAGGAGCGTTTCTGAAGAACAATGCAGATCTGATTTCCTTAGGTACTGTAGATCTGCAATCTGTTGTAGACAACTGGAGTCCGGCAGCCTGTACGGTGGTGTCTGTGACCGAAGAAGTGGAGACAGAAGATACTGTTGCTATGGATGAAGCCGCTCTACAACAACTTTTACAGTCAGCTGACGATCCAGGGAAACCTCGTCAATTCTATGTTCCCGAAGATCAGTTAATCACCTATAATTTGGGAGATGAAGTGAATCCGCGACCTGTCAAGATAAAGGAAGGATTGTCTGAGGCGTTTCAAGCAGATTTGATCCAGCTTCTTTGTGAGTTCTCTGATGTTTTTGCATGGGATTACCGTGATATGAAAGGTCTAGACCCTCGCATCTATCAACATCGGGTCGTGCTTAGACCAGAAGCAAAACCAATTAAACAACCCAGCTACCGAATGAACCCTAACTATGTAGCACAAGTCAAGGCAGAGCTTGATAGGTTACTAAGGGTCGGATTCATCGCACCAATAGAACACGCTGAATTGATATCACCGATTGTTATTGTTCTTAAGAAAAATAAGCAGCTCCGAATCTGTGTGGATTACCGGAAACTGAATGCGGCCACGGTGCCTGATCCGTTTCCTCTTCCTTTTCTTGACACAATGCTTGATAGAGTGGCCGGACACGAGATGTACTCCTTTTTGGACGGTTACAGTGGTTATAACCAGGTCAGAATGGCTGAACAAGACATACCGAAAATAGCTTTCATTACCAACTGGGGTGTTTTTGCTTGTACAATCATGTGGTTTGGATTAAGAAATGCTCCTAACACTTTTCAACGTTGTATGCAGGAAATCTTCTCACCCTATCTCACTTCTTTTATGCAAGTATATCTAGATGACTTCTCTTTATTCGGTAAGATGGTAGCACACCTGTATCATTTACGGTGTTGCTTTGAGAAATGTCGTGAATACCGACTCTGCCTGAACCCGACCAAATCTGTCTTTACGGTTTCTTGTGGTAAATTCCTTGGCCACATTGTATCTGCACAGGGCATACAAGTTGATCCAGACAAAGTTGTAGCTGTGTTAGAAGCACCTGTGCCTACTACGCCGAAAGAAGTGATTCGCTTCATGGGTCAAGTCAGGTGGCATGGTCGACATTTACGGTGGCTTGCCCATTTGGCAATACCCCTAAATCGGCTAATAACTAGTACTCCTTGATAGTTTGATTGGACTCCCGAATGTCAAATTGCATTTGACCGTCTAAAAGGATTATTAACGCAGGTTCCAATTCTACAACCTCTTGATTGGGAATGCCCATTTCATGTTTTTGTAGACGCATCAGATATAGCCATTGGAATTGTTTTAATGCAACAAACTGATAAGTGGTTTCGGCTTGTCTATTATGCAAGTCGACGGCTTGCTCTTGCTAAAAAGAATTATTCAGTAACTGAAAGAGAATGTCTCGGTTTGGTGTATTCTGTAAAGAAATTCCGGCATTATTTGCTAGGCCGAAAATTCATCTTTCATGTGGATCATGCTGCGCTAGTGTATCTGGTTAGGCAGCAGCATTTAGGTGGTCGTTTGGTGCCTTGGGTTTTATTGTTACAAGAGTTTGATTACGAAGTGATTCATCGACCTGACACTACACATGCATTAGCAGATTTTCTCTCTTGGTTGGATTCCGGTGAAGCTCCGATCGGTGTTGATGACACCACACCAGCAATTTACATTACTGAACCGACTAGTGATGAATATGCAGAACCTCCTGTGACACCTACCTACTATGATCAGTTATTAACCTTTCTTATTGATTGATGTCTTCCTCCTCAAACTTCTCCTGCTATGCGTCGAAAAATTACAGTTTACAGTCGCAGATTCCGGTTGATTGCCGGACAGTTGTATTATATGGATCACACTGGGATCTTGCTTCGTTGTATTCCTCCACATGAGGTAAACTCGGTTATCGCTCTAGCACATTCAATACCTTCTAGTGGACATTTTGCAGCAGATTTAACGCACCGAAAAATTCTACAAAGTGGGCTATGGTGGCCTACTATGTACAAAGATGTGACTCAGTTTGTGCAGCAGTGTGACAAATGTCAGCAATCAGGCCAGCCATTACAACGCCATTTCTTCCCTCTACAACCTGTATTACCTTTGGAACCTTTTCAGAAATGGTGTCTTGATTTTATTGGACCAATTACACCTCCAGCAATTCTTAGCAACAATCGCTACATTCTGACATGTACAGATTATGCTACCAGATGGGCAGAAGCTTGGGCTTTACGGTCCGCTACAGCTATTTCGGTAGCAAAATGTCTGATGAAGGACGTATTCCCACGATATGGATTACCTTTAGAACTTGTAACAGATCAAGGAATGCACTTTGCTAACCGTTTAATTCGAGTATTAACGCATACTTTTCAAATTTTGCATAAATTCAGTTCACCGTATTATCCTCGTGCTAATGGCTTAGCTGAAAGTACCAACAAGACCTTGCTGAGTATGCTTCGAAAATTGATTATGGAATCACCAGAAAGATGGGATCAGTTTGTTGGTGCATGTCAATCATCAATTGAAGGATTATGAAGAAATGAAGTCAAGGAGTCAAGAAGAGAACAAATTCAGAAGGTTGAAGGAAGGACATATTCAGAAACCTAAAGATATGTACACATATGTACATTAGCTGACATATACTTTTGTCTAGTCATAAACTTGTATATATTTATCTATAAATACTTTGAAAAATGTCGCGGCAAAGAGAGCAGAAGAAGAATAGAGAATAGGAAGGAAGAAATGAGTTGTAGTGAGTGTCATTAGACACATGAGAAGTGAGTTGAAATGATCAACTTCACTCAATTGTAATTTTCTGAAGAAATCGAGAAAACTTGCGCCCGATGTTTTGCTGTCTGCTCCTTCTGTGTTTAATCTTTTGAGAAATCCTTCTGCACGTATCTAAGTCCATAGCTAATCTATCTATGGCTAGAATTTGAGAGGCTAATTGTAATCAGGTTGAGAGAATTTAGTTTAGGAACATTCATATGTAATGATGTTCTGAGAGTCGACAAAACTGGCACAGATTTCATGTTCAGAAAAATGAACATTACTCAGTGTGTGGTGTAAAGTTTTACACGAGTGAGGGCTTAAAATCTAAGTTGGAAGGTAAGCCATCTATGGCTAAAAGATCTTGACCAAACGAGTTCGACATTGTGAGAGCTGTAGCTAAGAAGTTGCAGGTGTTAAAGTCGCTTCTACAGAGAAGGTGTTTTACACATAGGTAACTTGTTTGTGTGATTTCTCAGAGTATACTAAACCATTTGCAAATATTTAAGTTGGAGAAGGTGCGCAACCTTAAGGCAAAGTAGTCTACAAAGTTTTATCAAAAACTTTACACAAACGATTAGTCAATTAAGGATTAATCTGCAGCAGACTTTTCTGAGAAGTTGAATTTTTCAGAATAATCAATTTTCTGATAAATTGGTGAATGATCTCTAAATTTGGTGGAGTCTAAAGTTGATCTTGATATAGAGGTGGTCTAAATTCAAGGTTAACTTGTTCTTTTGGAGATTAACACTCTCCATCAGTGGTATCAGAGCAGGATGTGTCAAAATTGAAGTGAAGAAGACTCCAACTATTGCAGAAGTACAAATCTTTACATCTTGAAGGTGCAAAAGGATAGAGGTTGAAGAAAACTTGAAGGTAGACACATTGAAGCTATCAAAAGGATCAGAAGGAGCGAGATTCAAAGTCAAGATACATTTATTTCTCATAAAGATTAAGAGTTGACAATACAGGTAAAGAAATAATGGGAGATAGTCTCCAAATTGAGAAGTTGGATAGAGAAAACTATCCTGCATGGTCAATGAGGATGGAAGCTCATCTTATGAGCAAAGATCTGATGGGATACATCACAGGAGATGAAGAAAAGCCAGAATTTAGAGACTCTAGTGTTCCAACTAGAGAGGAGCTTGCAGACTTGAAGAATTGGATGAAGAAGGATGCTCAAGCAAGGAGCATAATCTACATGGCAGTCAATGACTATTTGCTTCCTCATATTAGAGGACTTGAAAGTGCATGTGACATTTGGAATGCTTTGGAGGAGCATTTCCAGAACACAACAAAATCAAGGAAGGCTTCACTATGGGCAGAATTTACTACCTTCAAGAAGAAGGCCTCACAATCAATCTCTGATTATGTGACAAAGATGAAGGACATTGCAGATTCTCTAGGTGCAGTGGATGAAGATATTGAAGAAGACAAATTGGTAAGACAAATTCTCACAGGACTAAGAGGAGATGAGAAGTGGAAGCCTTTCATTTTATCTACAGAACTTTCATTAGATCACTTTACTCCTGATTTGAATCAATTGTTAGGTCATATGCTAACTTTTGAGAATGATATCAAAGGAGATGTTGATAAGAGTGCAGGTCATGCAATGTACTCTAAAGACAAGAAGAAAGCTAACAAAGGGAAGCAACAATCAGGTGAAGAAGAAGGTACTTCAAACCAAGCAAACTTCATAAGAGGAAAAGGAAATGGCAGAAGTAGAGGAAGAGGCAGACACAACAAAGATAGTGCAAGAGCTTGTTGGATATGTGGTAAGACCAATCATCTATCTCATGATTGTTGGCACAATAATCAGAATAATAGTAATTATCAGAACTTTAATCAAAGAGCAAGAGGTGGTAGATTTCAGAGAGGAAACTTCAGAGGTAGAGGTGGTAGGAATTCTTTTGGAAGAGGAGGAGGAAGAAGCTTCCAAAATCAATCCTATAATAACACCTACTATAATTATGCATCAGATCAGAAGGAGGATTCGACTCTCATTATGAATGCAACATATGAAACCTCACATGAGGACATGAGAGTGTTTTACATTGATTCAGGATGTAGTAATCATTTAAGTGGAAATATTGCTTTGATGACTGACCTAGATCATAATGCAATTAATCATACAGTTCAGACAGGTGATAATACAAAGCATAAGGTAAAGTCAATTGGTTCAGTCAAAGCTAAAGATGGGAGCACTCTTCTGAGTAAGGTTCTTCATGTTCCCACAATTCCAAAGAATTTGATCAGTGTAGGTCAAATTGTGGAAAAAGGATATGAGGTAAGGTTCACCAATGATGGAGTCTATGTTGAAGACCCTAGTCAAGGGTATAAACAGGTTGTTACAGGAAAGAAAGAAGGAAGGCTCTTCACATTGAAGGTACAAGGAAATGTTGGACATGCTATGTTCACAGGAGAGCAGAAGGTGTCAGAATTGGATCTTTGGCATAAAAGACTTGGACACTTCAATGAAAGAGGTATCAAAGAAATGATTAACAATGATTCAGTGCTTGGGTTGCCTAACATTGCAGGTCAACACATGACATACAGATGTGAGGCATGTCAATTAGGTAAGGCTCATAAGCAATCCTATTCCAAGCATGGGTTTATGTATTCAGAAAGACTTGAATTGGTGCATACAGATGTGTGGGGTCCTTCAAAGGACTTTAGTATAAATGGTTCAAGATATTATGTCATTTATGTTGATGATGCTACCATGTGGATCACAATTTATGTGATTAAAGAAAAGTCAGAAGTGTTTAATACATTTAAACATTATCATGCATATGCAGAAAGGATTACAGGTCAAAAATTGAAGAGACTAAGGTCAGATGGAGGGGGAGAATATTTTTCAAATGAATTCAATGATTACTTGTGGAATGCAGGTATAAAGAGAGAAATTACTTGCAGGTACTCTCCTCAACAAAATGGGGTAGCAGAAAGAAGAAATAGGACTCTTGTTGAGTTTGCAAGGTCCATATGAAAGAGAAGAATTGCCCAAATTATTTGTGGGCAGAGGCTGTAAATACAGCTACTTATTTGGTCAATAGATTGCCTTGTAAAGCTTTGCAAGGTATGACACCATATGAAGCTTGGTGGGGTAAGAAACCTACCTTGGATCATTGCAGAATATTTGGATGTTTGGCATATGCATATGTGCCATCTCAATTGAGGCATAAGTTAGAGCCTAAGGCAGAAAAGTATGTATTTATTGGTTATGATGATAAACAAATGGGATACAGGTTGTGGAATCCATCCACAAAGCAATTCCTTGTATCCAAGGATGTTACATTTGATGAGCAAGGTACTTGGTATGCAGGTAAATACAATGTACATGCAGATGATGAAGAAGTAGTGGATCAAAGGAAAGGTAAAGCAAAGGTTCAATTACTTGATGAAAATGAAAATAATGAAGTACAGGTTGAAGTTGAAGAGAGGCCAAGATTTGATCCAGAATGTGATTGTTGGAAGCAGCCAGAGGCACAGACGACATGGAAGCATGTAACGACAAAGCAGGGAGCCAGTCGGATCAATTTCTCAAACAAATATGTTTTTTATCACTTTTCAAAACATTCAACAATGATTTTTATCACTAATTGTAACATATGTAACATAGAAAACCTCATTTTGTAATCCATAGCTCCATTTTGTGCAAGCCGAGGAGTCCTCGAGCTTGAGGAGATTAGGTAGAATGCACGTACCAATTTTCGTTATTTTTAGATACCGTTTACCCTTCCAAATAGCATCTAGGACCTATTTTTTAACTATGCCGGTCACTAGATGTGAAACCGGTCAAAACTAGTCTAGAAACTATAAAAAGAGCTAGAGAGCTCATTTTTGAGGTTGGTCAGTGTGAGCTTAGAGCTATTTTGAGCTTGTAATAGTGTTCTTGAGTAATAGAGCTAATTTCCCACCTTCCATTGTGTCTTGCTTGTCTCTTCATTGTGTGTGTGTATGTGTGTGTGCATCTTGATGCTTCTCACCTTCACTCTCACATCATCTCACATTCATGATCTTCATATCACTCCTACCTCTTCCGCGGATTGACATTAAGGAGGTGAAGCTTCTTAACGTGGTTCTCACCATTGTGCTAGAGCAACACCAAATTTGGCGCCGTTGCCAGGGATCGAGTCTAGGACGAATGTGTGATGGTAAGAGTATAGCAAGAAGTGGCGTTGGAAGGTAAAAATTTCAGTTTTTGTTGTTGTTTTTACTTAGTTATTAGTGTTTTTCACCTCCCCCACACTCCATCTTCATCACCACATCATCATCTTCATCTCCAAAAAAATCAGAAAATTCACCATATCCACCATTCTCCTCATTTCCCCTCATTTGTGCATGCAAGAGAGTGAGAGAGAGCTTGTGTGCTTGTGTGTACTTTGGTTTTCTTGAGTTTTCTTGCAGGTACAGAGCTCCAGTGCATCAGGAAGGCTGCAAAAAGGTAAAATTTTCAGTTTCTGTCAGAAATTGCCGACTGTGTCAGACCATCGCGATGGTCTGCAAAGTTCGGATTTTGAGGAAGGCGAGTTCACCACCGTGTAGGCGACCCCTGCGTGAGTAGGAATCCATAGCTGCATTGCAAAAAATCACTGTTTGGTGGACCATCGCGACGGTCTCTGACCATCGCGATTGTGTCACACCATCGCGATAGGCTCACGCCATCGCGACTGCTTGGCCGGACCATCGCGACGGTCTCTGACCATCGCGATTGTGTCACGCCATCGCGCCGACGGTGCCACGTGGCAATCCAGACCATCGCGACAGTGCACTCCAAACCATCGCGACGACACCCTCACGCCATCGCGTTCAGACCATCGCGTTCAGACCATCGCGTTCAGACCATTGCGTTCAGACCATCGCGCCCAGACCATCGCGATTGGCTCACGCAATCGCGTTCAGACCATCGCGTTCAGACCATCGCGACGGTTCACTTTGCACCATCGCGATTGTCCACGTTGACCGTTGACCGACACCATCGCGACGGTGCATTTTCAGACCATCGCGATTGTGCAATCCCACGCCATCGCGATTGTGCATTTTCAGACCATCGCGATTGTGCACTCTCACACCATCGCGACGGTCCCAGACCATCGCGATTGTCTCAGACCATCGCGATTGTGCAACCCCATCGCAAATTTTAGGGTTTCATTTTTTGGCCAATTTTGGGGCTATTTTTGGGAAATTTTTGGGTGATTAGACTCATAGGAGACCCCTTAGCTCATATTTGGAGAAAAACCTGTTTGTCAGTTTTTACCCCCAGGGCCTGAACGGTCATAACTTTTTCATCCGAAGTCCGTTTTTTGAGCTTAATAGCTCATTAGAAAGCTCTTGACGAGTACTACGTGACCTCAACTATGTTTGTCTTAAAGGATACGTCTATTTTTTGATAAGCTATCTTGAGGTTGACCTAGTTTGGGACTTGAAAGTCAAGGGGCAAGCATTGAAAAGTTGGGCAAAAGGGAAGGGACTTAAAAGGTGTATATGCTTAAGTGCTTGATCATCCAACTATGAATTGGTCTAATATTGGATTTGTCCAGGTCTAGCAAGGGCAATCAAAGGCAACCAAGGCAAGGCAGTGAAGGGCATAAAGCTTGGGAAGCGCGGCTTCTTGGGCATCAGGGCAACCAGAAAAGCTGACTCGAGGTTGGAAGATTACTCAACCCCCTCAGTCAATTCTTAGCTTAGGATAAACGTTAGTGTTGTGGATTAACGACGATAGGAACGCCTCAAGTTCAAGATATTTAATTCTTTCAAGTCTAAGACTACAAGTAAGGGTGTGTGTGACGAAAACCTAAAGGAAAGAACCTAAGTCTGACGGAACGAGAACTCAAAATTATAACGGAAAGTCGAATTCCTGACGCATGCATTAAGACAAGAATCTAAAGAAATCTAAAAAGAATCAAGACGGTAATAACAAAGAATCATTGACGATCTGAGCGTGTACTAAGTGTGCAAGGAAGAAAATTAATGAACCTTAGATCGGGCAAACATATAGGTAAGTCAGACCGACGAAGCCTTAGATCATCAGAGGCAAGTGTAAGAACTACTGCACGATCGTGGGCTCAGCAATTGAATAGTAATTACCCCTACGAGAGCTCAGATACTAGCGAATCAGAAATGGCATTTAGTACAGAAAGACCAGAAGGAGGGTCAAATGTAGCATACTTAGAAAGACCAGAAGGACCCTATAGGACTCAACTAGAGTTTCTCCGAACCAACCGATTAGGTGCTCGCATCTATGAGGATGGTTTGCAAAGGCAAGTGGTGCAATGCACAACCCCGATCAACCCATTGGATTGGAACATCTAGTGGTGAAATTCGAGAGAGACGCATACATAGACAAGGAAGGAACAATGTACATCTTAAGTACGCAGCCAAACAATACGAATGAGTTTGGCGTGATTCAACCAAAAACGGAAGCAAAATCTCAAGGAAAAGAACCATTAGAAGAGCCTAGAACACCTAGAGGGAAATCTGTACTGACACGAGTACTAATCCCAGATTGGATCCCTCAGGACAACAAAAGAATAGAGTTGTTTGTAAATAAAGAAACTGATGAAGCCTTTTGGAGATACAAGACAGAAATACTTAGTGAGGTAGGTATCATCACTATATACGAGTTCAAGGACCCGGATACACCTGGAAAGGTTGTATACCTGGATGAGACTTCAGAAAGAGTCTTTGTGGTGCCTGACCACGCTAAAAACACATACACATGGTGAGGCAAATTGGTATTCCCTCCATCTAGAACGAACATGAATACAAGTCAACAAGGGGCAGGAACATCCTCAGCCCATGGAAATCAAAGAGAAGGAAATAAAGAGAGACCGGAAGTAAGCTTTAATCACCCCATAGGGAGAGATAGAACAACCACAGACACTAATAGAGCGGATACACAAAGAGATCATGGAGTACCAGGTGGTAGAGATGATTTTCCTCTACCTAGACCACGTGAACACGCAAGAATATTGAGACCCACTCAGTTAGTGAAATCCATGAAAAACTACTTTGATGGGACAGGAGATCCCTATGACCACGTCGCAGAATTCAAGCAAGTACTAAGAGCCGAACAAGTCGAAGACATGTTCACGCAATACAACGCATTTGGACTAACGTTAAAGAATACCGCTTTAACTTGGTTGCAACCTTTGCAACAGAGGCAATTTAGAGACATCCATCACTTTTTAGAGTCATTCATCACCGAATTCTCTAAAAGTGGGATTAGACATGACACGTCTTCGTTGATTCATAGCTTTAAACAGACCCCTCAAGAAATAGTTAGACTCGCAGGACGTAGGTTTAGACAATATGTTGAACGATGTCCAATGCAAGAGCTACCCTCACAAGCTAAGCAAGTGTCATTGTTTCTAGATGGCTTGTTGAGCTCTAAACTACGCTCCTACGTGTACCTAAAAGAACCCAGAACGCTAGAGCAATGTGTAAGAATTTGTATAGACATTGAGGACAACTTAGGAGGACGAGTTGGAACTCTCAAAGGTCTATAAGGACTCAGACTGTTCATCTCTAGCATCCACAAAATTGTCTAGCTCAATAGAAGACCTAGCAGAAAAAGTGTCCCAGAAACTTGGAGTTTCTAGTAAACCTAGGGTGCTAACTAACAAGCATTGTTACACCTGTGGTGGTGACCATATGGCAAATGTGTGTCCCAATGCAACACAACCTCTAGCCAACCCTAGTGGCCAATACTATACAATTGAGAGAAGATACACGAATCATACGGCTCAGGACTGCCCGTACAACAAACAAACCGTGAGACAGAACTACCCGCAAGCATACCCGCAGCCAGGTAGGTATCAAGGCCAATACAATGCTCAGCCCTATTACTATAGGCCTCCCCAGAACTACCCATACCAGGCTCAATAGAGACCTCAACCTGTCTTAGCTCAGCAGCCACCCCCACCAGCGAATGTCATCTCAGTCGAATACGCTGCTGCAGAAGAGAACCTAAGTAGGGCTTTAGTGCCTTCTTCACCTTTGATCACAGAGAGTGACCCACACTCAAATAGTTTTGACTCTACACATGTAGATAGTCCACCCGCATATTACACAGAGTCACCAGAACACGTGGAGACATATCATTACGATAGTCCACCAGTGGAACCTAGTTGGGAGCCAGACTATGCTAATGTGATGTACACAAACCCAAATCCACGGCCCCAATTGAGACAACAAAGACCACAGGGCCCTAGAGGACCATGCTTTAGGTGCCAAGGAGATCATTTCATAAAGGATTGTCCACATCCCCCGATAGCAGGACAATCACAGTACTATAACATACAAGGCTTTTGTGCTGATTGTGGCAAAGAGCACATAATCAAAGATTGTCCAAAAAATCCTGTTAACGCTTTGAATGTGACACCGATCAACGTGATAGGTATTGTAAATAACGCAGATGGATCCAACCCTACATACGTGCCTATCCAAGCTATAACAAGAGCCCAGGCACTCTTACAGAACCAAAAGCTTAATCAAGAGAAAGCAGTCGAAAGTAGCGAAGTTGCAGAATCTAGTAGTAAAAAGACAAAATCTTGGAAAGATTCTAGAGAAAGGATAAAGAGAAAATGGAGTAAAAAGATAAGCGAGTTGGAAGGAAGTTTGAAGGAATCTAGAGCCAAAATCCAAGAATTGACTTCACAGGAATTGAATCAAGAGAATCCAGCTCAGAAATCAGGATCAGTTTTAGCGAAACCATACCAGAAAATCTAGACATGATGTTTCGTGCATATCAAGCTAGATTAAAAGAGGGACCCCAGGTAGCTGAAATGAGCAAAAACTACCCTCGAGCTGATCTAGAAATTGAGAGAACTAAACTTTGCATGAAAATGGTAGAACTAGCACAAGCTTTGTTCGAAGCCTCTAGATATCTTAATTGGAATAACATGGCAAAACCGGAATTACATTTTCAAGGACTAATGGAGAGGCTAGAATACTTGATAGAGAGCAAAGAGAAAAAGGATCAGCCTAGGAACCCTATTGTCCCAGAGACACAGGAAAGGAATGCACCATCCCTGTCTCAAGTACCCAATACAGAAAGTCAAGATAACCTATCTTCCATACATAGGTACTCACATGAATTTTTGAGAGAAATACAAGAAGAGAAGTGGAGAAAGGAACAAGGAACCCATCCTCCTATTCAAGAAATAGACGACTTGCAGGAACAATTTCCCCAAGACATTCCCTCTATTTACGATGATGTAGAGGAAGAACAATTGAGTGAACACACAAGATTCGAATCTAATTCTTTACAAGAATTACCTCAGTTCATAGGACCTTGGGAAGCAAAGTCTATTAGTATGAGAGCACCCACGATAATAGTGAGGAATGAAGAATCAGTAATCCCTAGAAACACGGAAGTGATCAAGAACACTAAAGTACAGTGTAATCTCACTCTAGAGGAGTTGTTAAAGGTAAAACCAGAATTGTGGAAACATGTAGCAAATCAATTCCCCGAGCTTGCTACTACTCCCTCACAAATAGGATCACATAAGAAGGTACCAGAAATACCCGTAGAAAAGATTGGAGATGTAAGCGAAGGAGAGGAAGGTAACACTTATCTTCCGATAACCCATCAGGGCTACACCACGAAAGCCATCTTAGATTCAGGAGCCGGAGTAGCCATTGCTACCACCGCTTTGTGGAAACGTTGGGGTAAGCCAGCATTAAGACCCACTAGGATGAAGCTACAAATGGCCGATGGACACATAGAAAAACCATTAGGCTTACTAGAAGGCATATCTCTCACCACTTGTGGTGTAGAATTTGAGCATACTTTTGCCATTTGTGACTTCGCAAAAAACCATGCTTATGAGATGATATTGGGACGACCATTCATGCGTCAGTTGCAAATTGTACAAGATTGGGGAAGTAATTCTTTGTACTTGCAACATTTAGGAGTGACTACCAAAGTCAATCTTAAAGACTATTCACACAAAGATGTACCCCCAATACAATGGAATACCATCCATAAGACACCAGTAGAGACGGAATCCGTGCACTCATTAGAATCAGATCCTTCTTGGTTGCATGAGGATACCCATTTATGGATGTGTAAAGTAGCAAAACAAGAGTAAGAAAGGTTAGAAGCCAGGACCTTAGGTGCAGAACAACATCCAAGAACCCTTCAGGATCCAGCCTACGCACCTGTAGTATTCCCTGACGAAGAGTTTGAACCCCATGGTTGGGCAGAAATCCTAGCAACCATGGACGTAGCCATCAATGAAGAACAATGGACACCCCACTGTGACGAGGATGGCTATGATATCTCAGTTTTCACGATAGAGCCAATCATGTGCGATGCAATTTTAGAAGAGTGTGAACCGAACACTGATGCATTTGAGGATGCAAGCGATTTTGATTTAGAATCAATTATCATGGACCCACCCTTTGCATCAGAGGAAGAATATTTTTTCAAAGTAGAGACTCACACTCAGAGACACGAGGAAATTACGAATGAGGTAAGGTTAGCCACTCAAGTGACTAACAAGAGTGAAGGCAAGAAAAGAAAGAAGAAAGACACCATGACAGAAAAAGAAGAGTCTTTGTTTGAAGTACCCGAGAACTTCAAGAAATATGAAATCGAAGATAGAAGAATCATGGTACGAATGCCTAATAGAAAGGCGAATGACGGACAAGTATATGATAACCGAGAAAAAACCAAGAAAATAATAGTTGCCATAGAAGGAGAAGAAGAAAAATGTACATACATAGGGCATGATTTGACAACTGAAGAAGAAGAAGAGCTAGTTGCCCTATTGCGCGAATATAGAGATGTTTTTGCGTGGAGTTACAAAGATTTGAAAGGAGTAGATCCAGATATATGTTCTCATAGAATCCCTATGACTCTAGATACAAAACCGACAAAACAGAAACCTTACACGTATAATGATAACTACGCTGCGAAGATTAAAGAGGAGATAGATCGCTTGATAGAAGCAGGATTCATTTACGAAATTGAGCATACCGAATGGGTATCCCCCATTGTGGTTGTGCCCAAGAAGAATGGAAAATTGCGTGTGTGTATTAACCTTAAAAAAGTTAATGCCGCAACGATTAGAGATAGTTATCCTCTTCCTATCACGGAACATCTATTGGAAAGAGTTGCGGGCAAGGAAGTTTACAGCTTTCTTGATGGATTCTCAGGCTATAATCAAGTAGCCATTGCTCCAGAAGACCAACACAAGACGGCTTTTGCCACTGAATGGGGCATATTTGCATTTCGTGTGATGCCATTTGGCTTAACGAATGCACACGCCACTTTCCAGCGACTCATGTGTCATGTTTTCAAGGAATTCTTACGCAAGAGTTTGGAAGTTTATGTCGATGACTTATGTGCACATTCAAATGTAAGACAGACACATATCCCAGAGTTAAGGCAAATATTTGACAAATGTCGAGAATATCAGGTTTGTTTGAACCCAGAAAAGTGCATTTTCATGGTCAGACAAGGCAAAATTCTAGGACACATTGTGTCAAAAAATGGAATCTCTACGGATGAAGAAAAGGTGAAGGTAATTGCAGATTTACCTAGACCAACTAATGTGAAAGAGGTACAAGCATTTATGGGCCATTGCGGTTATTATAGGAGATTCATACACATGTATGCAATCATAGCAAAGCCTTTGTACTCTCTTTTAACCAATTTTGAATGGACAGATGAATGTGAAAATTCATTCAATGAACTCAAACGATGCTTGTGCTCAGCACCTATATTGACAACCCCGGATTGGAGTAAGCCATTCCATGTACATGTGGATGCATCCAATTACGCCATAGGATGTGTGTTAGCACAACCCACGAGTGAAGGTAACATAGATCTCCCCATAGCTTACGCGAGCAGACAATTGAACGCAGCAGAAAGAAATTACACCACGACGGAATGAGAAGGATTAGGGATGATCTACGCAGTAAAGAAGTTTAGGCACTACTTGTTGGCCAACAAGTTCAAGTTCTTTACAGATCATCAAGCCCTATTATACTTAGTCAACAAGCCATGTAACACCGGACGACTGATACGTTGGTTTCTATTACTCATGGAGTATGATTTTGAAGTCGTAGTCAGGAAAGGAAAGACACATCTTAGAGCTGACCACCTTTCGAGATTAACCTCAGGAGAAGCTCCTCAAGGAGTAGTGGATGAGTTACCAGATGCTTATTTGTTTAGCCTTGAGATAGCACCAGAATGGGCTAAGCCTATAGTCCCTATTCTCACATATGGACCCAAGAATCCTAGGATAAAGATCAAAGAAGGAGAGATTACCAAGTCTCAGAGATATCAAATCGTGGCAGGAAGCATATATAAACAGGATAATCAAAAGATTCTTGCTTGTTGTGTAGATGAATCAGAACATGCAAATTGGTGGCAATTAGCACACGTAGGTGCACTAAAGCAACATCATTCAAAACATTGAACATTACAGACTCTGCATAGATTAGGATTATATTGGCCTACAATGGAAGCAGAGGTCTACAAGTTGTGTAAAGAATGCAATGTTTGTTGTGAAAGACCACCAGTGGAGCATGCTACATTGTATCATGTGTCTCTCACACCAGACTGGAGTGAACAATTAGTGACATACTTGAGGACGAAGACATTCCCTCAAGGAATGACTTTAGCACGACAACGTAGTCTAGAGCAGGAAGCTCAAGATTATTCACTTATTGGCGATAACCTATACAAAAGAGGACGAGATGGATATCTAAGACAATGTGTTCATGAAAGCGATTATCTGAGCATACTAGAGACTGCACACCAAGGTGTTGCAGGAGGTCATTTTGGACCCGATAGGATAATCAAAGCCATCCTCTTTGCAGGATTATGGTGGCCCACTCTTCACATGGATGCTCATACCTATGTAAAGAGATGTGAGGTGTGCCAAAGAACTCAATTTCCTACTCGCAGAGATGAAATGCCATTGAAACCCATGATGGGCGGACGTGCATTTTCTAAGTGGGGTATAGACTTTGTAGGACCCATTAACCCCCCTGCAAAAGGTACACATGCTGAATACATTATTGTTGCCACAGATTATCTTACGAAATGGGTAGAGGCAAAAGCCACGACAAAGAATGATGCACACACAACTGCAAAATTCTTATTTGAAAATGTCTTTACAAGATATGGACTGCCTATAGAGTTAGTGAGCGATCGCGGAACTCGCTTTCTAAACCAAGTCATTGAATATTTGTTACAGGATTTTATGGTGATTCACAAGAAATCCGCACCATATCATCCTCAGGCCAATGGTCAGGCTGAAAGTACTAATAAGATCCTTTGTAATGTACTGATGAAACTCGTGAACAACAAACGTTCAGATTGGGACAAACAGTTACACCACACTGTTTGGGCATATCGAGTGGCCTACAAGACCGTACTCAATGCGACTCCCTTTCAAATGGTTTTTGGTCAGAATGCTGTGCTTCCTTTGGACTTCTTGATACCGACCCTTAAGGTTGCACAAGAACAATAGTGGACAGGCCATGAATTATCAGCAAGAATAATGGACTTGGAACGATTAGGAGAAACCAGGCTCAAGGCAGCAGCAGGAATATATGCAGCCAAGAAGCGACAGAAAGCATATTTTGATGCACATGTGAAAGATAAAGGCCTAAAAGAAGGAGATTTAGTTCTAATATATACGCTAAAGCAACACGCACGTAAGTTAGAAAAGCGAGGTTATGGACCTATGATCATTAACAGACTCTCAACAAGTGGAGCAGTACAATTAGCCACTTTAGAAGGAGATATAATGCCTAATTATATTAGTGGCTGTAGAGTCAAGCTATATCAGGAACCTCTTACTGAGGATATGCTTAGACGACTCACGTTGGCAAAGAAGCGTAAGGAGGAAGAAAATAGAATACGAGCGGAAGCTCAGGCAGAAGCAATAGAACGCATTAAACGCATGAAGTTAAGAAGACAAGGACTAGGGAGAGAACATTATAACCATCTGGAAACTACACCCAGATATCCCATGGCCATGTGTCAAGTAAAGTCAACCACTCATCCTAGTATAGTGGACAAGAGACCATTCATTACAGTCAGGCTAGAGCACGACAACCCTTGCCAAGAGCTCAGGGCTTTAATTGACTCAGGTGCTGCGACTAGTGCGATTAGATGGTCCCACTATAAGGATTCAGGAATAGAAATGCGGCCAATTGAGGCATACCTCATAGGCCTAGGAGGCATGGAAACCCCTTGCATGGGTGAGGTGGACCTTCCTATCCTCATTAAGGATATGACCATGACAGCGAAGCTACTAGTGTGCCATGATGACGACTTGATAGAACCCCTAATCCTTGGCCAAGATTGGCTATACGATCACTCAGTGGACCTAAATCTTAGACAAGGCTCCTTACAAATTGGAACCTTAGCGCAGAAGCGAGTGATACCGCTTGACTTCCCTAATTGCATTCCGATTAAGGTTTGTAACCCTAAACCCTATGAAACGCATGCGATGGAAGACCGGAAGATCTTGGGTCAGACCAGTCACGTTACGTCTACACCAACCCACTCGGGCTTGGCTATGGACAGTTGTCAATCAGAAGGACGATAGGAGATCTTCCCTGGGGCTTCCTGCAAACTAGAAGGGGCAGCTACCCAACCGCTAGGGCAGATGAACACAATCAGCGGTCAGGTGGGTTGCATCAGCGGCCAAATGAGCACAACACCCTACGGTGCTTATCCTTCCAAACTTGCTGCGGACTGGCCTAGATTAAAGATAAAGAACGAATCACTTCCTGATGGGCAGGTCACGCAAGTGTTGGATCTCCCTTCTTTTCCAAAGCAGAGCGTCCATTGGACCTCTCAAACCCAACCACAAACGAGTCAACCACAACGGAGGAACCCAGACCGACGACATCACTAGACAAGGCAAAGAAAGCAGAAGTATCAACATCATAGAACAAGTGGCACGAAACAAATATGGGTGCCAAAAGGACATCAACCACAGGCTATTGGCAACACAGCAGACGAGAGCAGGACAAAGTTTCAACAGAAGCAGAGTTCGCATCCAAAGTCCCCTCGATCTTCTTCTACACGTACCAGTACTCGACCGATCTGGATCGCCAGGAAATATCTTATCCATAGGCCCACACCCACGCAGATTTGGGTACCCAAACAATGTATTATATCCCAACCCTCAAGCCATGTAATATATACCCCTCAGAAATCTTTTCATCCTTCAATACCACCAAACCCGATACCACTTTTTGTACCTCAGCAGAAACATACCACCCACTCAAAGACTCTTAGGAAATGGATACCAAAACGTATCCGGACGTCCTCTTGTACCCCATTATCTAACAATTCTCCCACCCCGTTTAAACTCCACCCTTGTACTAATTCACCCTCAACCAAACCTTGTATAAATTCTTACACCCAAACCCCACATCATGCATAATAACGGCTCATCAAGAAATGTATGCATAATCTGACCATGTAGGTGTCTAGAGACCTGCATTAGTTTTGCAAATACTCATTGCATTAATCACTTCACGACACTTGGCTACACGGGTTACACATCGGTTATGGAAAGGGATTGCGGTCTCACCTTAATGGGATCATAATTAATTTCCATACTAATGTGTTAATCTTTTGTAGCAGATCATTTCCATTAGCTCATCAGTCATCATGCAAACCGAAGCAGGACCATCGGAAGCAGGCCCCAGCGTGGCTGCGGTACCCCTCAATGTTTTACGAGCAGAATCCCACCCGACCGCTCCACCGCCAGAGTTCCAAGGATTTCCGGGACCCATGCCAATCGATAACCCACCTATGGGATACATAGAGAAGATACACCGTAACTCTCATTGGTTTCAAGGCCTAGCTGAACCATTAGCTGATGCTGACTTCATTTTTGAAGCAAATATGACATTTGATGACCGCACCTGGGGCAAGTATCAATTCTTCTCAAGAGAATTCGAAGGCCTACAGAACACCCAGGACTTAACTCATGTTTGGGCCAGAGCCGGCTTCACGGAGTATTTCAGTGATCCTCTGCCCAAACCTGACTTTTACAGATGTTATTATTTAATCACCACTTTGCTGGCCTCAGAGAATAAGGACATCCCAGGAACCTTTATTTTGCCTTCTTTAGTGGATGATCCACCTTACAAAAGATTTTATCTTTCGAAGGATTTAATCAAGGCGGCCATCAAGATTCATGGAACACACACTCCAACGGAGAAAGAACGGCTAGTCCCAGAGCAGATGAAGCGTGGTGACGTAACTAAGTGGGAGGACATTTCAGCTATAAGCCCTGAGCTTTCTAAGCCATTACGGATATGCATGCAGCATTTTGCTTTCCCAGCTCAGGATTGTTTTACCATGCCCCACAAGAGAATCTGGTTTGGATTATATCTAGCATGTACTGGACCGCAAACAGTTGATCTAGCCAGCTGGATCATTGATCAGCTCTATTTGGCACAACATAGATGGGAGCGAAAGAAGGTAATCAATGGGTGCTGCGCCCTCACCAGGATCATATATATGTGCTTGGCATATGATCTACCCATCGAGCGTGCCATGACCAGTGCAGAACTGAAAGCATACAAAGGCACCACTAGGAAGGCTAGAAAGTCTAGCAAAGGCAGAGCCGGAAAGCGGATGAGAGGTACTATCCCGTGCCTACAAGTCCTAGAATCACCCTCGCCACGACCCTCTCCAGAGCAGTCACCAACAGCAGCCACTCCCACAGTACAACCTATTCGCATAAGGTTATCTAGACCAGTGATAACGGAGGGCACCACCAGTACTGTCGCACCCCAAGCAGCCACAACCACGAAACCTATCACCACAGCAGCTGAACTTCCCACCACTATTGGTGCGGAAGCTTTCTCTTTTCCAATACCGCATTTAGAACCAGGACAAGCAGAGCCACTGGACCAAACCTTTGATTTTGATATGCCCGATGCATTCTCCAATCAGTTCCAGTATTCAGAAGGGCACTTGTTTGCTCAAGAATTTGAAAGGCCTAGCTACCCTACCACACCCAGGGATCAGCCACAAGGACAGATCGTGTCCAGCTCTGATGACGAAAGAACAGCAACCGACGATGACGAAGGAGACGACGAAGCTAGCCAAGGAACACAGGAATCCCAAGAGCATGAACAGACAGATGGCCAAGGCCAACAAACAGACACACATGGCGATACTAGCACCCATGAAGACGAAACTTA
Organism: Ceratopteris richardii; assembly: GCA_020310875.1. Lineage (NCBI taxonomy): Eukaryota > Viridiplantae > Streptophyta > Polypodiopsida > Polypodiales > Pteridaceae > Ceratopteris > Ceratopteris richardii. The sequence continues at coordinate 67,465,652 of CM035426.1, read as the reverse complement.
CGAAGCAGCAGCTTACACACTGGCTATCAAGAAGTTGTATAGAACCATGGAAAAAGTTTGGGCACGCAAGCAGCTGACAGAGGAAGAGAGCCAAAAAATAATAGAACAAGAACTTGTCACAGGCAGATTTGAAGACGCATATATCAAGGGATTCAAAGAATTAGTCCAATCAGTAGGCTCCAATGAGGCACTCAGGTACTTGCAACGAAAGCCACTGCCACAGTTTGACCCCCGCAGAGTACGACTACTTTCAAAGCCCGGCGCATACATTCGTGTACCAACCGGAGCACAATCTTCAGAACAAGCCAGGGAGGCATGCCTCGTCCCCGAAAGTTCGGTGGCAGTTGAAACCATCTTTGTAGATTCCCCACCCCGTGCTCCAGCTGTACAAACCTCAGTAGTCACTGAAGTACCGACCTCACCACCCGTCCATCCAGCCTCCCCTCTTCACCCTCCTTCCCCCAGCCCCGCATCTTCATTCGCCGGTGGTGTTGCCGAAACCGTCTTTACGACCACTCACCCCACAATTCCCGCGCCCATTAGCCCTACTCTACCCCTTCCCACACCCACCTTTCTATCCAACCCATTCCTTCATCAATCTTTTCCATCTTTCCCCACAACTCCAACTCCAAGACCCCTCTTCCCATTCCCCCCGCCGTTAACCTTCTCCCCCGTCTCACCTCCCCGACCCATGGTAACCCCTCTTTCCCCTTTCCACCAAGCCGCTCCAGCTAGCCCCCCTGTAAATTACCCCTCAACCTTTGTAAATCCTGTATTTACACCAGCACGAGCACCCACGATCACACCAATATTCACGGTCACCGCACTAGACACGTCCACTGACATGGACATCTCACCACCCGCTGCACCATCACTACCTTCACTCATGGCACTAACATTTTTAGGCACATCACAATTCTCAACAATCACTACATCATCCACCTTCCCATCCCCATTCCCCGTTCCCGTTGCATCTACACCAACTGCATCTTCATTTAGCACCCCATTAATACTATCACCCATTGTAGATAATGCATTCCGACAAATGTTCATGTGTATGACGCAAGTAAGAGATGAGTTCACATCTCTTGGTGATAATTATCAGCAGCTGCAGAGGACAACCAATGACTTACAGTCGCAGCTTAACTTATTGTCTATTGAGAATGCCTCTCTGAACACCCGCTACCAAGAATTACGCGAGGCTTATCACCAATTGGGCTAGAAAGCGAAGAAAAGACCAAGGAAGCCACTGCTGACTTGGATAATTTATTAAGAGCCCAGACAGTCCGTAATGCAACGCTAACACGAAACATGGGCTTACTAAGAAGACACCTAGCCGCAGCAAAAGAGGAGAACCAGAGACTCCAAGAGCAGAATAGAGAGAATTTGGAAGCGGCATTGGACCATCCAGCACAACCCTTAAGTCCTAGCAGATTCAAGGCAATCCCATTCGAAGCAATGAAGATGTTGCTAGAAGACCATGTTAGACTGCTCGAGGACTATGATCGGATGAACGAAGAGCATCAGAAGTTAAAGGAAGATCACAAGCTACTACAGCTCAGAGAACCGGCAACACAACAAGTACAAGTAGCAGCAGAATTACCAGCACCTGTGGACCCTGAAATTTTCGACGAACTCAACGCATTACGGGCCCAGGTAATCACTCTCCAGTCAAGAATTGACGTATATGAAGCGCCACCAAGGCCAGACTCCCCACCGGAGATCCCAGCTGACGAAGAGAACATAACTATTCCGGTGGAGGAAACATTTGAAGAGGCGTACGAGCCACAGCCCATCCCAGGCGGACAAGTCACGGCTGAAGGCCAGATGACGTACGAACTTCCGACCCCCGCGTGGATGAAGACTATTGAGGAAATTGGAACAACGCACTCAGCCAGAGTCGAGGCCCAGCTACATGCTATGGCCATGATCGAAGAAAGAATTTTGCAATCTCCCTACTTTGCTCAATTGGCCCCACGCAGGTACATATCCGGGCATGAGCTTCAATACAAACCTTACTTCATGCTAATGGCCGAGTACCAGCTGGCCATAGAGAAGCGAACTGGCAAGAAGCCATCACATGCAACTCAATTCGAGCCTGAAGACTTGCCACTGGATGCGCAACAAGGCACTATTTACCAACCAGATTGGCGCACACGTCTTTTACAGGAGTACCCTGAAATGATGAGCACATGGGTTAAGGCACCTTTACATCTAAAATACAACCCATGTTGGGGACCCGTGCCATGTCGCCGCTCCTGGACCGCCTTCGCTATCAAAGTACAAAACAATAAGCAGTGCCAGGACTGGTTGAACTACCCATATTTCAGGCCACCTACAGGACCACCGACAATTGGCTACATGATGGCAACGATTCGTCACTGGCTTCCTCGATTGAGATATATGGATGATATAGCAGCGCATATGACTGTCAAGATATTTGACATGATGCAAATGATATTTAAAGTCTTCCGGCGAGTCAAAGCACCACATGTTAATACCCCGGGCTTTGAGCATGGCAACTTGGATCTCGCATATGACATGAGTACGACGCCATCGCTCCGGGTGTGTTATGCCTGGCATTGCAGAGTCAAGTACCTACCGGCGTGCTACAAGCAAACATTCGAAGAAATGTTCACCACCGGCTTTTGGGAATACCACTCCGAAGTGTTCATCAGCAGGCCGACCCACTTATTGCAATTATTTGCCTGTGAACAGTTGGTGTATTCCACGCATTACAGACTCCCACCATCAGATGAACCACAACCAGTTAATTGGGAGAAGCTCGAGGCAGACCTAGCCCAAGGCATTCGAGTATCTGAGCACACCCTCGCTCACGACCTCCTACAAAACTACATCCGACAGACCGCACAACAAGGTTCTGTCGAGGACGACAGAAGCGAGAGGGAGGGGGGTGTTGGAAGCAGCCAGAGGCACAGACGACATGAAAGCATGTAACGACAAAGCAGGGAGCCAGTCGGATCAATTTCTCAAACAAATATGTTTTTTATCACTTTTCAAAACATTCAACAGTGATTTTTATCACTAATTGTAACATATGTAACATAGAAAACCTCATTTTGTAATCCATAGCTCCATTTTGTGCAAGCCGAGGAGTCCTCGAGCTTGAGGAGCTTAGGTAGAATGCACGTACCAATTTTCGTTATTTTTAGATACCGTTCACCCTTCCAAATAGCATCTAGGACCTATTTTTTAACTATGCCGGTCACTAGATGTGAAACCGGTCAAAACTAGTCTAGAAACTATAAAAAGAGCTAGAGAGCTCATTTTTGAGGTTGGTCAGTGTGAGCTTAGAGCTATTTTGAGCTTGTAATAGTGTTCTTGAGTAATAGAGCTAATTTCCCACCTTCCATTGTGTCTTGCTTGTCTCTTCATTGTGTGTGTGTATGTGTGTGTGCATCTTGATGCTTCTCACCTTCACTCTCACATCATCTCACATTCACGATCTTCATATCACTCCTACCTCTTCCGCGGATTGACATTAAGGAGGTGAAGCTTCTTAACGTGGTTCTCACCATTGTGCTAGAGCAACAGTGATGAACCAGAGACTTCAAGAAGTGCAGAAGTTAGGAGGTCATCTAGGCACAAATGGCAACCTACAAGGTATAGCTATGACACCTCATTCTTGACTACTAAAGATTATGCTTATTTGATAAAAGCAGATGAAGATCCATCTACATATGATGAAGCCAAAGGCAAGAGAAATTGGGAAGAAGCCATGCAAGAGGAGTATGATGCATTGATAAAGAATCAGACTTGGGATCTGGTTCCTAAACCTAATAGCCAGAAAATTATTGGATGTAAGTGGGTTTACAAAACAAAAAGATTTGCAGATGGAAGTGTGTCTAGGTATAAAGCTAGACTTGTTGTGAAAGGGTATGCACAGACATATGGAGTGGACTATGATGAGACTTATAGTCCTGTGGCAAAAATGACAACAATCAGAACCCTCATAGCAATTGCTGTTTGCAAAGGTTGGAAGTTGTCTCAATTAGATGTTAAAAATGCTTTTTTGAATGGTTACATTTCAGATGAAGTTTACATGGAGCAACCAGATGGATTCAAAGATCAAGTGAATCCAACTTATGTGTGTAAGCTCAAGAGAGCTTTGTATGGATTAAAGTAGGCCCCAAGGGCATGGAATTATAGGCTTGTAAAGTTCTTGAATGATCTTGGATTTCAAGCATCAAAGGCAGATAGTAGCTTGCTAGTCAAAGCAAGTGAAGATGGATTCATTTATGTTTGTATTTATGTTGATGACATAATACTTACAGGAATAGATGATAAGGGAATACAAATGATCAAGAAGCAGATGGAGAAAGAGTTCAAAATCAGTGATTTGGGGAACCTATCATTCTTCTTGGGAATGGAGATTTCTTATACTCAACATGGAGTATTTGTGACCCAAGAAAGGTATCTTAAAAATTTGCTAATCAAATTTAATATGGAAGATTGCAGGGTTGCACCTACACCTTTGGAAGTGAACCATAAATTGTCTAGATTTGGAGGAGAAGAATTCAGAGACATGAAGCTTTATCAAAGCTTGGTTGGTAGCTTGATTTATGCTACATTAACAAGGCCTGATTTGTCATATGCAGTTGGTGTGCTTTCACAATTTATGCATTGTCCTAGAAAGGAACATTGGATTGCAGGACAAAGAGTACTTAGGTACATCAAGGGTACACTCAGAGAAGGGTTGTACTATGGATTTACTTCTGATACAAGAGTGAAGATATATAGTGATGCAGATTGGGCAGGTAATGTGGATGATAGAAGATCAACCCATGGATATTTGTGCTATGTAGGAGACAAATTGATTTCATGGTGTTCTAAGAAGCAACATACAGTTGCTTTGTCATCTACAGAAGCAGAATACAAAGGTATGGTGGAAGCTGCAAAGGAGCTAACCCTGTGTTTCATGCTAGAACTAAGCACATTGAAATACAATATCATTTTCTAAGAGAGAAGGTCATTGATAAAGAAATTGAAGTTATGCATACACCTACAAAAGATCAACTTGCAGATATGATGACAAAAAGTCTAGATGGACCAAAGCTACAGAGATTCAAGGATATGGCAGGAATCAAGAAGATAGAGAAGAACCTCAATTAATGATTGAGGGGGAGCTGTTGGTGCATGTCAATCATCAATTGAAGGATTATGAAGAAATGAAGTCAAGGAGTCAAGAAGAGAACAAATTCAGAAGGTTGAAGGAAGGACATATTCAGAAACCTAAAGATATGTACACATATGTACATTAGCTTACATATACTTTTGTCTAGTCATAAACTTGTATATATTTATCTATAAATACTTTGAAAAATGTCGGGGCAAAGAGAGCAGAAGAAGAATAGAGAATAGGAAGGAAGAAATGAGTTGTAGTGAGTGTCATTAGACACATGAGAAGTGAGTTGAAATGATCAACTTCACTCAATTGTAATTTTCTGAAGAAATCGAGAAAACTTGCGCCCGATGTTTTGCTGTCTGCTCCTTCTGTGTTTAATCTTTTGAGAAATCCTTCTGCAGGTATCTAAGTCCATAGCTAATCTATCTATGGCTAGAATTTGAGAGGCTAATTGTAATCAGGTTGAGAGAATTTAGTTTAGGAACATTCATATGTAATGATGTTTTGAGAGTCGACAAAACTGGCGCAGATTTCATGTTCAGAAAAATGAACATTACTCAGTGTGTGGTGTAAAGTTTTACACGACTGAGGGCTTAAAATCTAAGTTGGAAGGTAAGCCATCTATGGCTAAAAGATCTTGACCAAACGGGTTCGACATTGTGAGAGCTGTAGCTAAGAAGTTGCAGGTGTCAAAGTCGCTTCTATAGAGAAGGTGTTTTACACATAGGTAACTTGTTTGTGTGATTTCTCAGAGTATACTAAACCATTTGTAGAGATTTAAGTTGGAGAAGGTGTGCAACCTTAAGGCGAAGTAGTCTACAAAGTTTTATCAAAAACTTTACACAAATGATTAGTCAATTAAGGATTAATCTGCAGCAGACTTTTCTGAGAAGTTGAATTTTTCAGAATAATCAATTTTTTGATAAATTGGTGAATGATCTCTAAATTTGGTGGAGTCTAAAGTTGATCTTGATATAGAGGTGGTCTAAATTCAAGGTTAACTTGTTCTTTTGGAGATTAACACTCTCCATCACAGTCACTACCTGCAGTATTATTGGCATACCGGACTACCTACAAAGTTGCAACCAGACTGACTCCTTTCAAGCTTGCTTATGGGTTGGAAGCAATCGCTCCAATGGAAGTTGTAGTGCCCAGTTTACACGTGGCCATAACTCAGAAGTTGCTACCTGAAAATTCTTTGCCATTTCGGTTGGACACACTCAGGGAACTAGATGAGCATCGCTGGGAAAGTTTTCTGACTCTTCAAGAAGTGCAGTTGCAGCAAGCTCGTACTCATGATCGGTATCTTAGAACTCCAGTTTTCACGGTGGGAAAACTTGTGCTATTTTATAATGCTAAATCAAATCGTGCGGCTAGAAAATTCAAATTATGATGGTTTGGTCCTTACCGGATTAGTGAACAAGTGGGCCCAGCTACTTTTCGGTTGACTACTTTGACCAGAATTCCTCTTCCTAAAGTGATAAATGGTTCAAAGTTGCGGCCGTATCATCAAGCACCTGATTCGCACTGAAGTGTTCTGCGGTTGGCCGCGTATTTTTTTCTTTTTTCTTTTTTTCTTTTCTTTTCTTTTCCTTTTTTTAGTTTTGCGTGTTAGTTGAATAAAGACAATAAACTCCTCGTTTTGCTACATAACCATGAATAATCACCACCTTTTGTTATTGATTCTGCTCATGCATGCACACCGTAGTTATGAAGGTTATCATCTCAACATAGCGCGATGTTTAGCATTTTTTATCGCCTCCCGTTACCAAGTATCTACTTAATCTTCTTCTTTCCGTTGTTAATCGCTATTGTGTTTGCGTGTTCTATGTGCTTTGCGTTTTCTATAATCATCGTGTATTCGTGCGCATCATGGAAGCTTTAGCAAACTTTGCTACCTTCCGTGACGGACTCCCTCAGGACGTAAGCGAATTCTTGCGTATCCGAGGTTTGTCCAACTTCGCTGAATTGCCTTGGCATTCATTGGAGTGCCATCCGTATTACGCGCAAATTATCGCTGCTATTGCCGCCACACCTTCTACAGAGCAGAGTAGGCCTATTATGTGTTTACCATCTCGTATCATAATCACCCTACAGTCATTTGCTGCCGCTTTCCGACTCTCTCTGGAAGGACGAGAAAATGGTCCTAACCTTCCGATTGAGACTATGATTGAATTGTTCCCAAGGCACTCATGGAATGAGTATGCCATACTCTATTGCCCTGATCCTGAACGGATCGCTCTTCAATTCTTAGTGGCCATCTTGAATCTACAGAAACGCACTTACGGAATTTCACGCCCATTTTACTCTATGCTTCACATGGCTTCTCAGGAGCCTGTCAATTTTGCTTCTTACTATTTCCAGTGCATTCACCATGAATGCGTTACGATTATTAAACATCTAAATAAGGGAGAACTTCCGTGTTCACGTTTACCGCATATCATTACCTTTTTGTTTCCGGCCCTCCAAGCAGCGCAACCACCTCCAAGAGCTCCAATCTTATATCATGAGGAATCTGCTCAAATACTTGAAGACGACGAAGAAGATGATGAAGAAATCTTCCAGCTCCTCTGCCAAAAACGCATGCGGATAAGTTCTTCTGACACTCAAGTGCAAGGGTCTGCCGCTGGAAAAAATGCAGACAAAAATGAAGAAGAGATTTTCCACGACACTGCCATCTCGATTCACCATGATTCGTCTGCTCAGTCTTCTCCAAACTAGCAACGAGATCAAAGTGTTACTGCCGATTCTGAAGACAGATCTTCTAAGGAAGAATCTTAGCAGAAGTCCCAACAAGATGTGCAAGAAGATACGCAGGTTATTGTTGCAAAAGTTTTGGCACAATTAATTGCGGTAGTAGATTCTGCAGTTGCCCAACCTCAAGTGACTTCGCAACAACTTAATGAAAAATTGTTGGTGGCTAACGATCTGCAACCCACTCCTCCACCCATACCTCCAATTAAACCAATTGTCCCCATTCTACCTATTGTCCCTGAAGCACCAGATTCCTCATCCTCTTCACCTAACTATTCTCCACCCACTTCCCATCAACTCTTGACAGCTTCTTCATCTCAACCACGTCCTCCTATTCTGTTTCCTTCGATACCTATGTTTACTAAGCTAGAATCCATGGGTCATATATTGATCCAACTGTCACAACAACTACCAAAACAGATGAAAGACGTTACTGATAATCTCAGAGAAGAATTCCAGCATAAGGTTGATGTTTTGGAAGCAGATACTATTCCATTGCAAGAAGAAGTAGATTCCGTAAAAGCAGAAAACCATGCTTTACATGTACAACTTCAACAGCTACAAGCTCGCCTTGCTGAACAGGAAACAATGATCAGTCAAAGAGATGCTGCATTGTTTGAAGTAAGAGCAAAAGATGATTTATTATGTGCTACTGATGCAGAGATCATCCAATTGAAACAGTTACTCCAGGATAAGGAAACTTGTTAGAAGAAACGAGAGTACAACTTGATGAAGTTGTACAGCGAGGACAGGAGATGGCGAACTTGGCTAAGCGGACTAATGAAGAACTCTAGCGAGCAGAAGCCAATTTATTTGAATCAAATTCTGCTCTTAAAACGCAGATGACTTTGGTCGCCTCAACTACAGAAGAAGATAACAGGGATAAGAAAAGAAAGAGATGCATATTACCGGACCATTCAATATCAGGCTCAGGAATTGGAGAGAAGAGAGAACCAATTGGATGCTCAAGCAGAAAAATTATCCCGAATAGATAAAAGAATCGAAGACATGAAAGTAAGCCGTGATGCAGCTCTGGCAAATGATTTTTATTTACAAGAAGCATTTTTGCAGACACAAGCTGACATTTTGATGACACAAGTAATTACAGCTAGCGATGTTCGTACTGACGCTTCAGAAATTTGGAAGAAAATGTATATGTATATGTATATGTATATGTATATGTATATGTATATGTATATTTATATGTATATGTATATTTATATGTATATGTATATGCATATGTATATATATATATGTATATGTAGATGTATATGCACATGTTTATGCACATATACATGTATATGCATATGTATATGTATATGTATATGTATATGTATATGTATATGTATATGTATATGTATATGTATATGTATATGTATATGTATATGTATATGTATATGTATATGTATATGTATATGTATATGTATATGTATATGTATATGTATATGTATATGTATATGTATATGTATATGTATATGTATATGTATATGTATATGTATATGTATATGTATATGTATATGTATATGTATATGTATTGTATATGTATATGTATATGTATATGTATATGTATATGTATATGTATATGTATATGTATATGTATATGTATATGTATATGTATATGTATATGTATATGTATATGTATATGCATATGTATATGTATATGTATATGTATATGTATATGCATATGCATATGTATATGTATATGCATATGCATATGTATATGCATATGGATATGTATATGTATATGCATATGTATATGTATATGTATATGTATATGTATATGTATATGTATATGTATATGTATATGTATATGTATATGTATATGTATATGTATATGTATATGCATATGTATATGTATATGTATATGTATATGTATATGTATATGTATATGTATATGTATATGTATATGTATATGTATATGTATATGTATATGTATATGTATATGTATATGTATATGTATATGTATATGTATATGTATATGTATATGTATATATATATGTATATGTATATGTATATGTATATATATATATATGTATATGTATATGTATATATACATGTATATGTATATGTATATGTATATATATATATATATATATATGCATATGTATATGTATATGCATATGCATATGTATATGTATATGTATATGTATATGTATATGTATATGTATATATATATGTATATGTATATGTATATGTATATGTATATGTATATGTATATGTATATGTATATGTATATGTACATTTATATGTATATGTATATGTATATGTATATGTATATGTATATGTATATGTATATGTATATGTATATGTATATGTATATGTATATGTATATGTATATGTATATGTATATGTATATGTATATGTATATGTATATGTATATGTATATGTATGTGTATATGTATATGCATATGTATATGTATATGTATATGTATATGTATATGTATATGTATATGTATATGTATATGTATATGTATATGTATATGTCTATGTATATGTCTATGTCTATGTATATGTCTATGTATATGTATATGTATATGTATATGTATATGTATATGTATATGTATATGTATATGTATATGTATATGTATATGTATATGTATATGTATATGTATATGTATATGTATAGGTATATGTATATGTATATGTATATGTATATGTATATGTATATGTATATGTATATGTATATGTATATGTATATGTATATGTATATGTATATGTATATGTATACGTATATCTATATGTACACGTATATGTATATGTATTTGTAAACATGCATGTTTATGTAATTGTACATGTAAATGTATATGTATATGTAAATATAAATGTACATGTATATGTATATGTATATGTGTTGAAGCTCAAAGTCAAGGACAAAGCATGGAAGCACATCAAAAGGTGGACACACAAGGAAAGGGAGCAAGTAGGGAGCACCAAGAAGTGTATGTCAAATTTTCAGAAGAATCCCCTACAAAAATAGTGATTTCCATCACTAAAAACCATTGTAAATACCATTATCTATTTTTAGTAACTCCATTTTGTTCAAGCCGAGGAGTCCTCGAGCTTGAGGAGTAGTAGAAGTACCATCATACCAATTTTCATAATTTTTAGACCTCGTTTGAGCCCTCAAATAAGCCCTGGAACCTAATTTTTAACTAGGCCGGACACTAGGTCTAGACAGGGCCAAAACTAGTCAAAAAACTATAAAAAGAGCTAGAGAGCTCATTTTTGGGGGTAGCTTGTTAGAGAATAGAACTTTTGTAAGAGAACTCTTTTGCAATCTAAGCTTTCCATTGTTCCTCTCTTTGATCTTACTTTGTGCGCGTGTGTGTGTATGTGTGTGCATGTTTGTGTGCTTTCACTCACGCACTTGTGCCTTCACTTGCTCGTGGTCTTCATACCGGTCCTCACGTCTCCGCGGATTGACAAGTAAAGGAGGTGGTGCTTACGCTTGAGCTACACCAAATTTTAGCGCCGTTGCCGGGGAGAGTGCTTCGAGGACGAGCGTTGTGATGGTAAGATCGTAGATTTGCGACGTTGGAAGGTAAAAAAACTGTCATTTCAGTTCATTTTCTGTTTTTTCCTCTTCATCTTCATCATCATCATCATCTCCACCTTCTTCCATCTTCTTCTTCATAGAAATTTCTTGTTTTTTAGTGCATTTTCACCATTTTCATACCATTTTTCATGCATTATTGTGTGGGAAGGAGTTAGGAGTGCAAGGGAGAGCAAGCGCTGTGTTTTTTTCATGATTTTCTGCTCATACGGAGCTCGCCATAGCCGGCGCTCATAAATTTGAATTTCCCGCCAAAAAACGCGATTCTGTGATGAAAATCGCGATTCTGTGAAAATTCAAAATTTTTTGAAAAATCACGATTTTCAGTTTTCCCGCCTAAAAGTTGGTTGAAAAGAATCGCGATTCTGTGTTTTTTCTCAAAAAAAAACACGATTCTCTGCTCAAAATCGCGATTTTCAAAAAACACGATTCTCTGCTCAAAATCGCGATTCTCACCAATCACGATTTTCAGCAAAAACACGATTTTGTGAAAAACACGACTTTCTGCTCAAAATCGCGATTCTCACAAATCACGATTTTCAGCGAAAAATACGATTTTGAGAAAAACACGATTCTCTATGACAAAATCGCGATTTTCATGCCAAAAACACGATTTTGTGAAAAAGGCGATTCTGTGAAAACACGAATTTTTGCTCAAAATCGCGATTTTCAAAAACACGATTTTGTGCTCAACATCACGATTTTCATGTCAAAAACACGATTCTGAGAAAACACGATTTTCAGTCAAAAACACGATTTTGTGAATCACGATTCTCTGAGTCAAAATCGCGATTCTCTAAAACACGATTTTGTGATCAACATCGCGATTTTCAAATCACGATTTTGTGATCAACATCGCGATTTTCAAATCACGATTTTCTACTCAAAATCGCGATTTTCATAAACACGATTTTGTGATCAATATCGCGATTTTCATGTCAAAAAACACGATTTTTAGAAACACGATTTTGTGATCAACATCGCGATTTTCAAATCACGATTTTGTGATCAACATCGCGATTTTCATGTCAAAAAACACGATTTTCAGAAACACGATTTTGTGATCAAAATCGCGATTTTCACAACACGATTTTCTACTCAAAATCGTGATTTTCAAAACACGATTTTGTGAAAACACGATTTTGTGAACACGATTCTGAAGGTACAAAATCGCGATTTTTTCAAAAGGTCCTGTTTGCCTGTTTTGACCCCTAGGAGCCTGAATTGGCATAACTTTTTCATCCAAAGTCCATTTTTTGAGCTCTATAGCTCGTTGGAAAGCTCGTTTCAAATCCTACACGACCTCAACTGTTTTTTTCAAGAATAACGTGTTGATTTTGAGATAGGATAATTTGAAGTTGACCCTCAAGTGGGACTAGGGAACCAAGGGGACTCCAAAGAATTTTTGAATCATACCAAGGGGAAAATTTGGACTCTTGACTAAAGCTTATGAACCTGAGATCTGGTAGAAACTTAGGCAAGGATAAACAAAGCATTAGATCTTCTGAGGCTAGTGTCAACCATACATCCAAGTCTTGGGCACAACAACTAAGTGGTCATCCTTTACTAAGTTCAGACACAAGTGATTCAGAAATGTCTTTTAGTATGGGAAAACTTGCAGGTGGCTCAGGGACTGCCCATCTACAAACACCAGAAGGTCCCTATAAGACACAGTTGGAATATATTCGGACCAACCAATTAGGTGCTCGCATCTATGAGGATGGTCTGAGGCGATCAGTGGTCCAACTCAAAAATCCAGATCAATCCTTCGGACTTGAACACCCGGTGGTCAAGTTCGAAGAGGGTTCATACATTGATAAGGAAGGAACCATGTATGTGGTCACCAACCTACCAGATAGGATTGATGAGTTTGGAAATGTCATTCCTGAGAATGAAATAGGAGACCTAGAACAAGGAAACGTAGGACAAGGACCCCAGACTCCTAGAGGTAAGTCAGTTTTGACCCGAGTGATCACTCCAGACTGGATCCCTCAAGACAACAAAAACATAGAACTATTTTTGAATAGAGAAACAGAGGAAGCCTTTTGGAGATTCAAGCCAGATCAACCTAGTCAATTGGGCATAGTTATCATCTATGAATTCAAAGATCCTGAGATACCAGGAAAAGTTATCTACCTGGATAACACATCAGAGAAAATTTTCTTGGTAACAGAACATGATAGACATGCATATACTTGGAAGAATGAATTGATTTTCCCCCCACCAAGATCCAATGTTTCCCATGGCCTCCAAGGAGTAGGATCATCCCTCGCTCATGAAGCCCAGAGAGAAAGAACTAGAGAGAGACCCGAGGTAAATTTTGCACACACCGTGGGCAGGAATAGGTCAGGATTTGAAAATGAAAGACCTGAAAGAGAGAGACATCAAGCACATAGGCAACAAAGAGATGAACAGGATTTTCCATTGCCTAGACCCCGAGAGTACCCAAGAACCCTTAGACCCATTCAAGTGATCAAGGCAATGAAGAACTATTTCGATGGGACAGGGGATCCTTATGATCATGTGGCCGAGTACAAACAAGTGCTGAGAGCCGAACAAATTGAGGACTGGTTCACCCAGTACGAGGCATTTGGTTTGACCCTTAAGGGCACTGCCTTAGCTTGGTTTCAACCATTGAGTAGAAGCAGCTATCACGATATAGGTCAACTGCTAGACGAATTCATTGTAGAATTTTCCAAGAGTGGTATCAGGCATAACACATCATCCTTGATCCACAGCTTCAAGCAGACTCCCCAAGAAACAGTGCGACTAGCAGGTAGAAGATTCAGACAGTATCTAGAAAGATGCCCCGCTCTAGAGTTACCCACTCCGGCCAAACAAGTGGCTTTGTTCTTAGATGGCTTACTGAGCACCAAGTTAAGATCATATGTGTACTTGAAAGATCCTAGATCCATAGAAGAGTGCGTGCGGACATGCATTGACATAGAAGATAACCTGGGTGAGGAATTAGGATTATCCAAACTCTATAAGGATTCAGATAGTTCTACTAGTCATGCTTCAAAAATCTCCACGGAAATAGAAGAGATAGCTGAGCAAGTTGCCAAGAAGCTGGGAGTCCAAAATAAACAAACACAGAGAGTCACTCCTGTGAATCGGTGTTATACTTGTGGGGGCGACCACATGGCTAATGTATGCCCAATGCAAAACCAAAACATTAGAGAAAGGAATGCTCCATATTGCGCTATTGAGAGAGAATACACAAACCACACGGCTCAAGATTGTCCCTACAATAGGCAGGCTGTTAGACAGAATTATCAGCACCCTTACCCACAAGGTAGGTATCAGAACCAATACCAACAGCCATATTATAGACCACAACAGCAACATCAGGTACCATACAGGCCACAACCTGTCTTGGGAAACCAACCACCAGCTCCAGCCAACGTGATTCTAGTCAAATATGCGGTGGGAGAGGAAAATCCAAATAGAGCTTTGGTGCCCCTAACCCCATGGATACCAGATAATGATTCTCATGCTCATAGTTCAGACTACTCCCATGAAGGTAGTCCACATGCGTATTACACAGAGTCACCTGAACATAGTGAGATTCACTCGTATCAATATGAGGCACCACCTATGGAGCAAAATTGGGAGCCAGAATACTCCAATGTCATGTACACAACTCCTAACCCTAGGCCCCAGTTGAGACAAATGAGACCACAAGCCCCTAGGGGATCTTGTTTCAGATGTCATGGTGACCATTACATTCGTGACTGTCCCCACCCACCATCTCCGAGTCAAGGACAGGCTATCACAATACAGGCTTTTTGTCCTGATTGTGGCAAAGACCATCTCCCCAGAGATTGTCCAAGAAACCCCTCCACTGCACCCAAGATTACACCCATTAATGTGGTAGGCTTAGTGGCAGATCCAAGTTCAAGTAGTAACAATGTGGCTCCTATACAAGCGGTCACTAGAGCACAAGCCTTACAGCAGGATAAACCAACAGAACAATCAGAGTCGAGTGAATCAGGAGAGCCTAGTAAGAGGAAAACAAGAACATGGAAGGATACCAGAGAGAAGGCCAATCGCAAGTGGAATAAAAAGTTATCGGAACTAGAAGAAAGTTTAAAAGAAGCGAAAACAAAAATAGAAGACATTGCATCTCAAAGCCCCTCGCATGCCGAAACTCCATCCACTCCGCCTCATCCCACCCCACCACCCATTGTAAATAGACCGCAACCAGGGTCTGTTCTTGCAGATCCAACCCCAGAAGGCTTGGACATGATGTTCAAGGCCTACCAGGCTCGACTTCAAGAAGGGCCTACAGCTGCAAACCTAGACAAGAGTTACCCTAGAGCAGATTTAGAGATTGAACGGATGAAAATGTGCATGAAAATGGTAGAACAAGCTCAAGCCATACTTGAGACTAGTCAAAAGTTCAATCAGACAAACTCTATCAAATCAGATTTGCATTTCCAGGACTTACTAGAAAGATTAGAGCAATTGGTAAACAAAGCACAAGTTTCTTTACCTCCACAGGCTCAACCAATTATTGAGAGAAGAAGCTCACCACCAAGGGGAGCTTATGTTCCTAACTCAACAGATGCTGGAATACCTCCTTCAATTCAACAGTACTCTCAAGAGTTCTTGCGGGAAATACAGGAAGATAAATGGGCCAAGGAGAAGGGTAATTCCCCTCCTATTCCTGAGATTGATGATCTTCATGATCAATTTCCCCAAGACATTCCATCTATTTACGGAGATGAAGCAGAACAACAAGAAGACGAAAGGTTAGATTTTGAATCTAATACCTTAGAAGAACTGCCTCAATTTCCAGGCCCATGGGAATCTGAATCTCTCCAGATTAGAGCTCCTACAATACTAGTAAGAAATGAAGACTCAGTGGTTCCAAGGAACACGGATGTCGTGAAGAACACTAAGGTTCAGTGTCATCTCACTGTAGAAGAGCTGCTCAAAGCAAAACCTGAGCTTTGGAATCATGTGAAGGATCAGGTTCCAGAACTTGATTCCAACATGCCAAAAGCAGGCTCCAAGCAAAGGGTACCAGAGATACCTCTAGACAAAATAGGGGACATGTGTGAGGGTGAAGAAGGTAATACTTATCTTCCAATCACCTACCAAGGTTACACAACCAAAGCAATCATAGATTCAGGTGCTGGTGTTGCTATTGCGACCACCTCCTTGTGGAAGCAATGGGGCAAGCCCACATTAAGACCAACTCGAATGAAGCTTCAAATGGCTGATGGTCATTTTGAAAGACCTCTAGGATTGCTAGAAGGGATCACTCTAACCACTTGTGGTGTAGAGTTTGAGCACACATTTGCTATATGTGACTTTGAGAAAAATAATGTCTATGAGATGATCCTAGGAAGACCCTTCCTACGACAATTGCAAATAGTACAGGATTGGGGAACTAACTCCTTGTACTTACAGCACTTAGGGGTCACCACCAAGGTCAATTTGAAGGATTACACCTTTAGAGATGTACCACCCCTACAGTGGAATTCTATCCACAAAGCGAAAGAAGATTCCATCTCTGTGCATTCTGAAAGTTCACCTGATCCATCATGGCTGCATGAAGATACTCATTTGTGGATGTGCAAGGTCGCAAAGGAAGAGGAAAAACGTTTAAAGGCAAGAGAAGAAGGAACTTCGTTAGGAGATAGACCAGTTAGAGACCCAGCCTACACACCGATGATCTTTCCAGATGAGGAGTTTGAGCCTCATGGCTGGCCAGAAATCTTAGCCACCATGGACATTGCTGTCAATGAGGAACAGTGGACACCTCATTGTGATGAGGAGGGTTATGATATCTCAGTGTTCATGTGTCAACCCTTGCTAGAAGAATGTGACCCTAGTGATGTCATAGAAGAAGAAGAGAATGACGATGATCTGGAGTCTATTGTGATGGATAGTTGCTTTAACTCAGAGCAGCACTATCTAGAAGATATAGGAGTGTTCACCCAGAAAGAAGAAGAACCTCTCACAAGTATTAAAATGGTAAACTCAAAGGCTGGAAGCGAAAGTAGTCAAAAGAAAAAGAAAAGAAAAGCAGTGAAACAAGAAGAGGAGGAATCATTGTTTGAAGTACCAGAAAACTTCAAGAAATATGAAGTTGACGACCGCAAAATTTTGGTACGAATGCCTAAGAGAGAGGCCATCATAGGAGAATCATATGATAATAAAGAAAAGACCAAGAAGATTGTAGTGACCATTGAAGAGAACGAAGAGAGATGCACATATATAGGAGATGACCTAAGTGCAAGAGAAGAAATGGAGCTTGTAGCTCTATTAAGGGAATATAGGGATGTGTTTGCGTGGCACTATAGAGACTTGAAAGGGGTAGATCCAAGAATTTGCTCTCATACTATCCCCATGACTGCTGATGCCAAGCCCACCAAATAGAAGCCCTACACATATAATGATACCTATGCAGCCAAAATAAAAGAAGAAATTGATAGGTTGATTGAAGCTGGATTCATCTATGAGATTGAGCATACTGAATGGGTGTCCCCCATTGTTGTAGTGCCCAAGAAGAACGGAAAGTTGCGAGTGTGCATTAACCTGAAAAAAGTTAATGCCGCTACAATCAGAGATAGCTATCCGCTTCCAATCACCGAACATTTATTGGAGCGTGTTGCAGGCAAGGAAGTTTATAGCTTTCTTGATGGATTTTCAGGTTACAACCAAGTAGCCATTGCCCCAGAAGATCAACACAAGACGGCTTTTGCCACCGAATGGGGAATCTTTGCATTTCGTGTGATGCCATTTGGGCTCACCAATGCACCTGCAACATTCCAAAGGCTCATGTGTCATGTCTTCAAAGAGTTCTTACGAAAGAGCTTAGAAGTGTATGTGGATGATTTATGTGCTCATTCCCAAGAAAGAAGATTTCACATCCCTGAGCTCAGACAGATCTTCAACAAGTGTAGAGAATATCGAGTGTGTCTGAACCCAGAAAAGTGTGTGTTCATGGTGCGTCAAGGTAAAATCCTCGGTCATATTGTTTCTAAGAATGGAATCTCAACGGATGAAGATAAGGTACGAGCCATAGCGGAGCTGCCAAGGCCAAGGAATGTTAAAGAGGTACAAGCCTTTATGGGCCATTGTGGATATTACCGTAGGTTTATCCACATGTACGCGATCATAGCTAGACCCCTTTATGCCTTGTTGTCTAATTTTGAGTGGAACGACGAATGCGAGAATTCTTTCAATGAACTGAAGAAACGTTTGTGCACAGCACCAATATTGACCACTCCTGATTGGAATAAGCCATTCCATGTCCATGTGGATGCATCCAATCATGCCATAGGATGTGTGCTAGCACAACCCACAGGTGAAGGGAATTTAGATTTGCCCATAGCATATGCTAGTAGACAACTAAACCCAGCCGAAAGAAATTATACCACAACCGAGCGAGAAGGGTTAGGCATGGTTTATGCTGTAAAGAAGTTTAGACACTATTTATTGGCCAACAAGTTCAAGTTTTTCACTGATCATCAAGCTTTGTTATATTTGGTCAATAAACCTTGCAATACTGGACGCTTAGTAAGATGGTTCCTCTTACTAATGGAGTATGACTTTGAAGTTGTTGTCAGGAAAGGTAGAACCCACCTTCGGGCAGATCACCTTTCTCGCATTACTTCAGGAGAGTCACCACAAGGAGTGTCTGATGAACTACCTGATGCTTATCTATTCAATTTGGAAGTTGTTCCTAAATGGGCAAATAAGTTGGTACCTGTCCTAACCTTTGGCCCTGCAAATAAGAATGTGAAAACATCACAAGAAGAAATTGTAAAATCACAAAAATATCACATATTAGCAGGAAGCATGTACAAACAAGATACTGAGGGTGTATTAGCTTGTTGTGTGGAGGATGATGAACATAGTAGTTGGTTGCAGCAAGCCCATGAAGGAATGCTAGGAAATCACTATTCTAAACAACGAACATTGCAGAATCTAAAGCGTTTAGGAGTGTATTGGCCTAGCATGGACAAAGAAATACATGAGTGGATTAAGAATTGTCCAAGGTGTAGAGAGAGACCCCCAGTGGAGTATGCGACCCTTTATCAAGTGTCTTTAATTCCAGAGTGGAGTGCTCCATTGGTAGAGTTTATGAGATCGGGAAGATTACCCAAAGAGGCCAGTCTAGCAAGAAGACGAAATATGGAGCAAGAGGCTCAAGGCTATGCCTTAGTAGGAGAGAACCTATACCGAAGAGGTAAAGATGGTTACTTAAGACTGTGCGTTCATGAATTAGACTATTTAAGGGTCTTAGAGACTGCACACAGTGGTGTTGCAGGTGGACATTTTGGTCCTGACCGAGTGATTAAGACCATTTTATTCTCAGGACTTTGGTGGCCCACTCTTCATATGGATGCACATACCTATGTGAAGAAATGTGACACATGCCAACGTGCACAATATCCAGTTAGAAAAGACGAGATGCCTTTGAGGCCAATGATGGGAGGGCGTGCATTTTCCAAGTGGGGCATAGACTTCATAGGTCCTATTAATCCCCCTGCTAGAAACTCCCATGCAGAGTATATTATTGTAGCCACAGATTACCTTACCAAGTGGGTAGAAGTGAAAGCCACAACAAAGAATGATGCTCAGACGACGGCTAAGTTCTTATTCGAGAATGTGTTCACGAGATATGGGCTACCAATAGAGTTAGTGAGCGATAGAGGCACACACTTCTTGAACGAAGTCATTGAAAATCTTCTCCAAGAATTCTTGGTGATATATAAGAAATCTGCCCCCTATCACCCACAAGCTAACGGACAAGCCGAGAGTACCAATAAGATCCTTTGTAACGTATTGACAAAATTGGTAAATAATAAACGCTCTGATTGGGACAAACAACTTCATCATGCTGTTTGGGCTTATCGAGTTGCCTACAAAACAGTACTCAATGCCACCCCATTTCAGATGGTCTTTGGACAGAATGCGGTGCTACCACTGGATTTCTTAATCCCTGCTTTAAAAGTAGCACAAGAGCATGAGTGGAATGGACATGAATTGTCATCTAGGATCTTTGATCTAGAACGCTTAGGTGAGACAAGGCTACGAGCGGCTGCAGGCATCTACGCTGCAAAGAAAAGGCAAAAGGCCTACTTCGATGCACACATTAAGGATAAGGGACTGAAAGAGGGAGATCTAGTGTTGGTTTACACACTGAAACAACATGCCCGTAAGTTGGAAAAAGGAGGATATGGACCCATGATCATTAACAGAATTTCCACTAGTGGCGCGGTTCAATTGGCTACTTTAGAAGGTGATATCTTGCCAAACTATATTAGTGGTTGTAGAGTCAAGTTATATCAAGAACCTCTTACAGAGGACATGCTAATGAGACTCAACACTGCTAAGAAACGAAAAGAAGAAGAGTTAAGAGTGAGGGAAGAAGCACAGGCAGAGGCTAGAGAGCGCATAAGGCGAAATAAGTTAAGACGACTTGGCCTAGATGTCAACTCAAAAGCTCCAAAATATCACATGGATATGTGCCAAAAGTCAGGCATATCGACTTCTCAGGTCATTGACCGAAGACCCTTTGTGACCATAGAGATAGGACAAGGGAAGGGTGCAAGGACGGTGAAAGCATTGATTGACTCAGGTGCAGCAAGTAGTGCAGTTAGACTTTCCTACTGCCAAGACTTGCAGTTGAACATCAATTCCATAGAAGCTTATCTCATAGGATTGGGAGGTGTGGAAACCCCTTGTTTGGGCGAGGTGGAACTTCCCATCTACCTTCAAGATGTTCCAATGAAAGTCAAAGCGCTAGTATGTCAAGATGAGAACCTTACAGAACCACTTGTCTTGGGTCAAGATTGGATCTATGACCATGCAGTTAACTTAAACCTAAGAAGTCAAATTCTTCAAGTTTGGGTACATGAACAATGCATTACATTAGAATTAGAGAACTGCATGCTCCTAGATCATGGCACCACACACTCTCTTAGTTCTTCCAAGACTAATCATATGAAAGAAGATGTTGTATGTGTCAAAAGCTCTATGATGCAGAAGGAGTCAATCGTGGACGACCAGGTTCGAAGGCGGGTGGATCTTTCTTCTTCTCCAAAGAATCAAGTAGCCACAGTAGTGAGTCCACCACACAAGCAAACAC
>CM035426.1:67396588-67439088 GCA_020310875.1 Ceratopteris richardii | reverse complement strand
GTATATGTATATGTATATGTATATGTATATGTATATGTATATGTATATGTATATGTATATGTATATGTATATGTATATGTATATGTATATGTATATGTGTATGTGTATGTATATGTATATGTATATGCATATGTATATGCATATGCATATGTATATGTATATGTATATGCATATGCATATGTATATGCATATGCATATGTATATGCATATGCATATGTATATGTATATGTATATGCATATGTATATGCATATGTATATGTATATGCATATGTATATGCATATGCATATGTATATGTATATGCATATGTATATGCATATGTATATGTATATGTATATGTATATGCATATGCATATGCATATGTATATGTATATGTATATGTATATGTATAGGTATATGTATATGTATATGTGTATGTATATGTATATGTATATGTATATGTTTATGTAATTGTACATGTAAATGTATATGTATATGTAAATATAAATGTACATGTATATGTATATGTATATGTGTTGGCAGTAGTCAAGGAACTAAAGGACTCACAAGACAAGGAAGCCTACGAAGGGAGTCAGAGCGAAGAGAAGACACAAGCAGACACAGTAGTCAAAGAAGATCTGGCAAGTAGGCCATCTAAATTTTTCATGCATCAAAGAGGTGGGCACACAAGAAGGAGGAGCAAGTAGGGAGCTCCAGGAAATGTATGTCACACTATTAGAAGAAATCCCTACAAAAATAGTGATTCTCATCACTAAAAATTATTGTAAATATCATTTCATATCTTTGTAGCTCCATTTTGTGCAAGCCAAGGAGTCCTTGAGCTTGAGGAGCGTTAGAAGTACCTACCTATCAGTTTTCACATTTTTTAGACTTCGTTTGAACATCCAAATAGGCCAGAGAACCTAATTTTTAACTAGGTCGGACACTAGGTCTGGACAGGGCCAAAGGCTAGTGAAAAACTATAAATAGAGCTAGAGAGCTCATTTTTGGAGTTAGCTTGTGGTGTAGCTCAGTGATGAGTAGCACCTCCTTTAATGTCAATCCGGGAAGACGTGAGGATGGTATGAAGACCTCGAGCAAGTGGCGGCACAAGTGCGTGAGTGAGAAGCACACAAGCATGCACACACATACACACACACGCGCACACACGGCAAGACAAAGAGAGAGAATCAATGGAGTTCTTTAGATTACTTTCAAAAGCTCTTACAAGTTCGTTTCAATTACAATCCAACCTCAAAAATGAGCTCTCTAGCTCCTTTTATAGTTTTTGACTAGCTTTGGCCCTGTCCAGACCTAGTGTCCGGCCTAGTTAAAAATTAGGTTCCAGGGCTTATTTGGGGGCTCAAACGAGATCTAAAAAATACGAAAATTGGTACGCAACTACTTCTAAGGCTCCTCAAGCTCAAGGACTCCTTGGCTTGCACAAAATGGAGCTACAAAAATGTGAAATGATATTTACAATGATTGTTAGTGATAAAAATCACTGTTGTTGTAGGGATTTCTTCTAGTGATCTGCCATACATATCTTCGAGCTCCCTACTTGCTCTTCCTCCTTGCATGTCCATCTCTTTGATCTGCATTAGTGTCTTGAAAAAATATTGGCCTACTTGCCAGATCTTCTTTGACTGCCCTGTTTGCTTGTGCTGTCCCTTCGCTCTGACTCCCTTCTTTGACTTTCACGTCTTGTAAGTCCTGGTGTACCAAGACTACTGCCAACACCCCCCCCCCACTCTCGCGTCTGTCGCCCCTGACAGACCCTTGTCTAGCTGCTTTTTGGACGTAATATTGGACAACATCGGCGGCGAGGTGGTGTTCTTCTAACCTGAGTCCCCTTGCTAGATCTGTCAGCAATGCATCCCAATTGACTGGCCCTGGGACATCTGGATGTGGCACCCGTAATTGTTCTGAGTGAATGGTTCGCTCCACAGCAAATAAATGGAGGAGATGTGAGGGTCTGGGTACAAATATTTCTGAGTGGTATTCCCAGAACCCTGTTATGAACATCTCCTCGAATGTTTGTTTAAAGCAGGCTGGGAGGTATTTTATTCTGGCGTGCCAAGCATATACCACCTCCATGGAAGGAGTGGTGCTCATGTCATAAACTAAATCCTGGTTTCCTGTAAGGAATCCGACACCTGAGAAGTGTGGGTCCTTGATATTCTTGAATGTCCTGAATGTAATAAGCATTAATTCAAAAATTTTCATGCACATCTGGGCCATCACATCAGGGGTATTCCTTAATCGGATGCTCCAGTGCCGTATGGTGGAAATCATGTAATTGACGGTGGGAGGTCCTTGAGGGGGTGCTAGATAGACGTAGTTTAACCATTTGGCGCAGCCTTTGATATTCTTGACTGCAAGGGTAAACTCTGGCCATGTGCGTCTGCGGAAGACAGGAACGTAACAAGGGTTATATTTAATAAAAAGAGGCATATTCGTCCAGGTGCGAACTCCGGGTAGGTTTCAAGGAGTCGGATCCTCCAGGTGGGTTGATGAATGGATCCTTTTTGAGCGCTCTCTGGGATGTCATCTGGCCCAAACTGTGTAGCAAACGTTGGAGGTTTGCCACATCTTTGTTGGATATCTGCATTGTAGTCCGCCAGGAGTATACAATATGGCACGTATTGATCATCATTGGTTTCGATCCATCTATGGTGGGACATGCTGCGGAAGTATTCTGATTTAATAATAGTGTCCTCTATCTTTGCCATAGATTGGATTTGAACTGCCACTCGATCTTCATGAGTTGATGCTGTTTTCGCTAGTGTCTGGAGCCACTCAAGTACTTCAATTTCTAACGTATCCATTCCTTCTGCGGTTTGCTCACCACCTGGCATTGGCATAGGAACGTATGGTTCCTCATACGTCTCATCTACCTCGATGGGTACCAAATCCTCGGGTTCTGGTTCGACAACTGGAGAGGGCTGCCTTTCGTGTGCGAGTAATCTTTCCTGTAATTCGGCCACCTGCTCTTTCAATGTCTTGACTTCCTCTGAAGGCGTGGTCGTTTCTGTGACTCTGGGTGCTGTCTTTTGCTCTTGGAGCTGATTGCGCAGCTCATCACGTTCCCTTTTCAAGTCATCATGAGCATCTAATAGATCTGCATAGCTTTCCAAGATGGTCTTCATTGTCTCTGAGGGTACGACTTTAAACTGTTCTGGATCAATTTCGTGGGGAGAGCCTTCCATTGCTGCTTCTAGATTTGCTTCATTTTGCTGCTGCAGTCTCTTGTTCTCCTCCAGTGCTGTGGCCATATGTTTCCGTAGTAGCGCCAAGTTGCGTCTGACTCGCAGGTTATCGGTCTGGTATACTTCGAGCAAAGCTTCTAGTTGTTTGACACCTGATTCTGTCGATGGTTGGGATGCCTCCAATAATGTTTGGTGAGCCTGCTCAAGCGTTGTGTAGCGTTGATTCAGTTCTGCATTTTCTGTTTGTAGAATGTGAAATTGTCTTTGTAAGTTCTGATGGTGCGTTGTCAGTTGTTGATACCGGTCGTCCAGAGCTCTGTACTCATTCTGGAGCTGGTATACACATTGATTTAATGCTAAAAATATGCTATTTACATTAAATAATGCTGGGAGGGGTGAAGATGCAGGGGGAATGGGGGCGGGAATGGGAGATGTGAATGATGTGGATGCAAGCGGAGATGTGGGTGGAGGGGGTATGGGAGATGAAGGTGGCATGGGGGGAGGGAGCGGTGCTGTGGCAGGTGATGTTTCCATCGTGTCAATTGTTTGAGTGACAGTGTAGATGGGGATCGTGGGTGGAGTGGATGTGACGTCAATGAACAGGGTGGTGAAAGTGGGCATGGTGACTCCCCCGAATTGGATTCCCGGAGAGAGTGGGATGCCCATGACAATGGTAGTGGTAGTGGACGTGGTAGTGCTAGTGTCATGTGGTGGAGTGAATTGTGTAGTGCGAGGTGGGGATGGTGGTGACAGTGGTGCTTCCTGATGTTCTTCTTCTTGCGTTGTCTCTCCTGGTGCTGATACATTGATGTGAATTTGTTTCCCGGACCTCCTGGGACGAACGGGAACCCTTTTCTCAAATCTGTGAATGTAGGCCATTGCCTCATGTATGGCCTCATCCAATCCTACTGCGTCGGCATGAAGGTTTATGGACTCAATGAACAACTCGTCCACACCTTCCTCAGCTAGCAAGTCGTTCATGAGTCTCTTGCCTGCTTCAAGTGACATTTTATGCTGTTCTTGAACTAGCTTCATGGTTCGATACAGTCTTTTTATTTGTGCCGAATACGCTGGGGCACTTGCTAACTCGGAGAGTTCGTCATATTCTTGATGTTGTTCTTCGTCGGCTTCTTCTTCGTCTCCTCCTGCCGCTTGTTCATCTACATCGACTTCTACAACTTGTGGTTGGGTGGGGGCCAATGTTGTTGTTTGGGGTTGTGGTTCCTGAGCTCGCTCTGCTTCAGTTTCGAGATTAGAGTCATAGATCAACCTGGCAATTTCTTCATCCGTGAGGTCCTCAAGAGTAAATCCCTGTGGAAATTCCAAATCTGATGGAATGGGTGGAAACACCAGATTGGGTCCCTCTGTACTTGGTCTTGGTAGCCGGATAGTGAATGGCCTAACGCGTCGTGTCTGGGGAGGGGTAATTTCTGGTGTAGTGGTGGCTCCCCTTGGTTGAGCGCAGGGTAGTTGGACTCCCCCCCTCATCTTCTTTGATGGGGGACCTGCTGCTGATAGTCTTCTCTGGAATTCTTGGGCCCGGGACCATACGAGTGCCCGCTGAACAGGCACGTCGTAAGCCAAGCATCTATAGATTATTCTGGTCAGAGCACAACACCCGTGGAGCACATTTTTCTGCTTCTTGTTCCACCTTTGATGGGCTAGGTGGATCTGATCTATGATCCAGTGGGGCACATTGATGGGAAGGCTTTCTGTCTCTGCTAGATACAAGCTGAACCATATTTTCTTCTGGGGCATTGTGAATCGTTCCTGGGCGGGGAAAGCAAAATGTTGCATGAGGGTCCGCAGGTGAAGCGCAATGGTAGGTGTCATCGCTACCATATCCTTCAACTTATTAAGATCTTTGTGTTTCATTCGGCCTGGAACCATGGTTTCCTTTTCTGTTGGGATGTGCATGCCATACATACCCAATGCTTCTCTTACTAGATTGAGGGTCAACTTGAATCTTTTAAGCTCATGACCCGGCAGCAGTGATGGCAACACAAAGGTGCTGTCGCCTCCCTTGGCCCTGCTTGGCGTGATGGTACTGATCAGATATGAACATCGTAAGAAATCCGGCTTTGGTAAGTGGGCCCTGAAATAACTGTCCACACCCGCTTTGATCCAAACTGATCTCATGACTTTGGCGTTTTGATAGCTTTCAAACTCGCGCGAGAAAAAGTGGTATCGACCCCATTTGCCATTAAATTCCAATTCTGCTTCCCAGAAATAGGTTCCATCGCCCAGTGGTCCAGCAACATCACTGAACCAATGCGCATGCTTACCTACTTGAGAAGTGTGCCCTTGAGGAGGATCTTGAATGGGAAGCACATGCACGGCTTGAAGTTCTTGCGGCCTTGCGGTGAGATGTGGCTCGAGGAGAAGTGTTTCTATGTCCACAATTTGGGCACCCGATCCGGCTTGAGAACTGGCACCTGCTTCTGCCATGGCCCTGTTTGCTGGTTGGTTCTGTGAGAATATAGAACCAAGTGTTAACATCGTAATGGACAGAATAAATCCGTTGTTGTCCCCGTTACAACATTAACATGAGGTAGATGGTGAGTTAGTGGTTAGTAAGTGCACGAAGACAGTGTGTGTAGTTAGTGCTTGGGTTGTCCTAGGAGGCTAATGCAGTTAGTGAGTGGGTATGAATTTACAAATTGGGGTCGGGGGGTTTATTACACGTCCTAGGCTGCCAAATGCAGTGGATGGGCTTTGTTTTCGGTTTCGGAGAGACTCTAGAGAGCTTTCTCGGTGTCGCGGTTTGAAAATGAGGCCTTTTAGGGACCCATTTACAATTGATTACATGCACGCTCTTGGGTCTTGGTGTGTTCTTGAGCGTTGAGAACGAGTGAATACTGGCAGTATGCGTAGCTGCGTTATGCTGTTTAGGTTGTGGCCTCGGCGTAGCTACTTGTGCCCTCAAGCAAGCCTTAGGCACCCAAATTTGTCTTGATTGTGGGCTAGCCTTCATCGACTTCTTGGGCACCCAAATAGGTTTCACATTAGCAGGAGAATTTCTGCAATACTTCTTATTAATGTCATGTTGTCGGTTATTAATAAGAAACTTCGCCTGTGTAGTTGACGGTGGTGCAACCGGTTGTTCGCCTTTCCGCACCCACACATGGTTTATTTTCTGAGACATTCTGCTGAGCAGGTACTTTTGATCTCGGACATAGGTAGTACTCTGCTTCTTCTGCCTTTGATCCACCTTGGGTTGCTGCCTCCTTCTGGCCTTTGGAAAAGAAAGGAGTTCCGTTGCATTCCTGACTCCTTTTTTGCGAATATCATTCCTCTGCAACACATAGTTTTGGACAAGAACAGCATGGTCATCTTCATGTGTACCCCTGGAAGGACCAGGAGTCTGTGCCTTTCCTAGTTCCTTGAGTGCTCCATTGTCTAATTCTACTGTAACTCGACTATGATTGATCCAAACCTGGAGAAGTCCACTTCTTAGGTTTAAATTGACTGCTTGGTCATAGATCCAATCTTGACCCAAGACAAGAGGTTCAGTGAGATCCTCATCCTGACACACCAATACTTTAACTGTCATTGCCTCATCATGAATGTAGAGGGGAAGTTCCACCTCGCCCATGCAAGGGGTTTCCACGCCTCCCAATCCTATGAGATATGCTTCCACAGGATTGACAGTTAACTGCAACTCTTGACAGTAAGACACTCTAACAGCACTAGTGGCTGCACCTGAGTCAATCAAGGCTCTTACGGACCTTGCACTCTTTCCTTGTCCTATCTCTAGGGTTACGAAAGGACGTCGATCAGTTATCCTATGTGAGCTGGTTCCTGCGACTGCACACATTGCCATATGATATCCTTGATCTGCATAGTCATTTGTCCTAGGCTGCTCTCTACCTTGCCTACGTAATATCATCCTTCTGATGCGTTCTAAAGCTTCTGCTTGAGCTTCTTCTCGAACTCGCTTTTCTTCCTCTTTGTGTTTCTTAGCAGTGTTTAGTCGGCTGAGCATTTCCTCCGTGAGGGGTTCCTGATACAACTTGACTCTGCAACCGCTAATATAATTTGGGAGAACATCACCCTCTAATGTGGCCAATTGTACTGCTCCACTCGTGGAGATCCTATTGATGATCATAGGTCCGTAGCCTCTCTTTTCTAGCTTCCTCGCGTGTTGTTTTAGTGTATAGACTAAGGCTAGATCTCCTGCTTTCAAGCCTTTATCCTTCACATGGGCATCGAAATATGCCTTCTGTCTCTTCTTGGCTTCATATATTCCTGCAGCGTCTCTTAGTCTTGTTTCCCCTAATCGTTCAAGGTCAAAGATCCTAGAGGAGAGCTCGTGACCTGTCCATTCGTGCTCTTGTGCTACTCTCAATGTAGGGATCAAGAAGTCCAAGGGTAGCACAGCGTTTTGGCCAAATACCATCTGAAAGGGGGTGGCTTGGAGTACCGTTTTGTAGGCCGCTCGATATGCCCAAACAGCATGGTGTAGCTGTTTGTCCCAATCAGAGCGTTTAGTGTTCACTAATTTCGTCAGTACATTGCATAAGATCTTATTAGTGCTCTCAGCTTGCCCATTAGCTTGAGGGTGATAGGGGGCAGACTTCTTGGAGTAGATTTTCAATCACCTCATTTAAGAAATGAGTGCCTCTATCACTTACAAGCTCTATAGGTAGCCCGTATCTCGTGAATACATTCTCAAACAAGAATTTAGCAGTTGTTTGAGCATCGTTCTTTGTCGTAGCCTTTACCTCTACCCACTTAGTTAGATAGTCTGTTGCAACAATGATGTATTCCGCATGAGAACCCTTAGCTGGGGGATTAATAGGACCTACGGAGTCTATTCCCCACTTAGAGAATGCACGTCCACCCATCATAGGTTTCAGTGGCATCTCATCTTTGCGTATAGGATACTGAGTCCTCTGACAGACATCACACCGTTTCACATAGGTATGTGCATCCATGTGAAGGGTAGGCCACCAGAAGCCCGCAAATAGAATTGCCTTGATCACCCGATCCGGTCCAAAGTGTCCTCCTGCTACACCTTGGTGAGCAGTTTCTAAGATCTTAAGATATTCACTCTCATGGACACATAGCCTCAGGTAACCATCTTTACCGCGTTTGTATAGATTATCACCAATGAGTGAGTAATCCAAGGCTTCTTGTTCTAAACTCCTTTTCCTAGCCAGAGTCATGTCTGGAGGGAATGTGTTTGTCCTCAGGAAGGATACTAGAGGTTCGCTCCAGTCTGGCACAATAGATACTTGATAAAGAGTGGCGTGTTCCACAGGTGGTTTAGTGCAGCAGATTGGGCATTCCTTGCACAACTTTTGGACATCAGCTTCCATAGTTGGCCAATGTACTCCGAGTCTCTTTAGGGTCTGTAAAGTTCGTTGTTTTGAATGGTGTTGCTCTAGTGCACCTACATGTGCTAGTTGCAACCACTTAGCGTACTCGTCCTCTTCTACGCAACAAGCCAAGATCCCTTGATCTGTGTGCTTGTACATGCTTCCTGCCATTATGTGGTACTTTTGGGCTCTTACAACCTCTCTATTCCGTGTGTTTACCACTGGATGGTTAGGCCCGTACGTCAATACTGGGACCAATGGCTTAGCCCACTGCGGCGCCACTTCCAAATTAAACAAGTAAGCATCAGGAAGGTCATCTGATACTCCTTGTGGGGCTTCTCCCGATGTGAGCCTAGAAAGATGATCAGCTCTCAAATGGGTCCTCCCTTTTCTTACCACAACCTCAAAATCATATTCCATTAGCAAGAGAAACCATCTTACTAATCTTCCTGTATTGCATGGCTTGTTTACAAGATATAACAATGCCTGATGATCAGTAAAAAATTTAAACTTATTTGCAAGCAAATAGTGTCTAAATTTCTTAACTGCATATACCATGCCTAATCCTTCTCGCTCTGTAGTGGTGTAATTCCGTTCAGCCGCATTCAATTGTCTACTGGCATAGGCAATTGGAAGATCCATATTACCTTCACCAGTAGGTTGTGCAAGCACACATCCAATAGCATAATTGGATGCATCCACATGAACATGGAAAGGCTTATTCCAATCTGGTGTGGTTAAGATTGGTGCTGAGCATAATCTTCGTTTAAGCTCCTGGAAGGAATTCTCGCATTCATCCGTCCACTCAAAGTTAGTCAGAAGTCCGTACATGGGCTTTGCAATGACAGCATACATGTGTATAAATCGTCGATAATAACCACAGTGCCCCATGAAAGCTTGTACTTCCTTGACATTCTTTGGCCTAGGTAGCTCTGCTATGGCTCTCACTTTTTCTTCGTCGGTAGATATGCCATTCTTTGACACTATGTGTCCTAGAATCTTGCCTTGCCTGACCATAAAAACGCACTTTTCTGGGTTCAGGCAGACTTGATATTCTCTACATTTGTCAAAGATTTGTCTGAGTTCAGGGATATGGGTTTGTCTAATGTTGGAATGAGCACAAAGATCATCAACGTAGACTTCTAAACTCTTCCTCAGGAACTCCTTAAACACATGGCACATCAGCCTCTGGAAGGTAGCTGGTGCATTGGTAAGCCCAAATGGCATTACTCTAAAAGCAAAAATGCCCCATTCTGTGGCAAAGGTTGTCTTATGCTGATCCTCTGGTGCTATGGCTACTTGATTGTAGCCCGAAAATCGATCAAGGAAGCTGTACACTTCCTTGCCTGCCACTCTTTCTAAGAGATGTTCTGTAATGGGAAGCGGATAGTTATCTCGAATAGTGGCTGCATTAACCTTCTTCAAGTTAATGTACACGCGCAGTTTGCCATTCTTCTTGGGCACCACTACGATGGGTGATACCCACTCAGTGTGCTCAATTTCATAGATAAATCTAGCTTCGACCAGTCTATCTATCTCTTCTTTGATCTTAGCAGCGTAATTATCGTTATAGGTATAAGGCTTTTGCTTAGAGGGTTTGGCGTCTGAAGTCATGGGGATGGTGTGCGAGCATATGTCCGGGTCAACCCCTTTCAAATCCTTGTAACTCCAAGCGAATACATCTCTGTATTCTCTTAGCAAGGCAATCAATTCGTGCTCTTCTTCTTCTGTCAGGTCATGGCCTATATACGTGCATCTCTCCTCTCCTTCTTCTATGGCCACTACTATTTTCTTGGTGGTTTCTTTGTTATCATAGGCCTCTCCTGATTGTGCCTCTCGTTTAGGCATTCTAATCATGACTCTCCTGTCATCTATCTCATATTTCTTAAAATTTTCTGGGACCTCAAACAAAGATTCTTCCTCTTCTGGTGAGGCTTCTCTCTTCTTTCGTTTCTTTCCTTCTTCCTTCGGGGTCACATGTGTTGCTAATCTTATATTAGTTGTAACCTCTCCATGCCTCTAGGGTTGAAATTCTACTTCATGGAAGTATTCTTCATCTGATGCAAATGGTGGGTCCATAATGATTGACTCTAGATCGGAGTCACTTGCATCCTCAAATGTGTCAGGGCTAGGTTCGCATTCTTCTAGAATTGCCTCTCCCATGATTGGCTCTATGGAGAAGACTGAAATGTCATAGCCATCCTCATCACAGTGAGGTGTCCATTGTTCTTCATTGATGGCTACGTCCATTGTTGCTAAAATTTCTGCCCAGCCATGGGGTTCAAATTCCTCATCTGGAAAGACTACAGGTGCATAGGCTGGGTCTTGAATGGGTCTATGAGTTTCGTTCGCACCTACCTCTCTGGCTTTCTCTCTCTTCTCTTCTTCTACTGCTACCTTGCACATCCATAAGTGAGTATCTTCATGCATCCATGAGGATCCAAACCCTATGGAATGCACCGATTCTGTATCATCTTTGGCTCTATGGATGGGATTCCATTGGATAGGAGGGACATCTCTATGAGAATAGTCCTTGAGATTGACTTTGGTCGTAACGCCCAAGTGTTGCAAATACAAGGAGTTGGTTCCCCAATCCTGTACCACTTGCAACTGTCGCATAAATGGTCTTCCCAAAATCATCTCATAAGCATGATTTTTGCTGAAGTCACATATAGCAAAACTATGCTCAAACTCGACACCACAAGTGGTGAGAGTTATTCCTTCTAGCAATCCTAGGGGTTTCTCTATGTGACCATCGGCCATCTGCAATTTCATTCTCGTTGGCCTGAGTGCTGGCTTGCCCCAACGCTTCCATAGGGAAGTAGTGGCAATTGCAACTCCTGCACCTGAGTCCAAAATTGCCTTGGTGGTGTATTCCTGGTAGGTGATGGGAAGATAGGTGTTTCCTTCTTCACCTTCACACATATCTCCTATCTTATCCAAAGGGATTTCTGGCACTGTCCTATGGGATCCTACCTGAGAACGAGGTTTTGCTATCTCTGGTACTTGTTTGGCTACATGTTTCCATAATTCAGGTCTAACCTTGAGTAGTTCTTCTAACTTGAGATTACACTGCACGTTAGTGTTCTTCACTACTTCTGTGTTCCTAGGTATGACTGAATCTTCGTTTCTCACCATGACTGTAGGTGCTCTCATACATGTGGATTTTGCTTCCCATGGGCCTGTGAAGTGGGGTAGCTCTTGTATGGAATTAGACTCAAAGTCCAATCTCTCGTGAGACTGAGCACTCTCATGTTCCCCGTAAATAGATGGGATGTCTTGTGGGAATTGGTCGTGTGCATCGTCCACAAGTTCAAAAGGAGGGGCGACCTCGCTTTCGTTATCCCATTTGTCTTCTTGAATCTCTCGTAGGAAGTCTGGTGCAAACCGATTCATAGAAGAAGATGTGTCTGGCTCCGTAGAATTAGGCACATAAGCAACCTGGGAAGGAGGGCTTATTCTATCGTTGGCTCTTTCCTCGTTCTCATAGATAGCTGGAGCACAAGCTTCCTGGGGAGGGTTACTTATTCTATTAC
This sequence comes from Ceratopteris richardii, assembly GCA_020310875.1. NCBI lineage: Eukaryota > Viridiplantae > Streptophyta > Polypodiopsida > Polypodiales > Pteridaceae > Ceratopteris > Ceratopteris richardii. The sequence continues at coordinate 67,427,045 of CM035426.1, read as the reverse complement.
TTTTCCGAACAGGCTCATACGCTCCCTGAGAAGGAATGTAGGCAACCTGTGGAGGTACACAAGCTTCCGAGAGAGGCTCTTGTGCCTGTTGGGGGGGAAGATAAGCTTCTTGAGGAGGCACATGGGCTTCCTGAAGAGGCTTGCTTATCCGTTCTCTTGCCCTTTCCTTTCTTTGAGGGGCAGGTTCCTTTTCTGATTGTGCCATTAACCTCTCTACTCGCTCTAGGGATGGGGAATTGTCTGGTTCCATGGAATTTGGCACATAAGCTTCCGGTGGGGAATGGGTCATGATTTTACTTACATTCTCCCTTCCTTGATTTTTTTCTTCCTTGGCAGCTCTAGCGATTATTCCCTCTAATTTCTCTAGAAGTCCATCCAAGTGTAATTGCGTCCTGGCTGAGCCCGAGTAATTGAAAAGGCGACTGGCTTCAAACATAGTCTGAGCCAATGCGACCATTTTCGCACACAGTTTGGTTCTTTCTATCTCTAGGTCAGCTCTAGGGTAACACTTGTCATGATCTGTGACATTTGGCCCTTCTTGAATTCTGGCCTGATATGCTTTAAGCATCATGTCTATGTCTTCCGGAATGGGATCAGCTAATACTGATCCTACTCTAGGGGGTGGTGGAATCGTATGACGTGGGTTGGAAGGTGGCGGGTCGGAGGGCGATGGGAGTGGTGGTGATGGGATAGTGTGAGAGGGGGTTTGAGAGGTGATTTCAGTTATCCTAGCTTTGGTTTCTCTTATGCTTTCCTCAAGTTCACTCATCTTTTTAGCCCATTGTCTTTTCATTCTTTCCCGACTATCTTTCCATGCTCTAGTCCTTTTCTTTGTTACGCTCTCGGTTTCACTAACCTCTGAATTCTTATCCTGGTTTACCCCTTGATTCTGCTGCAAGGCTTGGGCGCGAGTGACTACCTGTACGGGAGCAGTGGAGGTGACACTTCCTGTGGAATCTACCACTAACCCAATAACGTTGATTGGAGTGATTTTTGGCATATTATTAGGATTCTTAGGGCAATCTCGTAAGAGATGTTCTTTTCCACAATCTTGGCAAAAACCTTGGATCGTTACTGACTGGGGTTGGGTAGGTGGTGGCAAGGGACAATCACGAGTGAGGTGATCTCCTTGGCATCTGTAGCACGGTCCTCTTGGGAATGGAGGTCTTATTTGCCTAGATTGAGGCCTAGGATTGGGGTTTGCATACATGACGTTCGTGTAATCTGACTCCCAACTAGGTTCGTTTGTCTCTTCGCTATAATAGGACTCACCATGCTCAGGAGACTGCATGTAGTAGGCCTGGGGGCTATCAACATGTGTAGAATCAAAGCTATGGTCACTCGGGTCACTTTCTGAGATCAATGGGGTTACTGGTACTATAGCTCTATTCAGGTTCTCTTCTGCAACAGTATACTTTACCGGAATCACATTAGCTGGGGCTGGGGGTTGTTGTGCTAGCACAGGTTGAGGCCTTTGTTGGTTTTGGTATTGTGGTTGGTAATTTTATTGTGGCCTGCCATATGGTTGTGGAGGGTACGGGTTCTGGTATCTTCCTTGCTGCGGGTATGGCTGAGGGTAGGGTTGCCTAACTGCCTGCTTGTTGTATGGGCAATCTTGTGCGGTGTGATCGGTGTATCTTCGTTCTATGGTGCAATATTGGCTATTTGGATTGACCTGGGGTTGAGCCATAATGGGACACACGTTTGCCATGTGGTCGCCACCGCATATATAGCACCTCTTCGCTGGGGCAAACCTTGGGATTTGTTTGCTAGTTACACCTAATTTCTGAGCTACTTTTTCGGCAAGTTCCTCAATTGATGTGGACTGCGTGGAAGAGTGACTAGATGCACTATCTGAATCTTTGTAGATTTTGGAAAGCTCTAGTTCTTCTCCTAGGTTGTCTTCAATGTCAATGCACATACGTACACACTCTTCTATAGTCCTCGGGTCTTTCAGATACACATAGGATCTCAATTTCGTACTCAGCAATCCGTCGAGGAATAAGGCTACTTGTTTGGCAGATGTGGGTAGCTCCGAAATAGGGCACCTTTCAAGATATTGTCTAAATCTTCTTCCGGCCAACCTGACAGTCTCTTGGGGGGTCTGTTTGAAGCTGTGAATCAATGAGGAGGTGTTGTGTCTTATGCCGCTCTTAGAGAACTCTACAATGAATGCCTCTAGGAGTTGGTCTATGCTCCTGAACTGCCGCTCATCCAATGGCTGAAACCATGTAAGTGCCGTATTCCTAAGGGTTAGACCGAAGGCATTGTACTGTGTGAACAGATCCTCCACTTGTTCAGCTCTCAAGACTTGCTTGAACTCCGCCACATGATCATAGGGATCTCCTGTGCCGTCAAAGTAATTCTTCATGGACTTAACTAGCTGGGTGGGTCTCAAAGTTCTTGTGTGCTCTCTAGGCCTCGGCAGAGGGAATCCATCTACATTTCTTTGGTTCCTGTGGGCTCTAAGCATCTCAGGTTCTACCCTATTCGTCTCCATCCTCGTTCTTTCTCTGCCTACTGGGTTGGCAAAACTTACTTCTGGTCTATCTCTGCTTCTGTCTCTTTGCGTACCATGAGCTTGGGATGTTCGAGCTCCAGGGTGACCATAGGATACGTTCGATCTTGGTTGGGGGAAAATGAATTCACCCTTCCAAGTGTAAGCATGCCTATCATTTTCTGTCACCACAAAGATCCTCTCAGAAGTGTGATCTAAGTAGGTCACTCTGCTTGGGCTATCAGGATCCTTAAACTCATAGATCATGATTGTTCCTATATCAGTTGGCTGATTGGATTTATACCTCCAAAAGGCTTCATCAGTTTCTCGATTGAGGAGCAACTCTATGCTCTTGTTGTCCTGGGGTACCCACTCAGGTGTGATAATCCTAGTGAGAACTGATTTACCTCGAGGGGTTCTAGGTTCCGCACCCATGTTCCCTTGTTCCAAGTCACCTAAGTCCGCTTCTGAGATTACATTCCCAAATTCATCCGTCCTATCTGGGTGACTGGTGACTACGTATATGGTTCCTTCTTTATCCAGGTATGCACCGTTTTCAAATTTGACAGCTGGGTGCTCTAGTCCAATGGATTGATCAGGATTTTTAATCTGGACCACGGATCTTCCTAGGCCGTCCTCATAGATGCTAGCACCTAATCGGTTGGTCCTAAGGTATTCCAACTGTGTTTTGTAAGGGCCTTCTACCCTGTACAAGTAAGGCACACCTGAACTTCCCGTAGGTCTGTCCATGCCTTGAGACGTCTCTGACTCACTGGTCTCAGAGCTAGGGTAGTTCGAGTGGTGGCTCAACTGCTGGGCCCAGGACCTAGCAGTGTGGTTGACACTAGCCTCTGAAGATCTAAGGCTTTGTCTCTCCCTTGCTAAATGTCGTCCTGATCTAAGGTTCATATGCCTAACTAAGGAGCCCAACTCTTGGCCCAGAGTACAACATTGTTGCCGATCAATTGGTATCAGTCACTTGATTCTTTTTAGTTATTTATCGTGTTTAAGGTCTTGTCTGATGTTACGTCGTCGGAATACTTGAACGTTCTTCGTGCTTTCAGGTTGACCGCTCCACGTTAGATTCTTTTCCTTTATGTTATCGACAGTACAGAGATTAAGTTTTTAGCTTGAACTAGAGTTTTTAGGTAGTCTTCAACTTGATAACTGCCTATCGTCGCTCTGACTTACTCCTACCTCTCGTCGTTCTTAGCCTAAGCTATGAATTGACAGAGGGGGTTAAAAGTGTCCAACCTTTTGTTTCCTGCTTGGTCGCCCTTGAGTGCCCAGGAAATGTGTTCCCAAGCTCGCACTTACACTTGCTTAGAACGCCTCTCGATGCTCTGTAAGAGTTTCAAAGTTAGCTTTGAAATTTACATTCCAAAGACAGAACCAATTATTTTCATTCATGTAGCACAAACACAAACTTGCATAGTGATTTTCAAGAAAACAATCCTAAGGACCCCTGACTTTGATCCCCCTGGGTATGGTCAACTTCAAAATTCCCTAGCAAATATTCTTGATCTTAATTTAACTATAACCAGTCGATGTTTTTGTTGTACTCCCTGTGAGCTTTCCAACAAAACAAAAATCACGGCAAACGGATTTCGTATGAGAAAGTTATGCCGGTTCAGGGTTTTGGGGCTAAAACAGGATTGCGCTCGGTTATCAGGCAAACAGGAATTCTAAAGTTACTTGGGTCGTGTCCTCGTAATGCAATGCTACACCCTTGTGTTTGTCCCACACTTGGCCAAAATTTAGACCACTACTTTTGCCTTGAAAATTTGACCTAAATTGCCCTTCTAACGTGTTCGCAAAGTCTGTCGGTCGCGATTGACAGGTCAGTCGCGATCGACGTGTCGATCGCGATTGACAGGTCCGTCGTGGCTGTCAGTCACGATTGACTGGTCAGTCGCGATTGACAGGGGTTACGAAAAGTCAATCAGTCATGGTCAAAGGGTCGTTGACTCTGTCGGTCGCGATTGATGAGTCGATCGCGATTGACAGGTCGATCGCAAGGGTCTGTCGATCGTGGTCAATCAGTCGTTGACTGTGTCGATCGCGATTGACAGAGCCGTCGTGGTCTGTCCGTCGTGGTCAAACAGTCGTTGACTGCGTCGGTCGCGATTGATGAGTCGATCGCGATTGACACGTGTCGCGCGTATGATCCATCAGTCGTGGTCAATCGGTCGTTGACTCTGTCGATCGCGATTGACAGAGCCGTCGTGGGCTGTCGATCGCGATTGACGTGTCGATCGCGATTGACAGGTCTGTCCGTCGTGGTTTGTCGATCGCGATTGACAGAGCGATCGCGATTGACAGAAATCTGTGGAATTTCAAAAAACTAAACACATTTTTGGGAAGCTCTAGGCCTGTCATGGATATGCATTTTGTTTAGCAATTAGAGCAATTTTCCTGTCGGTCGCGATTGACAGAGCTCGGCGACCACAGACAATTACTCAGATTTCCGTACCTGCGCGGAGTGCTGGGGATGATGATGCAGCCTGTACCTGCAAGACAGCTCAGAAAACATGCAAAAAAAGCACATGCAAATTCGCTCTCTCGCTCTCTCTCACAAGTGAAATGAGGGAAATGAGGTGGAGATGGGGATATAGTCAAAAAACTGAAATTTTCGCGATGATGGAGATGGAGGTGGGAGATGGTGATGATGATGATGGAAATGAAGATGGTAAAGAAAGTAAAAGAAAATCGATGAGAGTGAAGAAAATACCTACAACTCCAACGCGTCAACTCTACGTCTTACCATCACACGCTCGTCCTCAAAGCTCGATCCCCGGCAACGACGCCAAAATTTGGTGTAGCTCAGTGATGAGTAGCACCTCCTTTAATGTCAATCCGGGAAGACGTGAGGATGGTATGAAGACCTCGAGCAAGTGGCGGCACAAGTGCGTGAGTGAGAAGCACACAAGCATGCACACACATACACACACGCGCACACACGGCAAGACAAAGAGAGAGAATCAATGGAGTTCTTTAGATTACTTTCAAAAGCTCTTACAAGTTCGTTTCAATTACAATCCAACCTCAAAAATGAGCTCTCTAGCTCCTTTTATAGTTTTTGACTAGCTTTGGCCCTGTCCAGACCTAGTGTCCGGCCTAGTTAAAAATTAGGTTCCAGGGCTTATTTGGGGGCTCAAACGAGATCTAAAAAATACGAAAATTGGTACGCAACTACTTCTAAGGCTCCTCAAGCTCAAGGACTCCTTGGCTTGCACAAAATGGAGCTACAAAAATGTGAAATGATATTTACAATGATTGTTAGTGATAAAAATCACTGTTGTTGTAGGGATTTCTTCTAGTGATCTGCCATACATATCTTCGAGCTCCCTACTTGCTCTTCCTCCCTGCATGTCCATCTCTTTGATCTGCATTAGTGTCTTGAAAAAATATTGGCCTACTTGCCAGATCTTCTTTGACTGCCCTGTTTGCTTGTGCTGTCCCTTCGCTCTGACTCCCTTCTTTGACTTTCACGTCTTGTAAGTCCTGGTGTACCAAGACTACTGCCAACAGCTTGTAATAGATTTGAACTTGTATGAGCATTTTGGAAGTAATCTAAAAGAACTCCATTGACTTTCTCTTTGTCTTGCCGTGTGTCCGCGTGTGTGTATGTGTTTGCATGTTGGTGTGCTTCTCACTCCCGCACTTGTGCCTTCACTTGCTCAAGGTCATCATACCATCCTCACGTCTTCCCAGATTGACATTAAAGGAGGTGCTACTCATCACTGAGCTACACCAAATTTTGGCGCCGTTGCCGGGATCCAGCTTTGAGGACGAGCGTGTGATGGTAAGACGTAGAGTTGAGGCGTTGGAGTCATAGGTATTTTCTTCACTTTCATCTATTTTCTTTTGTTTTTCTCATCACCATCATCATCCTCACCATCTCCCACATCCATCTCTATCATCGTGAAAAATTTCAGTTTTTGGTCATATCACCCTACCCATACCGTTTCCCTCATTTCACTTGTGAGAGAGAGCGAGAGAGCGTTTGTGTGCTTGTGATTTCTTGTGTTTTTTGAGATTTTCTGTAGGAATCAGCATCCCCAGCAGCTGCACCAGCTCCAGTAGGTAAAAAATTTGACTGTGCAGGTCCCGAGGCGTTGACCTATATCAATCGCAACCGACAAAAAAATTGACCTTCTTGCAAAACTAAGTGCATAAATGTGATGTATAGGCCTAGAGCTTCATGAATATGTGCTTGAAACTCTAAAATTCCTCAGTTTTCTGTCAATCGCGATCGACCTGTCAATCGCGATCGACAAACCACGACGGACACTTGCCGACCGACCTGTCAATCGCGATCGACACGTCAATCGCGACCGACAGAGTCAACGATCGACAAACCACGACGGACACTTGCCGACCGACCTGTCAATTGCGATCGATACGTCAATCGCGACCGATAGAGTCAACGACCGACTGACCATGACCGACAGAATCTACGCGTGACACGTGTCAATCGCGATTGAGCCATCAATCGCGATCGACCAGACAATCGCGACTGACAGCCTCGACGGACCTCTCAATCGCGACCGACCCAGTCAACGACTGCTTGACCACAACGGACTGAACACTCGCGACGGACCTTTCAATCGCGATCGACACGTCAATCGTGACTGACAGAGTCAATGACCCTTTAACCACGATCCACTGAAAATTTGGGCCACGTGTCAATCACGATTGACCCATCACTCGCGACTGACAGACACGACGGACCAGTCAATCGCGACCGACACGTCGATCACGACTGACATATCAATCGCGATTGACAGAGCTTTCGATCACGATTGACAGGCAAATTCGGCCAATTTTTTAGGGTAAAAAAAGTGGTCTAATTTTGGCAATTTGTGGGGAGCTTTTAAGGGCTAGTAGAGCTTTGTGAGGCCGGCACCCAAAGCATTTCGAGAAGTCCTGTCTGCCTGTTAACCTGTTTTAAATCTTGTTTTAGCCCAAAACCCTGAATTGACATAACTTCCTCATACGAAACCCGTTTACTGTGATTCTTGTTTTGTTGGGAAACTCGTGGGGAGTACAACCAACACTTCCACCGGTTACGGTAAAACTAATATCAGGATTATTAGATAGGGTAATTTGAAGTTGATCATATCCTGAGGTAGGAAAAAATAAGGATCCCTTGGGATTGTTTCCCATAAAGGCAAAAGGCAATGTGGTTAGTGAATTACATGCATGAAAGTGATTTGTCTATCAACTGCATTCAATTCTTGAGCTAATTGTGGAATTTTTTAGGTTCTTTGAGAGCATCAAAGGGTACTCGAAGCAAGAGTAAGTGCAAGCTTGGGAACACGCTTCCTGGGCACACAAGGGCAACCAAGGGAAGAAACTCAAGGTTGGAAATTCTCAACACCATCTGTCAATCCCTAGCATAGGCTAAGTACGGATAGAGGTTGTGATTAATTAGGGATACGTTAAGAACGACCAAGTCCAAGAACTCTAATCACTCAAGTACAAGTGTTAGGAGATTACAATTGCACAACAACCTAAGGGAAAAGAATTTAAATCAAGCAACCGCACTCAAAGTACGATAAAACTTAAGTGTTCCTTGCGACAAAGAGTAATTGGACAAGAAGTGACACCCTAAGGGAAGTTAAAAAAGAACAAGTGACTAATACAAAAGAACTCAGCAACGAAAATTGTACTTGGGAAAATTTGGGATTATTCAATTGGGCTTATGAACCTTAGATCAAGACGACACCTAGGGAGAGATAGACAAAGTCTTAGATCTTCAGAGGCTAGTGTCAATCATACTGCTAGGTCTTGGGCCCAACAGTTGAGCCATCATTCGTACTACCCTAGCTCTGAGACGAGCGAGTCTGAGATGTCCCACGGTATGGAGAGACCTACAGGAAGCTCCGGAGTGCCATATTTACATAGGGTAGAAGGCCCTTACAAGACACAACTCGAATACCTTAGGACCAATCGATTAGGTGCTAGCATCTATGAGGACGGCCTAGGAAGATCTGTGGTCCAGATTAAAAACCCTCACCAATCCATTGGACTAGAACATCCAGCGGTCAAGTTTGAAAATGGAGCATACTTGGACAAAGAAGGGACAATATATGTAGTCACCAGTCATCCAGATAGGACATATGAATTTGGGAATGTGATCCCAGAAACGGACTTAGGTGACCTGGAGCAAGGAAACATGGATGTAGAACCTAGAACCCCCCGAGGCAAATCTGTTCTCACTAGGATTATCACACCAGAGTGGATTCCCAAAGACAATAAGAGCATAGATCTACTCCTGAACCGAGAGACTGATGAGCCTTTTGGAGGTATAGATCTGATCAGCCGAATGAGGTAGGAACAATCATGATATATGAGTTCAAAGATCCTGATAGCCCAGGCAGAGTGACATACTTAGATCATGCTTTAGAGAGGGTCTTTGTAATTACAGAAAATGATAGGCATGCTTACACTTGGAAAGGTGAATTTATTTTCCCCCAACCAATCGAATGTGTCCTTTGGTCACCCAGGAGCTGGAACGTCCCAAGATCATGGAGCTCAAAGAGACAGACATAGAGATAGACCGGAGGTAAGCTTTGCCAACCTAGTGGGAAGAGAAAGAACGAGAATGGAAACGAATAGAGTGGAACCTGAGGGACTTAGAGCCCCAAGGAACCAAAGGAATGCTGATGATTTCCCTCTGCCAAGGCCTAGAGAACACACCAGAACCTTGAGACCTACACAGTTGGTTAAGTCCATGAAGAACTACTTCGATGGCACAGGAGACCCATATGATCATGTGGCCGAGTTTAGGCAAGTCTTGAGAGCTAAACAAGTTGAGGACCTATTCACGCAATATAATGCCTTTGGTCTAACCCTTAGGAACACAACCGTTACGTGGTTTCAACCATTGAATGAGAGACAGTTCAGGAGCATAGACCAACTCTTAGAGGCTTTCATCACTGAATTCTCTAAGAGTGAGATAAGGCATAATACTTCCTCATTGATACACAGCTTCAAACAGAACCCTCAAGAGACCGTGAGGCTTGCAGGAAGAAGATTTAGGCAATATCTTGAGAGATGCCCTGTTCCTGAGTTACCCACACCAGCCAAACAAGTGGCTTTATTCTTGGATGGATTGCTAAGTACCAAATTGAGGTCATATGTGTACTTGAAGGACCCTAGGACTATAGAAGAGTGTGTACGCATGTGCATCGACATCGAGGATAACCTAGGGGAGGAGTTAGAGCTTTCCAAAATCTACAGAGATTCTGATAGTGCCTCTAGTCTCTCTTCCTCGCAATCCACATCAATTGAGGAACTTGCGGAGAAAGTAGCTCAAAAACTAGGTGTCACTGGCAAACAAATCCCAAGGTTTGCCCCAGTAAAGAGGTGCTATACTTGCGGTGGTGACCATATGGCGAACGTATGTCCCATCATGGCTCAACCCCAAGTGAACCCTAGCAGCCAATATTGCACCATAGAACGGAGATACACAAATCACACAGCACAAGACTGCCCATACAATAAGCACGCAGTTAGGCAAACCTACCCTCAGCCCTATCCACAACAGGGAAGATACCAGAAGTAGTGCCCTCCACAGCAATATGGTAGACCACATCAATCCTATCACAACCCTACCAAAACCAACAAAGGCCTCAACCTGTGTTAGCTCAACAACATCCAACCCTAGCTAATATGATTCCTGTAAAGTATGCAGCTATTGAGGAAAATTTGAATAGAGCCATAGTCCGAGTGAGCCCGTTGCTTTCAGAAAGTGACCCGAGTGATCATAGTTTTGATTCCACTCACATAGATAGTCCACATGCTTACTATATGCAGTCTCCTGAACATGGTGAATCCTACTATAGTGAAGAACCGAGTGAACCTAGTTGGGAGCCAGAGTATGCAAATATCATGTACACAAATCCCAACACTAGACCTCAACCTAGGCAGGTAAGACCCCCATTCCCTAGGGGACCATGCTATAGATGTCAAGGAGATCACCTCATTCGTGATTGCCCAATGCCTGCATCTACACAACCACAGTCAGTAACAATACATGGCTTTTGTCAAGATTGCGGAAAGGAGCATCTCTTACAAGATTGCCCAAAGAATCTCAATAATATGCCAAAAATAACTCCAATTAACGTTATTGGCTTAGTTGTAGACTCAACAGGAAGTGTCACTTCCACTGCACTAGTGCAAGTGGTCACTAGAGCCCAGGCTTTGCAACAGAACCCAGGAACAGGTCAAGAGAAGAGTGCAGAGGTTAGTGAAACCGAGAGCATAGCTAGGAAACGGTCGAGAGCCTGGAGGGATAGCCAAGAGAGAATGAAAAGACAATGGTCTAAAAAGATGAGCGACTTAGAAGAAAGCATAAGAGAAACAAAAGCCAAAATTGTTGAACTCACCTCTCAAACAAACTCTCACATACCACCACCCTCATTTCCATCACCATCTAACCCACCATCTGTCCACCTACCTCAGACCATCCCACCACCCCCTAGAGTAGGATCAGTATTAGCTGACCCCACTCCTGAAGACATAGACATGATGCTTAAGGCATATCAGGCCAGAATCCAAGAAGGGCCAAATGTGATGGATCATGACAAGTGCTACCCCAGAGCTGACCTAGAGATAGAAAGAACCAAGCTTTGCATGAAAATGGTCGCCTTTTGCATCAGATGAAGAATACTTCTATGGAGTAGAATTTCAACCCCAGAGACACAGAGAGCTTACAAATGATGTAAGGTTAGCCACACAAGTGACCCCTAAGGATGAAGGAAAGAAAAGAAAGAAGAGAGAAGTCACACCAGAAGAGGAAGAATCTTTGTTTGAGGTCCCTGACAATTTCAAAAAGTACGAAATAGATGATAGGAGAGTTATGGTGAGAATGCCTAAACGTGAAGCTCAGTCAGGAGAGGCCTATGATAACAAGGAAACCACTAAGAAAATTGTTGTAGCCATAGAAGAAGGAGAAGAAAGGTGCACTTACATAGGACATGACCTGACGGAAGAAGAAGAGCGCGAATTGATAGCCTTGCTACGAGAATACAAAGATGTATTCGCTTGGAGTTACAAGGACTTGAAGGGTGTTGACCCAGACATATGCTCACACACAATTCCCATGACCTTAGACGCGAAACCCTCTAAGCAAAAGCCATACACATATAATGATAATTATGTTGCTAAGATCAAAGAAGAGATAGATAGACTGATAGAAGCTGGATTCATCTATGAAATTGAGCACACCGAGTGGGTATCCCCCATTGTAGTGGTGCCCAAGAAAAATGGAAAGCTACGTGTGTGCATTAACTTGAAGAAGGTTAATGCAGCCACTATTCGAGATAACTATCCGCTTCCTATCACAGAACATCTCTTAGAAAGAGTAGCAGGCAAGGAAGTGTACAACTTCCTTGATGGATTTTCGGGCTTCAATCAAGTAGCCATAGCTCCAGAAGATCAGCATAAGACTGCTTTTGCCATAGAGTGGGGCATATTTGCCTTTAGAGTAATGCAATTTGGGCTTACCAATGCCCCTACAACCTTTCAGAGACTGATGTGCCATGTATTTAAAGAGTTCTTGAGGAAGAGCTTAGAGGTCTATGTTGACGATCTTTGTGCTCATTCCAACATTAGACAAACACATATTCCTGAACTCAGACAAATCTTTGACAAATGCAGAGAATATCAAGTCTGCTTGAACCCAGAAAAGTGTGTTTTCATGGTGAGGCAAGGCAAGATTCTAGGACATATAGAGTCAAAGAATGGCATATCCACGGATGAAGAGAAAGTAAGAGCCATAGCCGAGTTACCTAGGCCAAAGAATGTCAAGGAAGTACAAGATTTCATGGGGCATTGTGGCTATTACCGACGCTTTATACACATGTACGCCATCATTGCCAAGCCTCTGTATGGACTTTTGACTAACTTTGAGTGAACCGATGAATGTGAAAACTCTTTCAACGAACTCAAAAGAAGATTGTGTTCAGCATCAATCTTGACCACACCAGATTGGAATAAGCCATTCCATGTACATGTGGATGCATCTAATTATGCTATTGGATGTGTACTCGCACAACCTACGAGCAAAGGTAATATGGATCTCCCAATTGCCTATGCTAGTAGATAGTTGAATGCAGCTGAACGAAACTATACGACCACTGAGCGAGAAGGATTAGGCATGGTATACGCTGTTAAAAAGTTGAGACACTATTTGCTTGCAAATAAGTTTAAATTTCTTACTAATCATCAAGCACTCTTGTACTTGGTAAACAAGCCATGCAATACAGGTAGATTAGTAAGATGGTTTCTCTTACTAATGGAATACGACTTTGAAGTTGTGTGGAAAGGGAAGACTCACTTGAGAGCAGACCATCTCTCTAGGCTCACATCTGGAGAAGCCCCAGAAGGAGTATCAGATGACCTTCCTGATGCTTACTTGTTTAATTTGGAAGTTGTACCTCAGTGGGCTAAGCCATTAGTGCCAGTACTTACATACAGGCCTAATCACCCAGTCATAAACACTCAAGATAGAGAGATAGTAAAAGCACAAAAGTACCATATCATGGTAGGAAGTATGTACAAACACACCGATCAAGGGATATTGGCTTGTTGTGTGGAAGAGGACGAGTACGTTGTCGAGAGGATTCGATGAAAGGAGGGGGAAAGTAGAATGCGAGATCAAATTTGGATGAATATACGTTCATTCATATACATGAGGCTTCTCTATCATTTCCATGATGATTACATATTGTAAGCAAATCATCTCATGAGAAGCTACTGCCAACTAGTTCATATAGTATCAACTATGCTAAGAACTTGTATATTCCATGGAACCAAGTCATGTTACTGTATTCCCTTTTTGATGCTCTTTCAAACCTCTCAACTTCACGATGAATGGCACTTAAGCCACAAGTTTTTTACGCATGATCTTTCGTGTTTGTTTACATAGAGATATGGATAACGTTCAAACTCTTTGCACATCTATTTGATTTGACCAACGTTTTTATTTGACTTTAAGGCACATATGTCTAATTCTATAGACAAGGAATTAGAGTTCAAAGGTCAGACTCCCATTCTCTTTCATTCGGTAAATACAATGCTCAAGATACCAAGGAGAGAACATATTGTCGCGATGTTTCATATGGAAGGATGGAGACGAGTTCATAAGCCAATTCAGAATCCATAAGTGGATACATAAAAAAAAACTAAGTGTATATTCCTTCAAGTCTCATCTATATGCTTCAGATAGACAAACTTCAACTAAAAATCATCACCCTTAGTTTTTATGTTGTTAGCATTAATGTTTCGTCACACATAATGGCGTTTAACATACTTATGAGATTAAAAAGCTCTATTCCATATTTGATAGCCGAAGTTAGCCTACACATTTGTTCTACCAAATTAAAGACAAACTTTCAACGTAGAACTTTCTCTAATTCTTATCAATAGAAATGGTTTGTATATATACGCCACTTTCGATTTAACTATTGGAAACTCATTATGGGTAATCCTTTCGCATGCCCTAAGTTTCAATTCTACACCATGACAAGACAATGGATGCGTGTTACCTTTTGTTATACTAAGCAAACTTCGTTAAAATCACTTCATTGTTTTTAGGTTTTGGTTTTGGGTTTTTTACAAAACTGAGTTTACATTTACAGCAAACAAACAGAGGCGACTTTAAAATACACACACAGAAACCCGAATCACATTTCAGCCATGGCTTTCTTGATTCATGTTTAAAGCGACAAGACCTAAAAGTAAAAAAAAACAAGATTCACAATTAAACCCAACATTCATTACTTTCTGAATGGAATAATTTGTATCAGCCCAACGCAGCAACCTACAGGATGGCATAACACCACAAGGGAAGAAAATTTACACAGAACAATAACCTGCGAGTAACTTCATTATGTGGAACCATTACGGAAATCAATTCAAAACAGTGTTTATTTGCGTATGCCAACTTATTTCAAACTGTAGCATTAAAGCTTACATTCATCCAAATCTGTTCAACAAAAGCGCATTTAAATCGTTTTAAGAAAAAAAGGAAAAGAGAAGGTGTTAAAGCAGAACCTTCTTGCACGTCCAGAAATACTTGCTCTGATTTCCCGATTGCAGTCAAGCCTCCTTGTTTTTATCTTCCGACGTCCACAGAATTTACAATTATAACAAGGATTCCGCACGTAAACAGTTGCTGCAACGTCCCCTTGACTCCTTCTATTCCTTTAACGACTGTCTCAGGTTTTCGGTCTTCTTCCCTTTCCTTCGTTTCCTGTGCCATATACTCTAGATCATCGCTTCCAAGTCTGCTGTCTGCTATTTGCACAGGAATCAAGTGAATTCCGCAAACAAGGGATGAATCAACACAATGAACTGAAGCCTTCATCATCAATATCTACTGGTTTCCGAAAATCCTAGCATTGAACATCTTTGAAATCGAATTCTAATCCCTGTTGTCGCTTGTTAATCACTTCTAAACTTCTGCAAAATCGCTTCACCAGCTTGATGAAATTGATTGCTGAAGTTTCAAACTCTCTGTTCTCTGTCCCTTCCCTTCACATGCACGCCTGTGGAGCCTCTGGAAACCGATATCTGAATTGATTGAAAAAAACTTGCTTCCATCCATAAGGAAATATATGATCAGCGCTCCCCCCCGACGATTCCCTCAAAACTGTCGTCCTCCTTTCACCAGCACATAGCATGTAAGATGAAGGAGTGATCGGGTATAGACATCCTTCATCGATGGATCAAAACATGTCAGACATTTGTTGGAGCAATGCCCTCACAGAACATTTGGTAGACGAGCTTCATTATGCGCAAGACCTCCTATTGTCGAACTCATAAGAAATTGACTTCCGCCTGTCTCCTCATGACTCAGAAATTGCATTTGTCATCATCTATAATTCCCGTTTGCTGTTCTCACTCTTCAGCGTTCACCTTCTTAGATCAAGTAATGAGCAAGATCAGCGACCTCTCTTACCACAGGTATCCTTCCTCCAGGAAGAATTTTCCTTTTTCCCCACAGCAGCCTTTCGAAATTTGGAGCTCTTCCATTGCTTCTTCCTTCACACCCGCTAGCTTTCGAGATCTTCCCTCTTTCTTCCTTCATTCTGAATCCCTCTTCTAGCGCAATTACTTTCCTTCTTTGACGTCTTCAGCTCGACTAATTGGAGCATGGCCATTTCAGCTTCAAAGTGAGAACAGGGATCAAGGATAATACAGTCCACGCCTGCCAAAACTGAAGTCAAATGCTTCTTCTCTGCACTCTCCTGCTTGGCGATTTTTTTTTTTTCTCTCCCCCCGTTGCCTCTCGTAGCTAGAAAACTGGAAAAAACGCTGCCTCCATACCCGCGTGTCCTCCCTTCCGACGTTTCCCTCAAAACTGCTGTCCTCCTTTTTCCCTGCACGTAGCCTTTTTTTCTATATATGTCCACCTTCTATAGCCATTCAAGATATAAACTTAACATTCTCTTTATTATGAGGACATGCTGAATATAGTGGAGCCTCATGACCTTCAAAAGGAAGGACGAACAAAGACAAGATCATTCACACAACCAATGCGAGCATGGATCTCCATCATCAAGTGGTCATGCCTCTAATGTGTTAAGGACTACCCCACGATTGCCCATCATCTAGATGCATCAACCTCCAGATGACTTTAAACAGATGCGTCATATTTGATTCTCGTGCTTCAATTTCGGATCGCGACCACATCCACCCCCTCTGAACCTGTGCATCCTCCGGATGCACCAGCATTGATCTTGGTATCTGCAAATCATTGTGAATATTCAAGTACATGGGTTAAAACAAATGTGCCTATGCACGGCCATGTAATGAGCCCTACATATGCATACTCTAAGTGCATAAAAAACAGCATGGTGCAAATAGGGGAGGTATCAGGCATTCGGTGTTGAGGCTTTAAACTCGGATTGAACTCACATTTCACCATGGATATACAATTCAATACAAGTGCAATCACTCGTGCAACTATGGGTTTTAAACAAAATATTACTCGTGCTCTTTACATTTCATTTATGCATGTTTTAGGTGCATGAAGGGAAACAAAATGGTGCAAATAATCAAGGTTTTATGGTATTTAAGCAACGCTCACATCACTCACAACTCCACTCTCTTACAGATGCAATCACTCTCCCTTACTCAGAACTATTCTCTCTTATCACTCAAAACTTGCTTTATTATTTTTCAATGATATTTACCTATCTAATTGTGCAGATGGACGTGCTTCTACGGAATTTCAAAGACGTGGTTTCTATATATTTTTACATGCATATTTGGCATGCAATGCATCTCAAAGATGGTGCAAAGAAAAGATCAGGGTTAAAGCACGATAGCTAATGAAAAAGATTTTCACAACTTTGTTCTTGAGTCATCATCTCCGTTGGCTTCGCTTGATCATTCCTGCACTCATAGAAACTAAACAAATCATGAGAAACATCACATCAAAATGACATTATATACATATGCAGTTCATGAAAGAACTTCAAAAACCATTTGCAATAAAACATAAGCATGCAGCTCGAAAGTGGTTGCCTCTGTACAATCTCTCAAAACTCTAGATCTTCGATCAGCTCCACATCAACACCTGTTCTCAAAACTGCATAAGAGAAATTAGTAGCATCGCATTCAAGAATCACATAAAAAAAACTTCATTCATTTGAACATTAAAAATATCTATTTGAATTATTTTGACTTCAAACCACTCATCCAACATGCATTCATTATCATAGGTGTTCCCACTTTAATTTCTTGCATTTTTAGTTTTATTTGGTTTCTTCTATCTATCTTAAGATTAAAGCAAAAAACACAAGATATATACATTTTTATTTACAAATTTCCTTTTGGTATTATTAATTCTCATTTATTATGGTTTTTTCCTTTAGACCCATCTCCCTTGATATATGGTCACCAAAGAAACTGTGCTTCTTAAGAAGCCACCTTTGGATCGCATCAATCCGTGAATCATTTTTAAAAAAATTAGATATGTGGACAAGCCATTTCATTTGCTCGTCCATTCCTTGTAGGCTCGACTGGCATACATAACTCTTAGAAAATTCAAACATCCATGTTTCAATCGTTTGGACATAGTCTCCTTTATTCATGATCCTCTCATGTGAGGTTACTCTTGATGAGTCAAACACACATGAATATAGAGTGTTAATTTTTAATATGCTTAAATCATCTTTAAAAATTCCCTGCAAGCATGGATTTTGATTCATTTCATGCTTGAGATCATTTGAGGAAATATCTTCAATTGCATCATTTCGAATATGTTCATCATCTTCATCGAAATAAACGTATTGATTAGATTCATTCAATTCCTTCATCAAGTAGAAGTGAACATCATGCTCGGATGATATTACATAATCATTTTTATCTTCCAATCTATCATGATTCCTTTCTACTTGAGTCCCATTAATTATGGTATCCGCTTCTTGTTCTAGTCTTTCCAGGAACTCTTCATCGTTGTCTTTGTTATGTTCCCAAAATATTTCTCCCTCAATGTGAATGGAATCCATATCCTCATAATCAAGAAAATCTTGATCTTCAATTTCTTTATCCAAAACGTCATCACAGGATTCTGCATCCATCTCCATCAATTCTTGCTCGTTCTCTTCTGAGGATGTACTTAGTCCACCTTCTTCAAGCATTGATTCTTCAATCACTGATTCTTGCTCAAGAATCTCATCATGTATGAGAATCTCAACATACGCATCCAAATCAACTTGAGCTTCATCGTTGCAATCGTTTGACTCAATAGTTTTACATTGGATATCCTTCAATGCTATACACGCATCAGATTTATCATATGTCACAATAAACATTTCATCTGCCACTTTATGCTCAATTTCTTCAACGTGTGGACTCAACTCAACATGATTATTTTTGACATACATATCAGTATTTAGAGGAATGATCAATGGTATTTTCTCATTCTCCTCATGTTCATTCATATTTCTCTCTTCATGGAATGTGGCATCATTTACATACATATCATTATTTTGAACTCCATCCAACTTATCCTCCTTTTTATGTGTAAGATCTTTGTCCAATGTGACATCGCTCAAAAGAATATCAGTATCTTGATCTTGATCTAGACTATCGGTAGGATTAGGATCATGCTTATCACCATCGCCATACATATCACTATCTAGAGGACTTATCATTTGTACATCCTCTAGATTAGCATCATACTCATCTTCGTCATCACACATTTCAATCTCTAGAGGGCTCATTATTTGCATGTCCTCCTTCATATAAGTAGGTTCATTTTCTTGCATCTCTATATGCATGTATAATGTGGATTCCTGCATATCCATTTTCTTACCCATCGGATCTTTTATTGACAGGTCCTTAGATTCAACATCATGTTCCATGGGAGTTTCTTCATGTAATTCAGTCATTAGATCAGAAGTTCTATCCGAATCTTGTGTTAGAAGGGAATCATCACCATCAAGTGACATCCAATCATACTCCACATCTTGCCCGATGTCATCATGTAAGGATGCATCTCGAGCTCGATCTTCAGACATATTTATTAGGTTCTCTACTTGTATCTCATCTTTTATCTCCATTTGGTCACCTATGAGCCTTCTAGATATCTCTATCTCTTTGTTTGCATCTTGATATGTTTCTTGATTTGTTTGATTATCTTTTATTCGATGTGAGGAGTTTATTGGAGTAGAGGAAGCTTCATCTTGATTTCTTGTTGGGTTTTGTTGGTTTTTGTTTTGTTTTATGTTTGTTGTTTGTTTGGTTTGATGTTGGTTTAGTTTGGTTTGATTTTGATTAGCTTCCACTTGCTCCTTTGATCCTCCCATCTTCGGGCTTTGTCCACTTATGGCACCTAAAGATATAATCATTGTAAAGAAGTCTAGGGGCTCTTGGCACCTTGTAACCTTTGAGGTTACATCAATCGCACTTTTCCCATCATCACTATGGATATCAAGCCCATGCATATCTACTTCATGCCCAAATGGGGTTTCTACAACCTCATGGACTTGAACATTATCCACGATTGGTAAAATGCTTGGAACATGGTTATAATTTTCCTCTGTTTGAAGATCTGTTCTCCAATCATTTAGAAATTTCTCAATTGTTTGTTGTTTCTTTACGTATTTCATCACAGCTTCATGGACGAGCATCCAATCCTCTATGAGACCCGAGTCCGAGTCTATATCTTGTAGAAGCGGAATTAGTTCTTCTCGGGCATTAACATCGATTGTTCGAAGAAACAACGAAACCCTTTCATGACTTATGCACCTCTTATCCTGCTCAGAAAGATCATCATATTGTCGCTCAAACTCTTCTTTGATCTCAAGAATTGGTTGGTCTTTGGGCATATGAACCCACCTCAGGAAAGATCTACGAGTTACTTTATCAAGATCCTCTAGCATAAACTGCTTAAGGAGTGTCGCTTTGTATCGAGACCATGTTGTTTGATTTATTTGCATTATTTGGTCTCGCACGTCGTAATCCGACACATAGATAAAGTTTTCACATAATTCTTTTTCCGTCATCGGACTTAATCCGACACCTAGGTATTTGGCCTCGAGTTCATATTCTTTGCAGAACTTTGAGACATTCTTTCCATTGAAAAAGCCACACCGATTGACTAGACGTTCATGAAGTGATTGGATGGCTTTTTGACGCCTATCTTCTTCTTGAAAGCGTAGGAATTGAGCTAGGATATCTTCCATTTTGATTATGCTAATCTTTGTGGCTCTATAACTCACTCACCCCCTCCTTTCACGTCGGGTTCACCAGGTATGTCGAGAGGATTCGATGAAAGGAGGGGGAAAGTAGAATGCGAGATCAAATTTGGATGAATATACGTTCATTCATATACATGAGGCTTCTCTATCATTTCCATGATGATTACATATTGTAAGCAAATCATCTCATGAGAAGCTACTGCCAACTAGTTCATATAGTATCAACTATGCTAAGAACTTGTATATTCCATGGAACCAAGTCATGTTACTGTATTCCCTTTTTGATGCTCTTTCAAACCTCTCAACTTCACGATGAATGGCACTTAAGCCACAAGTTTTTTACGCATGATCTTTCGTGTTTGTTTACATAGAGATATGGATAACGTTCAAACTCTTTGCACATCTATTTGATTTGACCAACGTTTTTATTTGACTTTAAGGCACATATGTCTAATTCTATAGACAAGGAATTAGAGTTCAAAGGTCAGACTCCCATTCTCTTTCATTCGGTAAATACAATGCTCAAGATACCAAGGAGAGAACATATTGTCGCGATGTTTCATATGGAAGGATGGAGACGAGTTCATAAGCCAATTCAGAATCCATAAGTGGATACATAAAAAAAAAGTAAGTGTATATTCCTTCAAGTCTCATCTATATGCTTCAGATAGACAAACTTCAACTAAAAATCATCACCCTTAGTTTTTATGTTGTTAGCATTAATGTTTCGTCACACATAATGGCGTTTAACATACTTATGAGATTAAAAACCTCTATTCCATATTTGATAGCCGAAGTTAGCCTACACATTTGTTCTACCAAATTAAAGACAAACTTTCAACGTAGAACTTTCTCTAATTCTTATCAATAGAAATGGTTTGTATATATACGCCACTTTCGATTTAACTATTGGAAACTCATTATGGGTAATCCTTTCGCATGCCCTAAGTTTCAATTCTACACCATGACAAGACAATGGATGCGTGTTACCTTTTGTTATACTAAGCAAACTTCATTAAAATCACTTCATTGTTTTAGGTTTTGGTTTTGGGTTTTTTACAAAACTGAGTTTACATTTACAGCAAACAAACAGAGGCGACTTTAAAATACACACACAGAAACCCGAATCACATTTCAGCCATGGCTTTCTTGATTCATGTTTAAAGCGACAAGACCTAAAAGTAAAAAAAAACAAGATTCACAGTTAAACCCAACATTCATTACTTTCTGAACGGAATAATTTGTATCAGCCCAACGCAGCAACCTACAGGATGGCATAACACCACAAGGGAAGAAAATTTACACAGAACAATAACCTGCGAGTAACTTCATTATGTGGAACCATTACGGAAATCAATTCAAAACAGTGTTTATTTGCATATGCCAACTTATTTCAAACTGTAGCATTAAAGCTTACATTCATCCAAATCTGTTCAACAAAAGCGCATTTAAATCGTTTTAAGAAAAAAAGGAAAAGAGAAGGTGTTAAAGCAGAACCTTCTTGCACGTCCAGAAATACTTGCTCTGATTTCCCGATTGCAGTCAAGCTTCCTTGTTTTTATCTTCCGACGTCCACAGAATTTACAATTATAACAAGGATTCTGCAGGTAAACAGTTGCTGCAACGTCCCCTTGACTCCTTCTATTCCTTTAACGACTGTCTCAGGTTTTCGGTCTTCTTCCCTTTCCTTCGTTTCCTGTGCCATCTACTCTAGATCATCGCTTCCAAGTCTGCTGTCTGCTATTTGCACAGGAATCAAGTGAATTCCGCAAACAAGGGATGAATCAACACAATGAACTGAAGCCTTCATCATCAATATCTACTGGCTTCCGAAAATCCTAGCATTGAACATCTTTGAAATCGAATTCTAATCCCTGTTGTGGCTTGTTAATCACTTCTAAACTTCTGCAAAATCGCTTCAGCGGCTTGATGAAATTGATTGCTGAAGTTTCAAACTCTCTGTTCTCTGTCCCTTCCCTTCACATGCACGCCTGTGGAGCCTCTGGAAACCGATATCTGAATTGATTGAAAAAAACTTGCTTCCATCCATAAGGAAATATATGATCAGCGCTCCCCCCCGACGATTCCCTCAAAACTGCCGTCCTCCTTTCACCAGCACATAGCATGTAAGATGAAGGAGTGATCGGGTATAGACATCCTTCATCGATGGATCAAAACATGTCAGACATTTGTTGGAGCAATGCCCTCACAGAACATTTGGTAGACGAGCTTCATTATGCGCAAGAC
Organism: Ceratopteris richardii; assembly: GCA_020310875.1. NCBI lineage: Eukaryota > Viridiplantae > Streptophyta > Polypodiopsida > Polypodiales > Pteridaceae > Ceratopteris > Ceratopteris richardii. The sequence goes on along the minus strand of CM035426.1, from coordinate 67,404,575 downwards.
CTCCTATTGTCGAACTCATAAGAAATTGACTTCCGCCTGTCTCCTCATGACTCAAAAATTGCATTTGTCATCATCTATAATTCCCCTTTGCTGTTCTCACTCTTCAGCGTTCACCTTCTTAGATCAAGTAATGAGCAAGATCAGCGACCTCTCTTACCACAGGTATCCTTCCTCCAGGAAGAATTTTCCTTTTTCCCCACAGCAGCCTTTCGAAATTTGGAGCTCTTCCATTGCTTCTTCCTTCACACCCGCTAGCTTTCAAGATCTTCCCTCTTTCTTCCTTCATTCTGAATCCCTCTTCTAGCGCAATTACTTTCCTTCTTTGACGTCTTCAGCTCGACTAATTGGAGCATGGCCATTTCAGCTTCAAAGTGAGAACAGGGATCAAGGATAATACAGTCCACGCCTGCCAAAACTGAAGTCAAATGCTTCTTCTCTGCACTCTCCTGCTTGGCAATTTTTTTTTTTCTTTCCCCCCGTTGCCTCTCATAGCTAGAAAACTGGAAAAAACGCTGCCTCCATACCCGCGTGTCCTCCCTTCCGACGTTTCCCTCAAAACTGCCGTCCTCCTTTTTCCCTGCACGTAGCCTTTTTTCCTATATATGTCCACCTTCTATAGCCATTCAAGATATAAACTTAACATTCTCTTTATTATGAGGACATGCTGAATATAGTGGAGCCTCATGACCTTCAAAAGGAAGGACGAACAAAGACAAGATCATTCACACAACCAATGCGAGCATGGATCTCCATCATCAAGTGGTCATGCCTCTAATGTGTTAAGGACTACCCCACGATTGCCCATCATCTAGATGCATCAACCTCCAGATGACTTTAAACAGATGCGTCATATTTGATTCCCGTGCTTCAATTTCGGATCGCGACCACAACGTAAAATGGTTGCAATTAGCACATGTAGGTGCATTAGAGCAACATTACTCAAAGCAAAGAACTTTGCAGACACTTAGGAGATTCAGAGTGCATTGGCCTACTATGGAAGCTGATGTCCATAAGTGGTGCAAGGAATGCCCGATCCGCTGCACTAAACCACCCGTGGAACATGCCACCCTATATCAAGTGTCCATAGTTCCGGATTGGAGTGAACCACTAGTAGCCTTTCTGAGGACGAAAACATTCCCTCAAGATATGACATTGGCCAGACAAAGAAGTCTAGAACAAGAAGCCCTAGATTACTCACTCATTGGTGATAATCTATACAAGCGTGGTAAAGATGGTTACTTGAGACTATGTGTCCATGAGAGTGAATATCTCAAGATCTTGGAAACTGCCCACCAAGGTGTAGCAAGAGGACATTTTGGACCAGATCGGGTGATCAAGGCAATCCTATTTGCAGGACTTTGGTGGCCGACCCTTCACATGGATGCACATAACTATGTGAAACGGTGTGACATTTGTCAGCGAACACAATATCCTATACGCAAAGATGAGATGCCTTTAAAACCTATGATGGGTGGACGTGCATTCTCTAAGTGGGGAATAGACTTTGTAGGTCCTATTAATCCCCCAGCCAAGGGTTCACATGCTGAATATATCATTGTGGCCACAGACTATTTAACCAAGTGGGTAGAAGTGAAAGCTACCACAAAGAACGATGCTCAAACGACAGCTAAGTTCTTATTTGAGAATGTATTCACAAGATACGGGCTACCTATAGAGCTAGTTAGTGATAGAGGGACTCACTTCTTGAATGAGGTTATTGAAAATCTTCTCCAAGAATTCTTGGTAGTACATAAGAAGTCTGCCCCCTATCACCCACAAGCTAATGGCCAGGCTAAGAGCACAAATAAGATCCTATGCAATGTGCTGACTAAATTGGTAAATAATAAACGCTCTGATTGGGACAAACAGCTACACCATGTTGTTTGGGCATACCGAGTGGCCTATAAAACGGTACTCCAAGCCACACCCTTTCAGATGGTATTTGGCCAAAATGCGGTGCTACCTCTAGACTTCTTGATTCCCACATTGAGAATAGCATAGGAGCATGAGTGGACGGGTCATGAACTCTCTTCGAGAATTTTTGACCTCGAACGATTAGGTGAAACTAGACTAAGAGCTGCAGCGGGAATATATGCAGCTAAGAAAAGGCAGAAGGCATACTTTGATGCCCATGTGAAGGATAAAGGATTGAAAGCAGGGGACCTAGTGTTAGTCTACACTTTGAAGCAACATGCGAGAAAACTAGAGAAGAGAGGCTATGGACCTATGATCATAAATAGGATCTCGACTAGTGGAGCAGTCCAATTAGCCACACTCGAAGGTGATATTCTCCCTAGCTACATAAGCGGATGCAGAGTCAAGTTATATCAGGAACCTCTCACTGAGGAAATGCTCAACCGACTCAACACTGCTAGGAAACATAAAGAAGAGGAAAAATGAGTTCGAGAAGAAGCACACGCAGAAGCCTTGGAACGCATCTGAAAAATGAAGATGAGAAGACAAGGACGAGATCAGTGGAGGACAGATAACTATGCGAACCTAGGATATCATATGGCTATGTGTGAAGTCTCAAGTGTAAGCCCCCATAGAATAGTTGACCGACGTCCTTTTGTAACCTTGGAGATAGGCCAAGAAAGAGTGCAAGGACTGCACGGGCCTTGATTGACTCAGGTGCAGCCACTAGTGCCGTTAGACTCTCTTACTGTCAAGAATTGAAATTAAAAGTCAACCCTATAGAGGCATATCTCATAGGATTGGGAGGCATCGAAACCCCTTGCATGGGTGAGGTGGAACTTCCCCTCTCCATTCAAGATGTTCTAATGACAGTTAAAGTACTAGTGTGTCAAGATGAGGATCTCACTGAGCCTCTGGTCTTGGGTCAAGACTGGATCTATGACCATGCAGTCAACTTAAACCTAAGAAGTGGACTTCTTCAGGTTTGGGTCAATGAGAAACGCATTACAATTGAGTTAGAAAATGAAGCACTCAAGGAATTAGGCAAGGCACACACTCCTGGTCCTTCCAGGAGTACACATGAGGATGACCATGTTGTTCTTGTCCAAAACTATGTGATGCAGAGGAATGATGATCCCACTAAAGAAGTCAAGGACGCAACGAAACTCCCTTCTTTTCCAAAGGCAAGAGGGATGCAGCAACCAAAGTCAGATCAAACACAGAAGGAGCAGAGTACTACCTATGCTGGAGGCCAAAAGAATGTGTGAAGCAAGATGTCTGAGCCATTGAAACAAGTGTGGGTGCGAAAAGGTGAGCATCCGGCTGCGATCAAGCCAACAACACGGGCTAAACTTCTTATTAGTAATCAACAACACTACACTAATAAGAGGTCTTTCAAGAATTCTTCTACGAAAGGGAAGTCTATTTGGGTACCCAAGCAGTCGATGAAGGTGGGCCCACAATCACGAAAAATTTGGGTGCCTAAGGCTTGCTTGCAAGCGCGAATAGCTACACAGAGACCACACCCTGTACAACATGGTTCACCCACGCGAACAACAGATACCCACTCTTGTTTAACACGCACGAACACATATTCGCCCATGAGCACGAACAGACTCACTTGTAAATGGGTCCCTAAAAAGCCTCATTTCCAAGCAGACATACTCATAAAGCCCTCCAGAGTCTCCACAAAACCAAAACCAAAAGCCATCCACTGTGTTTGGCAGCTTAAAACTTGTAATAAACCCCCCGACCCCCATTTGTAAATTCATCTCCCCTTGCTAACTACATCACTCATACACTGCATCTTTCCATCTAGCTCTTAGGACTATCCATTCATTAACTACACACAGAGTCATCGAGCACTCACTGACCCACTAACCCATTACTCACCTCATGATAATGTTGTAATGAGGACAAAAAATTGTTCTATCTTGTCCATTACAATGTTAACGCATGATCCTATATTCTCACAGAACCAGCAAGCAAGCAATAACATGGCAGAAGCAGGAGGCACCAGTTCCCAGGCAGGGTCTAGCGCACAGATTGTAGACATTGAAACCCTCCTCCTTGAACCACAACTCACCGAGAGGCCTCAAGAACTTCAAGCGGTGCATGTGCTCCCTATTCAGGACCCTCCTCAGGGACACACTTCTCAAGTGGGGAAACACGCTCATTGGTTTAGTGATGTCGCAGGGCCATTGGGTGATGGCACCTACTTCTGGGAAGCAGAAATTGAGTTCAATGGCAAATGGGGACGCTACCATTTCTTCACTCGCGAATTTGAGAAATATTAGAATGCAGAAGTAATGCGATCGGTATGGACCAAAGCGGGATTGGATAGCTATTTCAGGGCACATTTGCCTAAGCCAGATTTCCTACGCTGCTCCTATTTTATCAGTACCATCACTCCTAGCAGGGCCAAGGGAGGCGATAGTACTTTTGTGCTACCCTCACTATTGCCAGGCCACGAACTCAAGAGATTCAAACTGACCCTCAATTTGGTACCGGAAGCATTGAACATGCAAGGTATGCATATTCCCACTGAGAAATAAACAATGGTTCTAGGTAGGATGAAGCATAAGGATCTCAACAAATTGAAGGACATGGTAGCAATGACACCTACCATTGCTCTCCACCTACGAACGATCATGCAGCATTTTGCTTTTCCCGCCCAAGAACGCTTCACTATGCCACCAAAAAAGATATGGTTCAGCTTGTACTTGGCAGAGACAGAGAATCTCACCATCAATATACCACATTGGATCATAGATCAGATCCACCTAGCCCATCAACGATGGAATAAGAAACAAAAGAATGTGCTTCATGGATGCTATGCTCTGACAAAAATAATTTACAGGTGCTTAGCGTACAACGTGCCCATTCAAAGAGCACTAGTATGGTCCAGGGCCCAAGAATTCCAAAGACGGCTGTCAATGGCGGGTCCCCCATCGAAGAAAATGAGAGGGGGAGTTCAATTACCATGTGCTCAAGCCAGGGGAGCCACCACCACACCAGAGGTGACCCCTCCCCAAACGCGACGTGTCCGACCATTTACCATTCGCCTACCCAGGCCAAGCACCGAAGGACCCGATCTCGTGTTCCCTCCGATTCCATCGGACTTGGAGTTCCCACAAGGTTACACCCTTGTTGATTTGACAGATGAAGAAATTGCCCGTTTGATCAATGAGTCTAACTTGGAGACAGAAGTAGAGCAGACCCAAGGACCACAACCCACTACTACAACTTCAGCCCCGACCCAACCGGGAGTAGTAGAAGTAGAAGAGGATGAAGAAGAGACAGAAGAAGAAGAAGCAAACGAGGAGTATGATCAAGAATATGACGAACTTTCAGAACTAGCAAGTGCCCCGGCATACTCGGCCCAAATAAAAAGATTATACGAAACCATGAAGCGAGTCCAAGAACAACACAAACTGTCGCTCGAGACAGGAAAGATGCTCATGAGCCAAATGATAGCCGAGGAAGGTGTCGATGACATGTTTATTGAATCAATGAACCTGCACGCTGACGCGGTAGGCTTAGATGAGGCTGTTCATGCAGCCTTGGCTTACATTCATCGATTTGAGAAACTAGTGCCTACTCGCCCCATGCGATCCGGCAAAAAAATCCACATCAATGTATCAGAACCAGGAGGTAACACACAAACAGAAGAACATCAGGCGGAACCACTCTCACCACCCACCTCAGCTCTCACTACACAAGTCACCTCACCACCTGGCACTACCATGCCTATTTCTGCCATTACCACATTCGTCATGGGAATTCCTCTCTCTCTCGGCATCCAATTTGGAGGAGTTACTATGCCCACTTTCACAACACTCTTCACAAATATCACATCCACCCCACCCACTGTCCCCATCTACACAATCACACACACGTTCGACACAATGGAAACATCACCAGCCACAACACCACTCCCTCCCCCCACACAGCCTCAATCTCCCATACCCCCTCCACCTACCTCACCACTTGACTCCACAGCATTCACAACTCCCTTCCCCCCCCCCATTCCCCCTGCATCCTCCCCTTTCCTTGCATTCTTTAATGTAAATAATATGTTTTCAATGTTACATTAGTGTGTGTATCAACTTCAGAGTGAGTATCAGGCTCTCGAAGATTGTCATCGTCAACTGACTACGAATCACCAACAACTACAGAGACGGCTTCTAGTCATAGAAGATGAAAAGGCCGACCTCAATCAACGCTATACCACACTTGAACAATCCCATCAAACTCTCTTGGAGGCACCCCAACCATCACAAGCGCCAAGTGTCAAACAACTCGAAGCTTTACTAGAAGTCTACCAAACAGATAATCTAACGGTGCAATTTGACTCTACTAAGAAAACACATGGCTACCGCCCTTGAAGAATACAAGCGTCTGTAGAAGCAAAACAAAGAAAACCTGGAAGCTACCATGGAAGGCTCTCCCCACGAGATCTACCCAGAACAATTCAAAGCAGTCCCCTCAGAAACAATGAAGACAATCTTGGAAAGCTATGCCGATCTATTAGAAGCACATGACGATTTGGAAAAGGAACGGGATGCGCTATGCCGCCAGCTCAGGGAACAGGAGGCACAACCCAAAATCATAGAGACAACCACGACTTCAGAAGAAGTAAAGGCATTAACAGAGCAGGTGGCAGAATTGCAGAAGAAGTTACTAGAATATGAAAGACAACCCTCTCCAGTTGTAGAACGAGAGCCAGATGAATTGGTACCCATTGAGGTGGATGAATCGTTTGAGGAACCATATGTTCCTATGCCGATGCCAGGAGGTCAGCAAACCTCAGAAGGAATGGACACCTTGGAAGTCGAAGTACCCGAATGACTTCAGACACTCGAAAAGACAGCAAAAACCCATGAAGATCGAGTGGCAATCCAAATCCAATCAATGGCCCACTATCATAAAGTCAGATTATTTCCGCAGTATGTCTCATCATAGATGGATAGGCACCAACGATGATCAGTAGGTGCCATATTGTGTACTCCTGGCTGATTACAACGCAGAGATTCAAAGACGATGTGGCAAGGCTCCAACCTTTGCCACACAATTTGGGCCCGATGATATCCCAGAGAGTGCTAAAAAAGGATCCATTCATAAACCCACCTGGAGGATCCGCCTTCTTAAGACCTACCCCAAGATGGTTCATACTTGGACTAACATGCCACTCTTTATTAAATACAATCCCTGTTATGTTCCAGTCTTCCGCAGACGCACCTGGCCCGAATTTACCATTGCTGTAAAGAACGTTAAAGGTTGTGCAAAGTGGTTAAATTATGTCTATCTAGCACCACCACAAGGACCTTCCACTGTTGCTTACATGATTTCTACAATCCTTCACTGGAGCATGAAGATCTTTGAATTAATGCTCATCACATTCAGGACATTCAAGAACATCAAGGACTCCCATTTTTCAAGAGTTGGCTTCACTGCAGGCAACCAAGATCTGGTATATGACATGAGCACTACCCCCTCAATAAAGGTAGTATATGCCTGGCACGCAAGAATAAAATACCACCCAGCATGCTTCCAGCAGACCTTCGAGGAGATGTTCATCACAGGGTTATAGGAATATCACTCACAAATATTTGTACCCAAGCCCTCACATCTCCTCCAACTATTCGCTCTGGAGAGGACCATCCACTCAGATCAATTGCGGGTGCCCCATCCAGACGTCACATGTCCAGTGGATTGGGATGCATTGTTAACAGACCTAGCACGGGGGCTACGATTAGAAGAACACCACCTTGCTTCTGATGTGGTTCAATATTATGTCCAACGCACAGCTAGACAAGGGTATGTCAGAGACGACAGACGCGAGAGAGGGGGGGGTGTTGGCAGCAGTCAAGGAACTGAAGGACTCACAAGATAAGGAAGCCTACGAAGGGAGTCGGAGCGAAGAGAAGGCACAAGCAGACACAGTAGTCAAAGAAGATCTGGCAACTAGGCCATCTAAATTTTTCATGCATCAAAGAGGTGGGCACACAAGAAGGAGGAGCAAGTAGGGAGCTCCAGGAAATGTATGTCACACTGTTAGAAGAAATCCCTA